>CAJQZJ010032648.1:2290765-2356642 GCA_907164525.1 Lophiomys imhausi | reverse complement strand
CATCTGAGGAGCACTGATGGGTGGCACTGAGGAGGGAGGCCATCTGAGGTGTACTCGTGGGTGTTACTGAGGCTCTGTAGCATCAACTTTGATAAGACTCTTCTAGTCTCAACAACTTTTCAAAGGTCCTCTTGGGCCAAGCCCTTAACACCTCTTTGCTCTACGAGAACATCCATGATGCTATTAAATTCAGCCGTTACTGCTCCTCTGGCTAGGCAAGGAGACTTTGCAGGGCATGGATGATTTCTGTCCCTTGAGAAAGCCAAGCCTAGGCACTCCTGCCCCCTACCTCCCCAATGACAAGAGAAGCAGAGCCACCTCCTTGTCCACATCACACTGGCAGGTGTGAAACGCCTTTTTGCCAGCCCCTGCCATTATGTGATACACGAAGTGTGTGTAGACACTGAACACATGCTGGCTGGGGACACAAAGCTTATTGCGGGATCATTTTCAGTTCATTCTTTTCAGTCCCATATAAAGAGGGCTCGAGAGGCAGCAAATAGAAAACATGTTTGATGATAGATTGCCGTGCAATTTGGGACATACATCTCAGAAGCAGTATGAGGAAGAAAGTGGCTTGCCTGCAGCTTCTTGTTTATTTGAAAAGCCTCAGCACATACAGCTGTTAAAAAAAAAAAGAGGAAAGACGGAAGGAAGGAAAAGAAGAAAAATTGATCCTGAATTCTTACTCATTCTTGCTGTAAAATACATCCATGGTTTACTGAACAATTAAATTTCTATTCATTTGTTTGAGGTTGGTTTTAATAGAATTTCCATTCTAGGTTTAGCAATTACTTGTAAAAACTATCTATAAATGTCAATATCTAGGGCTGACAAAATGGCTCAGCAGGTAAAGGTGCTTGCCCCAAAGCAAGATGACTTGAATTTGATCCCAAGGATCCACATGGTGAAAAGAGAAAACTCACTTCCAAAGATTTTCCTCTGACTCCACACACAATGACACACAAGCACTGCCCCCAATGAAATATGTTTAAGTGTAAAAAAAAATACTTTCAATATCCAGTCTGGCTTTAATACATTTTTTATATTTAAATATAGTTTTAAGCATGTGTCTATAATCCTAGCACTCAGAAAGCTGAGGCAAGATTTTATGTTCAAGGCGAGCCTGAGCAAGTACTCAGCAGTATGAGTCTAGGCTGAGCTAAATAGTGAGGCCCTGTCTAACAAATCCAGAAAAATAAAACAGTTGTGATAGCCCAATCTAAACGACTCTAAAAAAAAAAAAGACCCAAGAGCCAGACAGGGAAGTTTGATAATGGAAGCCAATAAAGACTTCTAAAAATAAATTCCCTAGGGACAGTGGAATATAAGTGAGTGCTAGAAAGAAAGGGGGCAACATAAGCCACCTGTTGACGAGGTTTGGAGACAGGTGACAATGGCCCTGAAATCAGGTAGTTTCTAGGTGTCTTGGTGAGTTTTAAAGTGCTGTGACAGTTTCTTCTAAAATTCAAATATTTACAAAGTGTCAGAAACCACATCTTTTCATGCTTTAAAATGTATTAAATGCCAAACTAAAAATGTGTAAGACCAGATAGTTTTTCAAAGTTTATTTTTGTGGGGTACCTAGACAAGGGGCCCTTTTCAAGCCTATAGTCTGTTGGCTTCTCCCCTCTCTTCTGCTCAAGGGACCGAGGAATGGAAGCAGAGCCTGAAATCAAGCCCTATTTCTTCTTGCTTGTACAGCCTGAGGAATCTTGCCTCCTTTCCCTCCCTGTTGCAGACTATTAGTCCCTGGAACAGGCAGGCTCTACATTGGGGATGGGGCAGATAGATGTCACCCTTCGGGATGACATGGACCCTTTGAACCTGAAGACTCCAAACCTACTACCGGCCACAGGAAAGCCTACTTGGGTTCAGGCCATCATCTCTAAGGAGAGGGACATGGCCACACCCTGCAGACATTCTGCCTTTACCATTGGCCTTGACTTCAAGGTTGCCAGCTTCACAGATGCCTGACTGATGTCACAGAGAGCTGCCTCTGCAGCGGAGGCTGAAGCCACCTGAGGAGAGCCTGGGGTCCTTGTTCCACTCACTGTGATTTGGGGGATCCTCGCTCCATTCCCTGTGGCTCTGCTGCTTCTGCTCCCCTTCTGTCTGGCACTGTATATCTGACTGGTCTGAGAGTGTGGCTTTTCATCTGCCTCACTTGCCCATGGCATCTCCAGGACCCCAGGCTGAATGGGAGTCTCCCAGGAGGAATGGCAGGCTGGAAGCCAGCATTCTGCTGGAGTCACAGGGGCAGGAGGACTGGGGAAGAAGTGGAGGGGCATCTTGGTGAGGGGTTGGTACTGAGGAGGGAGGCTTCTCTGCTAGACGGTCCCTGGGATGAAGCTAGGTAAGTTAATTCTTGTTTCCCTCACCTTTAGAGGGCACCCCAAGTATGGAGATGAAAAGCAAGGGGCAGAGTCAACTGGGTGCTGTGAACAGGGGAAGTAGCTGTGGGACTTGGCCAGGCCCATGCCTGCTCTGGGCCTCAGTTTCTTCAGATGTAAATGGTGTTGCAGTGAGGATCCCACAAAAGAGGCTGGGTACACAAAGGCTTGATGACAGGAGATCCACCCTTTACAAGGGTCCTGCGATGTCCCTCTGCTCCCTCTTGCTTAGAGATGTGTGGCTCCACTGGGGCGTGGTCCTTCAGAGCCCCCTTCCATCACTTTCCCTTCCTTCCAAGTCAGAGAGTTGATTTCTCCCCCTCCTCCTGCACCCCAAGGGTCAGTGTAGCAAGTAGGACCCAGGGGAAGGATGTAGAGGATTGGGAAGCTGCCTCAGCAGTGGGGTGGTAGGCAGATGGATGACAGGGTCACACAGTGGCTGTCTGCTTGACGCTGTGGAAGCTGATCCTGGTGGGTGATGTGGGGATGGACATGGCCCGGGCCACGGGCACACGGAGGGAGTGATGGTCCTGCCAGCGGTGCCACCGCTTTCTCAGTGCTGAGCGTATCTGCATGGATGGGGAGGCTCAGTCACCTGCTGGGCCAAGCCTCTGCCATCGCCCACCCCCATTTCAAGGAGTGTTAAAAGAGTCTGGGATGGCCTTCAGCCTGTCCCCCTCACTCCAAGGGGCTGATGAGGTCCCAAACTGAGGTCCTCCCTTGACCCCTGTTGCCTGCCCTGCACCTTCTGTCACGGACCTATCCTCCCTTTCCCTCACCCAGAGAGCCCATTGGCCTGCTTAAGGTTCAATGTTCCGCACCCACCATGAATCAGGCATCTATGGCTTTGTAAGTTAGCCCCTCAGCTCAGCTCAGCCCCTGCTGTAGCAGGCATCAGGCCTAGCTTTCTCCTCATCAGGAAGAGCCTCTCCTTGCCCCTTCTGCAGCCCTGTCTTTCCCACCATTACCTAATGGACAGCTCCTGGCTCATTCATCTACACCTGATTGAGTCTCTTCTGTTTGTATTGTAATGGAAGACAACAGCTTCCTTTTGAGTGCGTGTGTGCGAGCGTGCGTGTGTGCGAGCGTGCGTGCATATCTCTAAGTGAGCACCATGGCATTGTGTGGAGGTCAACTTTCCTTCAGGAGTCGATTCTCTTCTTCCACCATGTGAGTTTCAGGTGTTGGACTCAGGTCATCCAATTTGGCAGCCAAGTGCCTTTATTCACTGAGCCATTTCCCCAGCCCCTGCTGGTTTCTTTTCTGTTGAATTCGTAAAGAACCGCTTGAAAGACATGCCACCTCACATTTTTTTCTGGAAGCTTTCTTCTGTCATACCCTCTGTGTGACTTCTACAGGCCCTAGTATGTGGGCACCTTGCTCCCTGGCTCTGAGGGCATGTACTGAGAGCAGAGGCGTGTTTTTTCTGGCTTGTGCAGTTGACCTAAATTGGCTGTGCAGGAGGAATCCTGTTCCGCTAAAGCTGAGTGGTGGTTTCTCAGCCCCTCTCCCATCAGGTAGTGTTGAACAGAGCCAACTTTTGAAAGGCTGGGTAGCATGACAGCACCACCTGGGAGTGCAGTCTAAAAGGCCTGAGTCCCTGGACCACCCCAAAGGCCCTGTTTCCTACCTCTCCGTTGAAGAAGCAGTAGAAAACAGACACAAAGAAACCCTAGAAAGGAAGGAAGGGGGGGAGTCAGGCAACTGCTGAGGAGCCATTCCAGCTGGAGGTGTAGGAGGAGACAGGAAAGATGGATAGCAACACACCTCCCAAGGCCCAGGCTCAGAAGTCCTGGGCCCAGACAAGGGATGTACTCACACCAGGGTCTGCTCTAAGTGGGCATGGTCTCTGGCCTCAGTACCCTGAGCTTGTCCTAAATACTCTCCGCAGTGCTAGGACAGCTGAGCCCTGGGATGGGGGTGACATGACTGGGGTAGTCAGATCGGCATCTGTGGCCAAGTGGGGTTCTGAGTGGCTGAAGCGCTTGTGTTTCGGTGCTTGGATAACTGATCCCAGTATGCTGAACCTGTCTGAGCACCCAGGCCTGGGAAGTGCACTGCTGCTGGGGTGCTTACCTGGAAGGACTGCAGGAAAGAGTTGAAATAGATGAACGCTATCTGTGACAGGTCGTCCTCTCCAGGATTGACAAAGAAGAGCATGTAGGTGATGCCCAGCAGGGGGAGGAGGACCAGGGTAGCCTTCACTGCCTTCCTGGGTGGGGAAGCAGGAGGGTGATGACAAACTTGAGCTTGCTGATAAGCAGGACTCACTCAGGTGGGAAGATGGGGTGCCCTGCTTGGCTTCTGGGAGCTCAAGCATGTTCTAGGGATGAGGGCTCCAAGGGCACTAGTGAGAGGACTTTCTTGCTTCTTCCCTGCCTGGCAGGTCATGGTACCCCGGCCTTCCCATACCTGTACTGGATTGTCTCAGATGTGGTGGATGCCCGTAATTTTGTCATCAGGATCCTGACAATGTTGAACAGAAATACAAAATTGATCTGGAAGAAAGCAGAGAGGGACAAGGGAAGGTCTGTAGTGGAGGTGGGCCGAGAAACAGAATCTCTGTCGCCTCCCTCCCAGACACATGTCCCAGTACTGAGCACCTGCTAAGGCCGCTCAACTTCTGCCCCTCCCTAGCCAGGGCAGGGGGCACCCCATTGACTCCAGGCCCTGCTCTTCACCCATGGCCCAGGGAGCTTACAAAGGAGATGGGTGAGACAAGTGACCACTCACTCCTCTGGGGTCACTTCTGAGGGCCCCAGCTCCTGTCTTACTTCAAGACTACACAGAACCACACCGCAGATCTCTGATCCACCTGTCTTCTCTTGGTCACAGGGTCCCTACTTATTGGTGGAGGATCTCAGAGGCTTGCATAACTGTCACCAGCTCTAGATTGGTCAAAGGTCCTTTCAGCTCTGTCCTGGGGGGAGGGGGACACAGGCCAGATGGAGTAATTAATCTCTACCACCCGTGCTCCTAGGTGCTCCTAAGCCTTCAGACACCCACAGGCTAGGAAGATAAATAGGCTGCCTGGCAGCACCGGGAAAGGACTAATTTGTCTTCATTTGGTGCTTTTCTATAACCTCAAAGACACTCTCACTTCCCACTGCCAGGGGTCTGCTGGCTCCTGTGTCAGCTTCCTGTTGCATGGGTCTCTGTGAATCCCCAGAGCCTCTTGCTCTCTGAGGGGACCTCAAGGGTCAGTAAATCAGTCAGCTGGTCCCTGTGGCTATACTGACCCTCTGTGTATGATGCCCTGCATGCTTGTCCATATGTGCTTGTCTTGGAGTGGGTCTTGTGCAACCATGCATGTGTGTCTATCCGGGAACACCATGTGCCTGCATTTCTCCTCATGTACAGCTAAGTGCAAGCATATGGGAATGGGAGTGCACATAAGCCTGTTGGGACTCTTTAGCTCAGAAAGTGTTCACAGGCTAGGAGACCTATTAGCCTAGGGATGTCTGCTGGCTTGTATGTGTGGAGACACACACATGCCCCCCAGCCTCTGTCTAGAATAATCCATTGCTTCTACAGAATCAGCCAGCCCTTCTTATCCTCCTACACTATAGATTCTCGGCAGGGAGTAAGGACATCAGTATGTATCAGCCTTGTAGCCCCTGACTATCTCCCACGTTGACGATCTCCCATGCAGAAGGCAGAAGGGCTGGAGGACTCGGACTCCCATTCCTTGCAGTCTCACTGCTCTCTCACACACATATATAGTACACGAGCCCACAGGCAGCTGAAGAGGAAGCCTTCCAGGAGGCTGCTTATGGCCTGCTGCCTGCTTTCTCTTAAGGCTCACCTAGCCTAAGGTAACACAAAGTTCTTGGTCTTTTTCCCATTCTTTCTGATTTCTCTGAGAGTAGAGACTGTTGGAATAAAAAGATATCCAAACTTCTATAACATTGTCTAGCATTAAATATCATGCTGTTCACTAACTAGTTCAATTTATCTACCCAAATGTTTCATCTATCCATTAACCTACCAAACATTCATCCATCCACCAATCCCTCTACTCTCCCACCAAACACTTCACTTAATTTCCACCCCTTGTTTTTGCCCATTCATTCATCCATCTGTCTGTCTGTCCATTCATCCATCCATTCATCCATCCATGCACCCAGTGGTCACTGAGCACCTATTGACTACAACTCCCTGTTCTCTGAGGTGAGCAGGACAGGAGAGGTGGCTTGAAATGGAGTATCTAGGAGACCTGGCCATCTCCTTTCACTAACAGGTTACCCAGACCTGGTTTTGTGTCCTCTGGAAGCTACCCTTTCCTTTTGAGTGTTTTTCCCAGCCTCCTCCTTTATGGTGTCTACATCAGACCCATCCCAGACACGTTCCTCTCTCTCCAGGGAGCCCTCTGGTCACTCCAGAGCACACCGAACTCTTCAGTATGCCACCTGCAGGGCTACCCTGCAGCCCAAAGAAAAAGATACCAGTTCCTCATTGAGCCATTTTACCCATAGCTCATGTAACCGGGCTCTGGTTGTAGTTAGCCACTCTTGCTCTCAACCAATCTCACCTTACCATGCCAGCCTCTGTGCTGGGCCAGCAGTGAAAGACATGTGAACAGGTGACAAAGCACCTGCTCACAGAGTACTGTGGTCTAGCTGCAGATGGGGAGAGGCTGTATTTGTCTTAGAGACTCACTCAGAAATGGCTGAAAAAATAGCACTAAAACAAACAAGCTGAGAACCGATGAGAACGTTAGCTGTGAACGTGGAAAGATTCCAGGCAGAGACCAGACCAGAAGAACAGGGTCATGTGCGGAGGGCCCTTGATGGAGGCCACCGTAATGCTGCCTGTGAGAGCCAAGACAAGTTCCAGGAGGTGGAAGCACCTGAAAGTCCACACAGGAAAATCCATCTCCTCAAACCTCCCTTGCCGGGTACTTCCACCCAGCCTGTAATGTTCTTAAGTGGCCCACATGGCTGGATTTTGAGACAGTTGGAATTGTACAAGTGAGAATAGCTCCTCAAAGAGACTCTTCTTGAGAAGTCTTATCTTTCCACACCCCCAACATTGGTGGTTCAATGCCTCCGACACTAGCGGTCCATCTGCTTCTCCTCAGGAGACTCCGTGGAGTGGGTGCCAGGCCTACAGAGGGTCTGGGCCTGGAAGGTGGTGGTAGGTAACAGGGCAGCCACCACGTGAGAAGATCATGTCTTGTCTCCCACAATGTGACATTTCAGACTGTGTTCTCAGGTGACAGGACAGGCCTGGGGAGGCCTATGCCTGCCTAGAGTTCAACAATGAAGAGCTAGTGCTCACGCTATTCCAGGTGCAGTCCCAAACACTGCGTGGCTATTCTTCAAGCCACAGCCTATTTACAGGCAGGCCCCACCACCAGCCATACTTTACAGACGCACAGGCGCAACAGACTGATTTGTCAAGCCAAAGACAGCAGGGCTGGCTTCAGCAGCCTCCTTCTCCTAGCGCCTGTACATGCTTCTCCCACCCTGGTTAAGAAAACATGGGGAGACAGAAACTGGCTACCCTCACATGTACAGCAGCTCTGCTCCCCGTCCCATTGGTGATCTGTCCCAGGGAAGCTTTGGGTATGCTGGGACCTGCTGAGGAATAGTCTAGGGCACCAGCATATATCTGAGTCCTCTAGTCCTCCAAGAAGCATCCATGCATTATAGTAGGAGAGCATGGTGCCCCAAGGGGGCAGAGTTCCCCCAGGATCTCGCCATAAACCCAGAAGCTACAGCCAGTTGTCCAGTATGGCACATGGCACAGCCCTGCCTGCCACCGTAATCCAAGGCGAAGAAGGTGCAAAGCCAGCTCACTGCTTCTGTACCCGCAATAAGTAAGGCTCCTAAGCCTGCTGGAGGGGAAAGTCCTTGGTAAGGCATGTGCTTGCTCACAAGACCCTCTTTGTTAGCAGATCCCCACTGTAAGCACAGGCTGAGAGGGAGGCAGGGAACGAAGACCATATCACAGTGCAGGTGGCTTGGTTCATGTCTCTATGGGCTTCAGATTTGCCTCCTGCCATCTTTAAGCTGGTCACGCTAGGCCTTGGGGGACATCTCTACCTTAACTTATCCTGGTTCTGAGCAGGTTATTCCAGGTTTTGTACTTGTCTCCTCCTTTTGGCTGTCACCTATCTTGCATCTCTCTGCACCACACCTACTTCAGGACTACACCTGTCTGCTCTACATGGATCTGTAAAGCCTAGGAACCCCTCAGGATGGACTCAGTTAACTGCTACAGGCCCTGGGAGATTGGTCCTCACAGGATGCATCGCTACATACAGGGTGTGACTAGGGCAGGAAGAAAGCTCTGAGAACACACTCTCCTCTCCCAGCAGCTGTGCACATCTGACGTTATTCAGGACCCCAGATGTGCATAGCTAAGACCCCTGGATGTTGTTAGTGTGTGCATGTTGCTGGAGCAGGCTGGGGCCTCAGGCATCTGCATTATGGATAGGTATGGCCAAGGGCAGTGGGATGCTATAGGGATCCTGCAGGTACTTTGGGGAGGCCGGTTGAATAAGGAGTCACCATCCATGAGCCACAAAGCTCAGCATCAGTCAATCAGACCTTTGTGTCACATGACATAGATGTCTGTCCTGTGCCCTTGGGGCCCAAGAGCACTAACAGGGGACAGTGTTCGGTGTGAGGCTTTCTCTGGTGTCACAGGGCTGGTTCAGCATGAAAGCAGGATAGTCTGAATGTGTGGATAGTTAATAGCCCTTAGGCAATGTCCAGGGCAGATAAATAGGACAATCTCCCCACCTTCAAAGGGACATGTCTAAGACCTGTGCACACGGGTTGAGACCAAGGCTGTTCATCCTGGTGGGGCGGCAACCCTGACTGGGTTTGCTCTCTTGCCTACTTCTACTTTTATCCCCTGCTGTGGGTACCATCTCGAGATCACCTCAGGTGAACTCCTGGCTCCAAGTGTGGGTCTCCAGGTCCAAATTCCCATGGTTTCAACTGCATTTTTGTGGCCTTAAGCAAATCACTAACCACAGATTCTGCTTCCTCATCTGTCCAACACGGATAACCATGGATTTGCCTTGAAGATTGATGAAGGGTGACATCATGGTTAAAAAGCCATGTGTCAGTTGTAATGAATGAACATCCTTTCCCTACAACAATCACTAGACAGTGGGCAGGCTTCTCACAGACTCTACCATCTGATTCCCTTCAGAGAATCCAGAAATAAATGACGGCCAATCACTAGAGAACAGGGGAGGCAGGTGGCCAAGTAGGCAGGATAGTGAAGCAGGAGGCTGGTCCCCGGGTCTCAGTTCTACTAGTTGTGCCTGTAACCTTGGGTTCGTCTCCATAATGGGAGTGTCATCTCTCCTATGTAGCAAGCATGTGAGGATTGGAAGTGTTGGAAACAGAACCTGTAGGAGAGCTCAGCTCAGATCCTGGAAACCTCTGCTACTCTAAGCAACTGGCCCAAAAGAAAAGGGATGCGCAGCTGGAGAGGGAGCTGTACTTGGGCAGTAGGGAGCTGGACACCAAATGCCTCTCCTCTTTTCTTTATGATTTCCTCACTACCTGGACAACAGCATTAGGCGGGAGCTCATTCCCAAGCCTTTGGTTCCTATCCAGGCCAGCCTTCCTTGGCTGGGTCCCAGATTTATCAAAAGCGCTATCCCTTTAAAACATGAGCACTTGGCAGCTGGCTGGGAGGCTTTCATTCACATGGAGGATGAGTGAATCACTGTAGCTGCCAGTCCAAGGACAATCCTTCTTCCCTCACTGCTGACAAAGACCAGCCTCTGCCTGAGAGGAGCCCTGAAGGTGAGTGGGAAACCTTGCTAGTCATCCTCAGCTCAAGTCCATCAAGGACACTCCAAAGATGGCCTCCAGGGTCTTCAACAGTCACAGGAAGGACAGAGGCAGGAAATGGAAAAGATAAACAGTACTTGTCACCATGGTAGGCAAAGGCAGACCAGGTAGGCACCTGGTGTGTGCAAAGAGGAGGGCATCCTCTGAGTTTTCCAGAAGACTCCATGGCCCTTTAAGAGAGCTGTTATGCATAGAAGCCAGAAATACATCTCATATAAATACCAATTTCTTATGGAACTTTTTTGCATGTTTTTTAATGTATGATATCTAATGGTTTTTTTTTTTATAATGCAGCCCCTATTTAAACTCTACCTTAATTAAAGCTTGTTGTGGATTAAAGATGTGGTGGCAATTATATCTTAGATGCGAGTACACTTGACAAAGGGTGGGGAGCTGGCCCAGGAACAATTGCTCATTACACTACATTCTGGAATTTGCTGCCAGCCTGAGGGCGGTGGGCGGGACCCTAAAGGGTGTTCCTGGGGGCAGAGGAACTGAGCTCTGTGCTGAGCAGAAGAAGGCCCACCTTCCCCTTGTACCAGCTGCCTGCCTGCCTCAGCACTGGACCTGACAAGGAGCATATGCCCCGGAAGGTGCTAGAATCAACCAGTCAGATCACTTCTCCACCTAGAGAAAATACTAAAGAAAGTCTGGAGCCATGTGCAGGCTGCCTCAGGCAGAACTCATGTCAATGTGGTGGAAACTGGGCGCCTGGTGCCAAGCACAGGAGCAGTACAGCGTGGGCACCTGGGGCTGCCCAGGTCAGGCCTGTCAGTGTTGCTGCTGGGCCGGATCTCCTGCTATGTCCCATCCCTTAATCCCCAGAGGACGTACCAAGAGCACGAGGATGATGGGGCCCTGGTAGATGTAGTCCACTAGGTCACCAGGTTCCTTGCCAAACCAGCACCTGCAAAGACAGGACAGCTGAGGCTACTAAGATTCTCAGCTCAGAGCTAGATCCCTCTGGGGTGACCCTCCCTGAGCCCCAGTTTCCAGAGCACTTCTTGATAGACAGCTCCACACACTAAGTACCCTGGCAAGGCCCTGCCCTGTCTCTTGTTGTGTCTGGTGAGGCTGGCCTCCCATGGCCAGAGTCAGGGCTTGCCTGGGGCCTCCTCCACAGTCCCCTACTTTGTTGGAGGCTGTGGGGTGGTCCAGGACTGGACATACAACAGATACAGGGACCAAGGAAGAGCTGAGCTGCCCTTCACTGGTCTATGGTCTAGCTGTCTTGTGCTACCTGTTGTTTGTGGAACCTGTGCTGTGAACCAGATAATTCATGGCACAAAGTTGCAGGCATGGAGGTGGGACCTTCCCCAGCCCCGTGCCAAGTCTCCAGTCTTTGGTCTGAGCTGCATACAATCTGGGAAGGCAGTCTACTGCCTTACCAGGCTTATTGACTGCTAGGAATGCTTTGGGACCCAGGGGAAAGTCTGGGCTAAGTTTTTGGCTCTGGCAGCAAGGACTGAACCTCAGAGGTCATCCAGTGCATACCAGTCTCTGACAGCCATCTCAGAGCACCCAAAAATTCTGGTCTCTGTTTGAACATCCACTTTGAAAGAAAACTTATCACCTACTAAGGCATCCCTCCACTTCCTGGGCAGCCTGTTGTCTGTATGAGCCTTTCCTAATGCCACTAGAGTCCTTAAATGTGACTATTCAAATTCCACTTGCCACCTCTTGCCCCAGTGACTCGATGAGGAACGGTTGTCATCTGGGTGTGGTCCAGGCTACCAGTCTCAGGTACAAGGAAGGCTGGGTTGAATCCTGCTGTGTGAGCCTTGTGTTTAAAGACTCCAGGGAGGGTGGACCTATTTCTTTCTGCCTGAGGACCACATAAGAGTGGTCTATCTCCTCAGGTGAGGCTCTGACTCTACCCAGCCAAGGGCTTGGCCAGAGCCAAGGTCGACCTATCTCAATTCAAAACCTCATGACATCCTGCCCCACTTACTGTTCATTCTCATAGTAGAGTTTGCCAACAGCCCAGGCGACGATGACAGGGCAAGGAATGCCTGAAAGGAGAGACGTGTGCTGCAAGGGATGGACAGATGCATAAAGGCAAGAGATCATAAGGGGCCTGGGACTGGTTTTGGTCTTCCAACGTCAGGCCATCTGTGACCCTGATGCTTGTCCCAGCTCCTGCCCCAACTCTCAGTCATCCTCTCCAAGCAGAGGATGGTGTGGTAGACAAGTGTCTTTGGGCTGGTCACCTTGGGTAGGAGGAAGGCTTTCTGGAATGACCTCTGGAGGGTTTGGGGGCAGAATAGTGGAAGCAGATCCATCAGGAGATGGCACAGGGATGATGGGGAGAGTGGTACTGGGGCATTGGTCAAGACTGCACAGGGCAGTGGCTGGGGCTGCATGGGAGTGGAAGGTAGGCAGGACTCTGGTCCTGGCCTCAAGATGAAGGGGGAAGGTTTTATCATCAGTGTCCCTTTCCCAGGAGGCCCTCCTGCCCAGGGACCCTCACACCATCCAATGAAGAGGAAGAGCCACTTGCGCAGGTGCTCCGTGGAGTATGTCATGACAATGGCCGTGTGCAGGTAGCAGCCCTCCACAAACATCCAGAAGAAGTTGGTGACCACAAAGTAGTTGAAGACGGTGGTGATGCAGCGGCACCAGACCTGCATGTGGGGTGGGTGGGGTGGTGAGATGCTGCTGGGAAAGCAGAGCAGATCCTACACAGAGGCACAGGACCTCCCACTTTGGGGCTCATGGGCAGGGTTCCAAACACTACCATTCCCGGTGGGGCAGCTCAGCCTCCCACCTTTACTTCCAGGCAGCTTCCTCTCCCATGTGCCTCTTACTTCCTCTCCCTCCTGACCATTTCAATCTCTTTTTGCTTATGCGGTAGAAGGGATGGAGCTTGGGATCTCCCAGTTGCTAGGCAAGTGCTCCATCACTGATCCTACAGTCTTAGGTTTTGAAGACATTTGTAAACATTTTTATTTGGTAATAGAGTCTCACTAAATTGCCCAGACTTGCTGTGAACTCACTATGTAGCCCAAGTATGCCTAGAACTTATAAGTTGTTTTCTCAGTTTCCCAAGCAGCTGGGATTACAGGTCTGCATCATCATGTCTGAGGTCTCTTTTCAGTCTAGAAAGAGATGGGTGATCAGCTTTCTGCCAGCAACCTGGTCTGAACAGCACTGTTTTCAATGGCCTGTTTCAGGTCTCTTCAGCTATAGAGCTTGTCATACTGGGTTCCATTTAGGGATAGACTTTGAACTTTCATTTAAAAAGAAAGAAAACAAGCTGAGTGATGGGGCACATGCCTTTAATCCCAGCACTCAGGAGGCAGAGGCAGGCTCATCTCTGCGTTTAAGGGGCTGACACTAACCTTTAGCTGAACTTTCCTTAAACATAGAGATAAGTTAAGGCAGTGGCCTTAAATGCAGAGATCAGCCTGGTCTACAGAGTGAGTTTCAGGGCAACCAGGCCTACATAGAGAAATCCTGTCTCAAAAAAACAAACAAATAAACCAAACAAACAAAAGAAAAGAAAAAAAGAAAACAATGTGAGGGAAATAAGCCACAGAGAGTAGGACGGGACCACTGAGGTATTGGAGGGGCTCATGGCAGGAGGGTCTTGCTAGTTTTGAGGCCTCTACAAATCTGAGCACTTCTCTAAGCCCCAAAGTAGCCATCTTGCCTGGTGGTGAGAGGAAAGGAAGACACAAAGACATGAGTGGAGGCTGTGGTCAGAGCTGCTATTGTGTGACATATCACTATCCTCTGAGTGGAGACCTTCCTAAGTGTATTGCATGGGATATAGGGACTGGCTTAGAGTCACACAGTGGGTCCCTCTGAACCAGGGTCCAAGCCAGGGGCTTCCATCCCTGTGGCTTTCTCCCAGGGTTCTTTTGCAGTCAAAGTTAGCATATGGAGAATGAGGAGACAGCAGTGAGCTGAGTGAGGGGAACCCTGGGCAGCTTACTTCCCCACTGTGGGCATAGCCATCTGGCCCCTCGGTACTGCTCCTAGGCTGAGCTGCCCGCTGCTCCATGGCTCTCTGCCCTACAGTCCCAGCCCTGATCCTGGGTCCTTGGGGTTGTTGTCTCCTTTGTTCCCAAGAGTCTTGGTCGGTGGGAGGCTATGAACTCCAAATACTGAATCTGCCTTCTGTTTTTTTTTTCCAGGTGAAGTGCAGTCTCATTAGTGTCAGCCAAGATTGAGGTTGTAGCGTACCTGACACCTCATTACACTGGCCTGGTTCTGAGGCATGGCCCCAAGGCAGGTTTCAAGCCAGGCAGAGTCAAGGATCAAACTAGAGTGAGTGTTTGTGTGCTCAGGGCCAGGCCAGCCAATATATATATACACTCAGACCTCTATGAGGTGTGCCAGAGAGTGGGTTTGGCCTTCTTCCAGTCTGCAGTTTTACAGTGACTTGGACACTATATAGTAACAGCTGACACAAATCCACAGTAGACCCCTAATATGTGGGGCCTTGGTGTGGAGACACCACACCAGCAATATAACTTTTGCTTCTCTGAGCTTCAGTTTCCATGGCTGTGGAAGGAAAATTAATCTCCCCAGTACTCCATTAAGATTAGGTAAGAAAATCCTTGCTAAAGGTTAGTGTCAGCCCCTTTTTTTCTAGGGTACCTGGATTTGTAAGATGGGCAGGGTCAGGGGGCAGGGAATGGGATGATGGTTTTAACATAGAGCCATCCCCGAGGCCAAGTCCAGGGTGGGTCACTACATGAGATAGACTATGAAGTGTCAGGCAGCAAAAGAGGGATCCCCAAGTCTGAGGCTCCCAGAAATGACCTCATTGCCCTCGTGTACTTCGTGATCGATGAGTTGCAGCAGAAACCACGTGGTGTTCCTCAGGATGAAGGTGGTGATGAGATTCCAGTGGATCACATTCCGCAGGCAGCGGATGCTCCTGTAGAGGCCCAGGTCAGGGTCAGCCAGGTTCATCTGGGGTTGGGCTGGGGGTTAGCAGGGTAAGTCAAGATGGGAAAGATTTGACCTGGGGAGATGATGGGGCTGCACCGGAGCCCAAGTTTGCCCTGGTGGTCACAGGTGGGCCTGTTCTACACCCTTCAGGCAGGGTGGTGGTCACACCCCCCCCAGCACCTGACTTAACCTACCTGTGGCCACTGTCCCCAGGCCTCAGAATGGAGGAGACACTGTCTGGGAGAAACAAAGATAACGAGAAAGCAGAGTGGAGATGGACTCACCGAAGGACTAGGAAAAGCAGGAAAGCGGCCACCAGGGCCACCACGGAAACACAGTGGCCCAGGTAGTTGACAATGAGGGCGATTCGGTAATGCAGGTCATACTTCCTCTGCTGGACAGACAGGTAGGCATGGAAAGACAACGTTTTGGCTATGTGGGAGTAGGGCTGGTACTCCAGCCATTTCTGTCCTGACTTTGGGACAAAAGAGATTCTAAGTATCCTTGGGCTTCTAGATCTTCCCCTGTTGGCCTGGTGGCTCTATTACTACAAATGGCTGAAGCCTGGAGGTACAGACTGTAATCCAGCCACTCAAGAGGCTGAGTTCGGAGGACCATACCTGGACAACTTAATATCTCAAAATAAAATAAAATAAAAATTAACGGACTGGAGTTGAGAATTAGTGACAGAGAGCTTGTCTACCATGTGTGGTCCTGCATTCAGTCCTCAACAGCACACACACACACATGGGCTATTCTGAGATACCCTAGGGCTATAGATACAGATTAAAAACTTGATCCTCCATGGTGCCATGTCTGGGTTTAATCTCTGCTCAGACCCTAGCTAGCAGAGGAACTGAGGGTGAGATGGCCCTTAGCTATGACATCTGTACTATGGGACCAATCTTCCCTCCTGCCTTACAAGCAGTGACCTGTGGGAGGTCCAGAGGGGTAGGTTGGTCCATGAACAATGAGGATGTACAGTGCAGAACACTTAGGAATAATACTCAAATGGAATACAAGTCAGTCTACCTTGTATCACCACCAGAATGGCTGTAAGAACATAGAGGAAGGACAGAGGGTTGGAGAGAGAGAAAATGAGTATGTGTGTGTGTGTGAGTGTGTGTGTGTGTGAGAGAGAGAGTGTGTGTGAGGGAGAGAGAGAGAGAGAGAGAGAGAGAGAGAGAGAGAGAGAGAGAGCTTCTTTCTATCCAGGCTGTGTGGCTTTCCCCGTGCTCCTCTGAGGCCTCTCTGTAGAACACCTCAGCTCTCATTCTGTGGCATCACTTCTCAGAAGAGGCAAATGTTCTAGCCTCTGGACTTGGACTTCATTTGAGGAAGGACTCCAGACCAACTGAGGGTTTCCTTGGGTGAATGAGCAGAGCCATGGAGCTGGGACATATCATGTGGGTGTGAAGCACAGAGGTGGAGCTCAGAAGCAGGCCTGTATGAGGCCCCACATTGGATCACAGCACTAAACCTAATGGCAAGAGAGGTTATACCTCTTTGGCGGTTCCGAATCTATTTCCAGAGCAAGAGTCTGTACAGGGTGGCAAGGCCCAGACAGGCCCAGCTTCCTGTCGGGATGGTCATGGTGAGGCTGCACTTGTTTCTTCATGGACTGGCAGAAACAAAATGCCAAGAGGAGAAAGCGAGGCTCAACGGAAGAGGTAAGAATGTGCTCACAGAACCCATTAGCTGAGGGAGCAAAGACTGCCCTTTCTGTGTTTCATGTCACCAGCTTAAGCTCTCTTGGAGGGGAACTCAATGGAGGATAGGAAACACAGAAAAGAGGGTCAGGGTGACACAAAGCCTGGTTCTGTTGCCCATGAGATCCTTTGTACCTAACCTTAGTTCTAACACTCTACAAGACCTGGGCGGGGTGGGGGAAGGCAGGGTCACTCACCTTGTCATCCAAAATGGGCTCACAGTGTGAGTAGTTGATCCTTATAGCCCACGTCCCATTCTCCAGGCATTCTCTGTAGGCATTCCCTAGAGAAGATGCCGACCACGGAGAGTCAGGTCACTCTCCCTCCTCAAAAACCCTCCCTGGTTCCCTGGTCCCTGCAGGATAAAGTCCACACTCCATAGTTCCCCTGGACCTGAAAACACAATGCATATCTGAAAGGTAATATGAGTCATTTATATATGAAAATTACACAGAGGTCTTTATCTTACACAGTAGCTGAAAGGCACGCTGAAGCCTGTTTCAGACATACTCTTTGACTAGTTCTTTGTGTGCCTTTTTTCATTTTATTCCTCTGCTACAAAACTGGACCCAATTGTGAGTCCTGGGCTGTGGCTGAAGATTGGCTGCTTTTAGCACAACAAATAATTTCTCTCCCTGCTTCGATCATTTCCCATGTCTGCTCCGTACTCTTCTCCAATAGCAGCATGTTTGCATTTTAACAATAGCTGCCACTTACAGGACATGTGCTTGCCTGCCCAGGTGCTCTTCCAGCTGAGTCTAATGGACAAGGTACACTTGCCATTCAGTCTTTGTTCTGATCCTTTTTCTATAGAGGAGGAAACTGAGGCACAGGGAGACGTGAGAATTCCAAGATGCAAGGTCTGGCTCTGGGTTTTGTGTTCTTGACCTCTAGGCCACTAGGCTGTGGTCACACAGAAGTTTGGGGATGCAGGGCTGTGCTCCTGCCCTGGAACTATGACTACCACCATATATTGTATATGTGTGGAGAACCAGTATCTACACTAAAGCTGAATGTGGTGTCCAGTGGGACATTTTGGAGCAATATTGTCCAGTGAACAGAAACTCAGGCTTCATCAAGAGCTCAAAAGCATGAAGGGCAGAAATGTTCAGACACAGTGTTTGACCCGAGCTCTCACCCAGAAGGTTTAGATTTGAAGGCACTCTCTCCATAGCCCACCCCCACACCTTCCATGCAGGAGGGGTGCCTCCTCCTTGAGATACCCCAAAGCCTTTCACCAGTCTCTTCTCTGCATCCCTGTTGTCAGGGAGCTCACCTCCCCTTTGATTATAATTCTGAATGATCCATTGTTTGAGGGCGATTTGTACCAGGGCTCTACTTACTGGCTAATGGGCAGCTGTTCATGGGTTTTCTTTTTTGGCTCATGTTAGATATACAATATAAACCTAATTAAAATAAATAGCTTGGAACACAGAGTCATAGGGCTGGAGGGGAAACTTTAGATTGTTTTTGGAAGCAGTGAGTTCTGAAAAAAAATTAAGTTACTTAGAAACTCACTTCCATTGAGCTGACAGTGAGCTCAAAGAGATGGGATTATTAAGGAGCACTTGCAGAAGAAACAGACAACAATGGGGGAGATTCTATTACCTCAATGATGCTTTAATCTGGTGCTCAGAGCGCATAGAGTTTTCAAATTCAGGATTTGAAAAACTTTGCTTCTCGTGTCATCAGCATGAGGCCCAGCTCTGTCAGGATCCTGAGTCACCCAGCAGTGCTGTGACCTTCAACAAGAGACTCCAGCCCAGTGACCGTGACCCTGAGAGACTCCAGCACCTCTGCAGGGCTCAGCCTCCATCGAAAAGAGATGAGAGATGGCTCAGTGGTCAAGAGCTCAGGCTGCTCTTGTAGAGGACCTGAGTTCAGTGCCTACCAGCCATGTGGTGGCTCACAACCATCCCTAAGTCCAGTTCCAGGGGATCTAATACCTGGTTATGACCTCTTTGAGCACCAAGAGCATATTTGGTGTACAGACATACATGCAGCCTAAACACTCATACACATAAAATAAAATAAAATAAATTTTTAAAGGAAAGGAATGATGCACTCTGTAGAAAGACTTCGATTCCAAGATCCCTCTCCTTCTATATCTAATGATATTTCTTACCTGGCATGTTGAGGGGACACCTCCTTTACTGTTGGCAAGGATTAAATGTCATGCTTGCTTTTAATCATCAATAAGTGTCTCTTTATTGCTGTCAAGAATGAAGTCCAGCTTTCTCGGCATGATACTAAGATCTCCCTACCTCTGGACCCCATGTCTGCCTAGCACCCCCATACACAGCTGACATTTGCTCCAATGGACCTAGCACATGCCCAGATAAATGTTGCCAAGCCCCTGAGGTACTCTACATGTTCTCTACTCCCCAACAAACTCCTGGTCATCTTCAAACTAGCCCAATGCCATATCCACATCCACAGGCCTGTTCAGCACTCTAGAACCAAAGCCGCCATTCTTTTCCCTGTAAGTACCTCTTTGAAAGAGTGTCACTTCTCGAAATATAGAACTTCACTTTCTATTGCCTTTGGATTCCATTAACACACACTTTTTTGCATTATTGTATGCACATGTGTGCATGTATGCACATGAGTGCTTGGATCCAGATTCACAAAGCAAATTTTAGTTTGACCACAGCTATAATGTTTCCATTTTACTCTGTTCTAATGTATCTGTTTGCATCATACATAAATGCTAGTCATGACCCACAAAATAGATTTCATGGCCCACCATTGTCACACAATCTGTAGTTTGAAAAACAAAAATCTATTTTAGAGCATTTGCCATGATTCAGTGTGGGCTCTGTCATTTTGAATCTGGTCCTTTCCTTTGATACTGGACTTAAGCTTCCTGGTGATGGACAAGTAGGTAGAGTTCATATTGGGGCCGCTGGATGCCCCTCAGGAGCAAGACTTTGAGGACATGTGGACAGCACTGAGCTAACATAGATTTGCTCGAAAATCATTGTCTCAGATGTGGGATGTGGGAGTGAAAAGAGCTTCCCTCTGGGGGCCCAATGCTGTCTGGGGATGAGTTTCTGGCTATCAACACTGGGCACCAGAAGACTTGAAGACAGATACGTCTGCTCTCTGAGGGAGCTGTCTGCTCCAGCTAATGAGGGCACCAAGCCCTCAGGCACAGCTTTGGACAGGATTGTGGAGGAGCCCTGCTCCCTCCTCCCCTCAAACCACAGGAGGATGGGCACATGCAGTTGAGTTCAGATGTCCAGGCCAGAACTGTGGGGCTGGATGTAGTGTGGTGGGTACCTGTTACCACAGCAACACAGGTGTACCTGCTGAGAATCGATGTCGACGGTGTGCACTGTGTCCCTCCAGGGGCATTAGGATCTGGCTGCTACAGGTGGGGATCCCCAGGCTGGCACTGGACTGTTAAACAACAGGCTTTCTCTTCCCATTTCAGGTGTCAATGCTTTGCTGGTAGTTTCTCATTCAGAGGCTCACTCGAGGTGGTTTAGATGGTTGACTGGGAGATGAGAGCCTATCATCTATCTCTAATTTTGTCTCTGGGTGGCTAGGTGACTATGCCCAAGTCTTTTCTCATTTGTCTTAGTTTTCCCTCTCAGAAAAAGTCATTCCCATTGGTTCCCAATGATACCATTGGCATCTTAGGCAGGTTGTTTATCTACTAAGTAGACCTTTCCATTTTACTAAATGCCAATCATGAAGCCATTCTGATAGAGCCAAGCATCTACTTCTAAATGCTCTCTATATAACCACATTTATGTCTTGTATCCTCACTGAGAAGACAGGGACCATGTAAAGCAGACTGTGATGGACCATTTGGAGATTCAAAAGGCAGGCTGGGAATAGGAGAGAGACTGGATGAGGTGATGTTGGTGGGGAGATGTTGTCACTGGCTATCTGGAAGGAATTACAAGGGCAGGTGATGGTTGGGAGATAGAGGTTAGAAGGACATTTACAGAAGTTAGTGAGTAGGCTTGGATGTGTTCAGCACCACGGACAGCAAAACAAAAACTTCAGGACAGTCACCTTCCATCTAGGTGGGAAGACCTAGGAGAGCTCCTGACTACTTAGGTCCAGTATCAGTCCAGTTCCTCCAGCAGTTCCCACAGCTGCTGTCTCCCCAAGGGTCCAGCTGTTCACCTCACTGATACATGCTGGACTAGGACTGTTTTTTCGCTAATTCCTGTTAAAAAAAAAAAAAAAAACCTTCATTCCCACCCAGCCCACCAGCCTGCAGTGAGATTCTTTATCTCCAGGCTGAGATCCCCTAAAGCAAGGTCTGCATTTCCCTCTCATCTGGCCCCTTCTTAAGTACTGAACAGAGATGAACACACAGGGATGGACCAAGGCTGATGTTGTTGCCTAGGTGACTGGGGAACTCAAAGAGCGAGAGAGACTCACGCAAGCCAAGAGGAGGGTTGAGAACCTTGGATGACTGAACCATACTACACTGCACAGCAACACTCATGTAGGAGGCAACTGAATCTCTCACACTTCCAATGACAGGCCGACCCCAATGTTGGAACTTCAGTCACCAAAGTCCAAGCTCCTGTCCTGGGGACCATCAGTCTCAAATAGCAAGCCCTAAGGGCAGCATCCTTTATTTTCCAGACAGTCTTTGCTGCTCTAAGAAGAGCACATTAGAAACTGAGTCAGGGGGCACCTCCTTGAGAATTTAAGAGTGGGAAGGAAACTCTCCCTCATTTGGTCTATTGGGGATCAAAGAGGGAAAGGAAGTGACATGTCTGTGGTCATCCAATAGGGTGGGGCCTTCCCTGGAGAACACATCCTCCTGGGATTCCATAGAGCCAGTTTTTCTGAAAGGAAGGGGATTTCCCACTGAACCTAACCTCTCTGCAACCAACTGTGCCATCTCTGCAGGGTGTGGGACTCCTAGTGACCATATTCCTGGAAGGAAATGCCTTGGAGAACACATAGCTCACCCCAATCTCCCCATTTCCTGAAGTCCAGCTACTCCAGGTCAAACCATTTCTTTACTGAAATATTGGGCCTTAGATGACTCACTTTCTTGATTGGTGAGAAGAAGGTCCAACTTCTCCCAGCCTGGCCTCCACTGCCTAGCCATGGCAACAGTGATGTATGGCGTGACTAACTGTAGACCACTGGGGAGGCATAGCCAGAGCTGGGTAGTTGGGATATAGTCATGATGTCAACAAAGAATTCCCTGGCTCCCCAAATGAGGTGTGCCTCCAGTAAGGGTGGTTCTGTATGGTCCACTGCTGCAGCACAGTTAGGACAGGCTGGATCTAGGACTATTTTGCACATCTTGCTTGTTTTTTCTCATAGCCCTTAGGAAGCAGGTGACCAGAGATTTGACAGCTGGAGATATTCAACTTTTTCAGGCCCAGGCTGACCTAGAAAGGTTGTTGGACTGAAGGCCTGGGGGTCTGCCATTGCCCAAGCCAGACACTTGGTGGGAAAGGGCCTCTCTGGAGTCATCTGCCTATGACACTTAAGGGCCAGAGAATGTCCATCCCATTGCTGTTGTACTGTTTGGACACTACTCTCTGGGTTTTGACTGTCTACAGTGAACTTAAAACTTCCTTGTTCCACAGGACTTTTTACTCATTGTGTCCTGCCATCCCTGACTAGGCAGAGTGTGGGTAGCAGTCTGTACTTACAGGAGACCTTGGAAAAACTAAGTTTGGAGACACTGAGCAATTTAATGGTGGTCACACTAGGTCCATGAAAGAGGGCAGGGATGAATGGGACCCATTTCACTGTGGACATCATCCTTGGGAGAGGAACCTACGGGAAAGGCCCTACCTGGTGCCCTAGCCTCTGCTCCTCATTCCAGCCATCCCTAGCAATGCTCACCGGTCTGTTTCCATGATGTTGGTCTGCTATGATGTTAACCTATGAAGGGACTAAAAGGGGAGTGAGCTGGAGACCTTGAAGCACAGACTGTTCTGGAGCCAAGGAATGTAAGGGAAAAGGGACCTCCCTGAAGCACAGAAATGGAGGTTCAATGAAGGGGATACATTTGTCAAAGATAAGACAAGTAGTTATTATGAGAAGAGTTAAGTTTGGCTTTCAACCCAAGGCTCTTGCAGAATAATGGCTAGAGATGACCTGCAGCTGCAAGACCCCGCCCCACCCCCCAACAACAGAGCAGCCTTTTGAAAGCCTGCCTCCCCCTAGCAGCCTTTGGACACCAGACATTCTCAGGTGGGATGGACAGACTGCTTTCTTCCAAGACAACATCTAGAGACCATACCATCCCAGAACAGCAACCTATATAGTGTGGGGTGTCCCCTTCATGCTCAAGAACAGGGATGTTCCCCTCCTTCTGGGCCCCAGATCAATGTCTGCTCCCCTCTCCTCCTACCTCTCATTGACTGTTCCCTGAAGTCCACAGGGAGATGGAAGCACTGTTCCCTCTCCACTTTGACATGGCCCATGAAGTCAGTACCTTAACTAAGGATGCAGTATCAACAATAGCAAGGAAATGAAAGAGTGTTACTGTCCATTATGAAAAATGGACAGCTCTGGAAAGTATTATATTAAATGAGGTTACCCCGACTCAGAAAGACAGAAATGTCATATTTGATCCTAATTTTATTGTGGTGTGTATGTAAATAAGAGAATATGAGAGTGGGTATAGACTATAAAACAATATAGGAGATCAGGAGAGGGGAGTAAGAGATGATGAGGTAGGTGTATGAGCTGGGTTGGCAAAGAAAGGATGGATATGACATAAAATTGAAAAGGAGTTACTCAGGACAGGAGAGTAGACAGAGAGAAGAAGTAGGAAGAGAAACAATAAAACCTAATTATTTGTATTCTCAAGCAAAACAAAATAAAAACAAAGCCACTAGTAGCATATGTTAATGAAAACATACTAGGGCAGGAAGATAGCTCTGAGGGTAAAGACACTCTCCCAGACAGTCCTGCAATCTGATTAGATCTCTGGAATCCACATAAGAACTGACTCTACCAAGTTGTCCCAACATTTACATGTATGCTGTGGCATGTGGCCCCACCTCCCATATCACAGACACACTCCTACATACAATAATAAAATTATAAAATACACACGATAATAAAAATATAAAATCCATTCTAATGAAAAAAGGAAAGAGGACTAAGACAAAAAATCAGGAGGTGGCCAGTCACCAGGGAACCTAGCCCCACACTGAGACTGCCTCTCACACCTCAACAGGCTCTTTGTATCCTCCTGCCTCCGCAGGTACAGAAAGAGGTACCCCCTTTTCTGACTGTGAAGCACAGCTGGAGGTGGTAAGCAGGGATCAAGTGACTGAACTTGAGCACACCTAAGAACAGGCCCTTTGGGGTGCTGGAGAGTAAGGTGACCTCCCTTAGGGAGGACTCCAGGGCTCCATACTTCTGTGGTTGTTGGTGGCAGTCAGAAGGAAGACTGGGAACAGTGCTGAAGAGAGGAGTAGGACAGGACAAGGTTCCCAGTGGCCTTGGACTAAGATTCAGATGACAAATCTTGAAAATCAAGCACCATCCTTCTAGAATTCTTGGTCCCGCACTACACTACAGGGTTACAGAGTTGGCATCTTTATGTCTTGCAAGAATGAAGGCCTTCAGTGACTCCACGGTCCTCCTCTCTCCTGCTCACATACCCTCTCTCTACGTGATACATCATTGGCTCAGTTCTTCCAGCTCCAATGAAATGCTTCCTTCAGGAACCCTTCCTAGCTCAACCTTCATCTTCCCATTGGTTCTGGCAGCTGTCACTGCTATGTCACCTAGAGCCAATACTAAGAAGTTCTCTGGCAGTGTCTGTTGCCTTCTAGAACAACAGGAACCTTGGCAAGTGAGCTGAGGTCTTACATGTCTTTGGGGAGCTGTTTTCTCAGCTCTTCAGGGACTTCTGAGGGGAAAGGGCAACACAACCTGACATGAAGCAGAGATTCAATAATGTGGGAGAGGGAGGGGAGCTCAGGACAGACTTCTCCATCTCCCCAGCCCCTTCTGCACAATGTGGACAGATGCTAGAGCATGGCTGGTCTACTGAAGTGACAGGGGAAGGTGGCTGGGAGACAAGTGGACAGTTCTAGGTACTGGTGACCAGAGAGTCTCCATACCTTCTCTCTCTCCCCTCCTCCCCACTAGCCACCTTCTGTGATGGGGGAACCTATTCTGCCTTCCCTCTCTCTTGGCAGAACAGTCCTCACACACAGGGAACTTCTTGCCTGTGAAAAGTCTGGGGGTGACCACGTCTCCCTAGAGGCGGAGGCGGCTCAGTCTCTGGATCTGCAGCCTCCAACTCCTTGCCCTAGAGGCTCTGATATGTCTTGGACCCCCAGATCTACAGTTTCAACAAATGTCACATGCTTACTGTTGCCGCTCCCCAGAAAGCCTCCCAGGCACAGCCCAGTGCCCACTACGTCCCTTACCCCAATCTGAGAGTTGATTTGTGCAAGTTTGGTCTGTAAGCAGTCTATGGCCCCTAAGGCCATAGGCTTTGCAAGTTTTCTTGACACCCCTGTCCTACAGTGCTGAAGAGGGGATTCCTGCCCAAGGACACAGCTCTGAAGGGAGATTTCTCTGTCTAGGGGCCCCTTAGGTTGTGTTTCCATTTTAGAATGGGGGTCTGGGAAATGAGGCTTCAGTCTTCTCCATAGTTAGTAGAGGTAGATATCCCCTTTCTCCCTACCCCATGGATGCCTCAATACAACTGGCCCCATTGTTCCCTCCTGACATGGACAAGGAGGACAAGGTGGAGACACAGGCTCAGAGAAGTCCGTGAATGGGGAGGTGGAGTCAAGCGGAATTTAGGTGCCCTGTCTCTTCAATAAACTGATGCTAGAAATCCACTTCCATTTTCCCTATAGGTGGGAGCCTGAGAACTAGGAAAGATGGGGGCTCACCTCCGGTTATACTCTGTATGAATATTTTAGGATTGGTTTTAGCCACCCAGGATTTGACCCTAGGCTTGGGAAACCTAAGGGAGACTGGGTCCTCTTCCCACTGGAATCTTAGGAATCCTGGCAAGTGAGAAGGAATCACTGTGTTCTTTACCCATCAGACTACCTACCCACAAAGTAGAGGTAAAAGCCCCTCCCTCCAGAGGCCACTACAAGGAGCACCAGACTATTGTCCAGCTGGTGGTCAGGGATGGTGGTATCCACCACCCAGGGAAAGCTGGGGTCTTCTCACTGAGAAATCTTTGTCCTATTTCCTGACTGGGGCCCCAAATCTAGCTCCTTAATTTAGTGACTCCAGAAGTCCTTCAGTGTCCTTTGTTCTTGTTTTCAATTGTTGTATATTAATTGTATGAAATACTAGGTTTCATTATTTCCAATGTCCTTTTCCTAATTTTATGATTATCCTCTGTGTTGCATGTATATGTGTGTCCTGCATGCACACACATGCATGATGGGGTAGACACATGCCACAGCACACATGTGGAGGTCAGAGAACAGCTCTGTGAAGTCAGTTCTCTTCTTCCACCTTTACATGGGTTCCAGGGATCAAACTCAGGTCCCTAGGCTTGTGGGCTAACCTCCTACCCACTGAATCATCTCACCAGCCTCTCCAATCTCTGTTGTTTTTTTGAGACAGATCTGGAAGATATTATGTAGACCACGCTGGTCTCCAACTCACAAAGATATACCTGCCCGCCTCCCAAGCACTGGGATTAAAGACACTTATCGCCACCCCCAGCCCTCCAATGTTCTTTTAACAAAACCTTTCTCTGATTAACCTGGCAGAGCCATTTCCTGGAAGCCTAGGTTTAGGATCCTTGCTCCATTAGAAGGTAAGTTACTTCAGATCTTCAAGCCTCTGTTTCCAACATGTAACATAAGGATAATCCAAGTCTCCTTCTCTAGGCATGGTAAGTAAATTGGGCAGGCAGGCATACCAGGGCTCAGGGTGGTAGGCAGGCACTAAGGTACTTCTGCCATGGACTTGGGTATGTGCCCTTGCCCAAGACCCTTCCCTTTCTTTGGCCATTGTTGGCTGTGGCATCTAGTGATAACCTCCACATGAGACCCATCATAACTCTGATGTGTTCCCTGACACGAGCTCCCACATATTCCAACACCTGCCCCATACCTCACTCGCATCCTGGTGCCCTGGGGCTCTCCTGGGCTGCTGCTACCCACCTACTTCTTGGTTGCTTCTGCACAGAGGTCCCTTCAATGCCCCAAAGCCCCTACTGTGCTCAGCAATTTCTTTTCTGGAAGTCCTGGTCCTTTGCCACCTCCTCTCCCTCTTTGTCAATTCCAGGACCCAAGGCCACCAGAGGGCTGTTGCAGTGTTTTTAGCCCCTTCTTACCTGCTGAGACTGACGGGACCTCAGCTTAGCTCCTCTCTATTCGCAATCTTGCTCAGGCTGAGCTACAAAAAAACCCTCGCAGTGCATCTTCAGCCCTCCATGCTCCTCTCTGGGCTTATTATTTTTTGTCCTATTATCTTCTACAATACTCCATAGTTCCCAGGTACTAAGCTCACCCATCCGCAGGGCTCCTGTGATTCTTTCTGGCCTGGAACACCCTCATCTACCTACCATATATCCACTCACTGAATCAAACCTACCTCCAAAGTGCAGCTCACAGGGCTGAGTCCCCACTAGTCCTCCAGACTAGCGACTTAAGCCTTCTCAGGCTCTCTTTGCAAATTGAATCATCGTCACTCCTGGAGATGGTGTTCCCTGTGGTTACATAAGGGTCATGGCTTCCTGTCTGGGCTGTTGCATAGGAGCTAGCTAGCTGTGTCCCGAACTCTTGGGCTCCACAACCTGGGCCTGAAAGCAGTGTGGGAATGGCAGCAGTGGGATTGTGGGTACTAGGCTCTCCTGGTGAGTCTGGCACAGGGCAGCAATTGGCACTTAGAGGTTCTGTCCAGGTGCTCTGCGCTCAGCTGACCACAAGAGGCTCTTGAGACCCTGCCAACCCCACAGGACGTTTCCTATTCTCAAGCAATGTCTGCCCTCTGAGAAACCCAGAACTGGGGAGGGGAAAGGGTGGCTGTGTCATGACAAGACAGATTAGGATGCTCTGCCCTCAGGTCTCTCACTGAGTGGTTTTCTCCCCAAGTCCTTTCTAAAGAAGGATCCCACTGTAAAGGCCATCAGAAGGAAGTAGGAGTGCTGAGCTGGCCGAAGGTGACAGGGACATCAATCAGGTATTTCCATTGCTGTCAGGTGCCTCTTCCAGCCAGGGCTGAACGACTGCACCCTCCCAGCTTCAGGCATCTCTCTGAGCCAACACCCCACCCCCAGCTCAGTGCTCTCCAGGAGCTAAGGTACAGGCAGCACTTTGGTCCAAGTAAAGAAAATTGTTCATTAGACACCAAGGGCTAATTGCCACCACATTTACCAACCTCAGTGGCATCCTGACTTTTTTTTTTCAGCCTGTCATTTGATTTGCTGAGAGGGGTCTGGTATGTGATGTCCCTGCCCCTCCTGCTTCCGATAATTTCCTTGCCTTTCCTGGAGCAAGGCAGTTATCACTCTGTTCATCTGTCTACTGCAATTTCAAGGGTACGGTTGCTGTGGCTGGTACACAGTAGGTGTTCAGAAATTGATTATATGATGCTGTGGTGAACTCTGCTCTGGAAGAGAGAGTCAGGCCCTACCCTGGGCAGGTGGGGTTCCAGGCTCATTGGAGGGAGCAGGATAAGAGCTCAGGCTGGGATTTCTTGGGCTTGGTCACTCCCTTGGACCTACATGGCCCTTAGCCTCAGTCCTTCCAAATTAGGTGCCTGATCTCCATTGCCCTACCTCACGGAGGTCACATCCTAAAAGTACAATTTTATTAGTTACTCCTGGGAGGGAGCTTGAAGTCATTACTTTTCTTGCATACCTCCTGGGTCAAGATCTTCACTGCCTCCCAATGAGACTTTAATCATGCTTAGCAGACGCTTCTCGGATGGTGGGGAACTCATCTTTTATTAGGAGCACCCTAATAAAAAAGTCCTAGCTTTGTCAGAGCAGGATGCTCCTTGTGTCCAGGGAGCATGGCCCTGCCCCAGCACAGGCACTGTGGCCTTGCTTTAAGCACCTATAAGGTGAAGACTTCCTTGCCTTCAGACAGCTGGGACATGTACCTGCACGTGTTGATGTAGAAGGTGGGTCACAATCCAGACACAGTACTGCTAGGATGTAAGGGAAACAGCTTTCCACAGAGTCTTAGCAGTGCCATTTTAGCATGTAAGGTTGGACAGGTGAGGGTGTCAGATGGACCAGCCATTGCTACCTACCCACAGCCTCATAGAGCTCTCAGCCCCGGCACCTATCAGAATTCCATTCGTGTTGACATGAGCTCTTACCCTGCTCCCTCCAGCAAGCACGCTCGCCCCAGATATAATGCCCCTCCACCCGTCCCCTGCTACCCTCTTCCTGTAGTGTGTAGCCCTCATGGAGCTTGCCAGGAGGCAGGAAGCTGCAGATTGTTCTTCCTGGAAGGTGGAGGTGTGGTCCTGATTCAAATTCACCGGTTACCTAAGGTTGTACAGAGGTAACACTGCCCAGCGCACCAGACTCACAAGTCCAGTGAACAAGTCTCAGGGGTTAGGGAAAAGGTGACATCCTAATCCCTCTGGCATCCCAGAGTCTAGGCTCAGTATGTCCCCCTATATATGATTTCATCTCATTTCCCTACCCCCTCCCGATCTCTCTTCTTCAGTGGGAACGTCTGATTCCCTTAGTCACAATGTGGGTACAGGACTGGGGCCTTAACATCTATATGCTGCGTCGCCTTAGAGATGGGAACTCGTTGTATGAAGCCCGAATGGACGAACTTTAGACACCTAAGCAAATAGTGTAGGGAATCTTGCCCCAAGGGGAGGAAGTATTTATTTCCTACTCTCCTGTTCGGCTCTATCCAAACTCAGCACAAGAACTCTGGGCAAACCATCACCTAACTGGGGTTTCAAGCGCCACAGGGTTAGGGACAGAAGGTGTGCCCCCACACCTACAGTCCCCGGAGTAAATGCTATAGCGGTATAGAGGCCCTCACTAGGTGTCCGATTCAGGGTCCAGAGCCCTCCCCACTTCCTGAACCGCTTTTCTGAGAGGTTAGCACGCGACAAGATAGGGGCACTCACGGGTCGTGTTGTATTTGATGCCATTGAAGTACTCGGGGCACGGCCTCTCGACTAGGGCTCCGGGCGCGCTCTGGGGCCAGCAAGTCCCGATCTGGTCCAAGGTCGTGTTACAGTAGGAGTAGGGACCTGAAGATAGGAGGGAGCGCAGCGGGGCTCAGAGGGGTGGCCCGGGCGCGGGGTGCCGCTCAGTCCCGGGCTAGAAGAGCAAGACTACGTGTGGCTAGTTCGCTCGCCTCCTGCCTACCCTCGGAATCCGGAGGAGCTCCCCAGCCGTCCAGTAGCAGGTCTTCGGCCAGCGCCAGGCTGCAGTTGGCCTCCAGCAAGCTGTGGAGCATCGCTGCGTCCATCGCGCCCCGGCGCCGCGCGCGAAGGGAGTGGGAGTGCGCGCCCCGCGTGGCTGCGAGGGAGCGGGCGCGACGGGGGGCGGCCGGAGAGCTCAGCGTCCAGGCTCCTGCCCGCCCACCCCGGGACCAGCCAGGCAGCTCCGAGAGCCGCAACCTCAACCGATCGCGCCTAGCCGCGGAGCCAACCAATACCTTGGCTAAGCAGTGGCGCGGAGCTCACGGAGCTGAGGGGCCGCCCGCTCGACCACGACCAATGGCGGCGTCGGGGGCGGGGCTCTGTTTCCAGCCCCGTCTGGCCCTTGGTCCTCGGTGCTCTCTCCAACCCCTGAGTCGCTAGAATGGCAGCCTGAATGAAGACCTACGATCTGGGGTAGTCCAATATCCCGTCTGAGGATCGAGGATCGCAGGCTCCAGAGCTGCAGGAGACCCGCACCACCCTCTTGCACCCGTCTCCAGCCTAAGTTGGGCGGCTCTTGACCCAGAAATTTCTTCTCCTGAAGGAACACTAGAGCTGGACAGTCAGCCCGGAGCAGATTTGTGCCCTGGGGAAGGAAACAGGTTGAAGGAACCCCAGAGGGTAGCAGGGAGGACGCCAGAGAGGGTCTAACAGAGACGGAGGAAACTTAGGCGGACGGCTCTCAGCAGGAGCCAGGAACCGGAACCTGTAACACAAACAGGTTTCACACTGGCAGATTACCACCAGCGACCAGATGAGGATATCTAGGAAGAAATTAACTAAAATTACGTGCATGGCTGAAAGGTTTTTGTGTCCTGGGCACCAAATAGAGTGAGAGGTGAAAGCATGTCTCTTTCTCTTGGTTTATGTAGGGCCATCTGAGGAAGGGGAAAAAAGTCAGTGTTCCCTGCCAGCACATGTGGAGGAGCGACCACCACTGTAGAGATTGGGTAAGGCTGGGGAAGGCGGGGGTGTCAGCAATGCTTGCCTTGGGATTAGTTGGACCTAACAGCCCCAGAGTGCTCAGGGTGGGCCTAGAGCTCCATGCCTGTCTAGAGGATGGACCTAGGTTGAGGAACTTGCCTGGGTGTGTCTTCATCTCAGTCTGGATTCTGTTTTGTCTCTCCTCTCTGCCATGCTGCTTGTTGTTCGAGGCAAGGGTCTTTCCTTGTTAGGTTTTTCTCCTTCAGTGGCATGTTTTCTGCATTCCCTCACACTCCAGAGTGTCTATGGTTTTAGAGGCTCTTGAACCAGTGTCATCCCCTGGCATCCCCATTGAGGACCAGGTGACAGTGAAGGGTAAAGCTATCCTGAAGAGGCAGGGAGTGCTCCAGGAGAAGAGAGATAGAGAACAGGCTTTGTACAATCTCCCTAGCCTCCATGTTTATGCTGCTGTCACTCCCAAGCAGAGTGAGTGAGTAGTGAGCAGTGAGACCAGGCTGAGCCCTGGGATCTCTCCAGGACCTGTCAGCTGGCAGGGAGACACGCAGACCTACCAGATAGATCTGTCCTCTGCCTCCTGAATGGACAGTTAGGGCTCTGGCCCAACTCCTGGCAGAGCCTTAGGCCAGACCATGACTGGCTAGGTTGATCCTCACAGGGATGATGCAATCTCCTTCGCTAGCTAAGGTTGGCCCTTCACACACCATCATAGCACAGACAAGGAGGAAACCAAGCCAAGCTTAAAGGACAACGTTGTTCATGATCAGAGCTCTGGTTCAGGAGACACATACCATATTAAGGAGGGGGTAAGCACCAGCGGCATGCCCCTTTACATGCAGGTTTCTGCACGATGGGGATTGGTCTGGATGACCTGCATTGCTTACTTAACAGTTTCCTCTGGAAAGTGGCCAGTTCAGTGTCAGGGGCAAAAGCTACTGTACACCCTAAACGTATGAATATGTAAGATCTCTAAGATCCCAGGATATGACACCTTCTTCATAATCTCATATTTACAGGCACAACCATCATTCAAGATGTAATGCAGGGAAACCAACTGGCTTCACAACTCACTTTAATGCTGGCCAATGGGCAAATGAAGAAGAAATAGAAGAGCACTTTCCTCAGATTAGATCCAGCTATACATAAACAAGGCAAGGGCTGTTTTGTTTACTAAAGATGCAGAGGTGGGTGGACATAAGGTCCTGGGGCTTCCTGCCAGTCCTATTACAGTCTCAAGCAAGGCAGGAGAGGAAAAGTATTTGTAAAGTCTGTGTGTCCTAGGCTGGTGGGGCCAGGAACATTGGTTCAGGGAATGACAGGTGCCAGGAAGCGCCCTGTTGTCATGAGCAGCCTGGGATGAGGGATGTGCCTCTGCTGCTCAGTGTCTCAAGTTTTGGGCCACCACTGATACCACGTGTGGTGGTGATGAGCAGTGCCAGGCCAGCTTAGACACATCCACTGCACAGCCCCATATGTGCCATTAAATAGGCCTACAGAGCACCACAGAGCTACTCTATGGTCACAGCCCTGCACTTAGACAAAATTACACATGCTGTCATTTACACCCCCACCATGCAAATGCCAAGTGGACACTAAGGTTTATAGGGACAGCCCTTCTTCTTTGAAGGGCTGTCTTCTGTAAGACTGTGCCAACAGGGAGTCTATTTCGGGAAAACTAAGGACAAGCTTCTTCTGGAAGTTGTAGTGAGGTAGAGTGCATCTCTCTTAAACTGTGACAACAAGGAACGTTTCAGGCCATACCAGCCCCAACTCTGCCTAAGAGCAGAGGAGGTGACACGGTGTCCTGATGTTCAACAATGGATCCCAGCTATGGGACTGGGAAAGGCCTGCAGTGATCATCCTCACCCCCACACATTCTAGATTCAGATGGGCAGTACTATACCCTGAGGAGGAAGAGCCAATCCCCTGTCCCTTTCTGCCAGGCTATGCTCATCCCTGTAGCAGCTCAGCTGGGCTCCCATTTCCTGCACAGGGCAGACGAAGACCTTTACAATTACGACTATGTCATTTTACCTCCGTGATTCGCTCTGGTGTCTTTGGCATTGTGCAGAGGACACTTGGTGGTCCTCCCCGCATCCTCACCCTGTAGCTGGCTGAGACACAATTTGGAAGACCTCACTTTCATGAGACCTCTGTGAGTCTGCCATGCTGGGTCCACCATCTAGAATGCCCTTCTGCTCTGCAGTCCAGCCCAGCCCCCCTTCTCTTCCTACAAGCATGCGGCTGTGGTCTCACCTCTTCTGCATCCACTGCTCAAGATGCTCCCCTGACACCCCTATTTGTAGGGGTGAGTCTAGGTCTCACCAAAGCTCTACCAACATTGTCTTGGCTACCAATGTTGCCTCAGATATACCAACCCGAGGCTACATGGGTAGACAGGCCTGTTCATTTACTTTTCCCAGAGTCCCCAGCACCCTCCAGAATGTTCCAGGGATGGTAGCCATCACATGGGGAACAAAAAGCAAGTTTCTTGGCCACAGGGCTGGGGAAAACCCAGGGTTCTGTCTCTCCGACCAGACTCTGCCCCCATGGCTAACATTATTATGCCTCTGTATGTGCACATATGAGTGTCTTGGTGTGTGAGCATCCAAAAACCTTGGACTGGGAAGTTACTTAAAAGATTCTTTGGATGCCTTTGGACTCTTATATTGTCTCTGAATAGAACTAATAATATGTCTCCCAATAATATCCTAGCATTTTTCAAATATATGTAAATGTATGTATAATGAATAAAATAGAAATATCCCATTAAAAACTTGCTGGAAGTTATAATTGCTCTCCTGACTCTGTGTATTTTTCATTTATTTAGACCACAGGGGCATACAGTCCAATTGGTCATAGTCTATGATTTACAGTCCCTTGTCATCATCAGTCCACACACACATGACCTAACTTTATTTTATGGTCTTTTCTTTTATGGAGGTTTGTGTCTCAGTAACCTTAATGAACTGGCCACCCAATCTGAAACAGATATTACCTGTCATGCCCATATTTATCCATGCGTGTCTTCCCAAAGGAAGTGTTGTCTTGAATGTTCGTTTGTCATCCAATCTTATTATTCTTTCAGTTTTTCACATGTAAGATTCTCTGAAGAACAGTGAGTGTGGTTTTGCTTCGTTTCACACTTTTTAGCTATTCTGCATTCTTCTAACTAGTGGACACAAGAGAAGAGGCCGCTCACATGTGGGGATTACAGAAACAATTTCTGCGGTCCAGCAGGCATCCCAACAGTTCACACGTCCACCCCAGGGCCGTGGGTAATGAAGGATGATATGTCCCCGGAGTGGCTGCTAGGCAGCGTCACCAGCGATGTGCTGGATGAATATTTAATGATACAAGGAAACATTCACTCTCAGCTACTAGAGAAAAGCTCAGGTTAGAAAGCTATGGACACAACCACAGCTCATTTCAGGTCAAAACAAAACAAAACAAAATGAGAAAACCCAAAAATTTCACAAAAGCAAGGTAAGGCTCTGTGGACAATGACTCCTAAGAGACAGGAGACACCATCAAAATTGTTGGGCTGTGAGATAATGAATTCTTATTTTATGTTCGAAATAAATTCCGCCAAATTTTACATAAATAGTACCAGTGCCTCCTGTCAGCAGACAGAGGCCTTAAATATTAGGCAGGGAGGACTGGTGTCAAAGAGGGGAACTTCTGCCTCAACTTAGGTTGGAGGGTGGGATAGCTGTGGCACCTTTACAAACAGAGAGCTGGGCAGGGAAGGCAGGGAGAGGCCAGGGTGTCTTTAAATAACAGTGTTGCCTCAGATGACAAAGTGCAGGAAGGAACGGCACTCTTGCCGTGTCTCTGGTCCTGTCTATGTCTGCTAGGCATAGCCCATGGTGTCTGTCCCCACTGCCAAAGTGTGCCTCTCAGATAGACTTAAACCTTAATTTTGTCAGGCAAAGAAACAGAGGCGTAAACTGAGTGGTGCCCCTCCAAGTTCAGATGCTGAAATCCAAAGTCCTAGTATCTCAGAATGTGGCTTTAATTGAGTCTGGGGTCTTTTCAGAGGCCGTTCAAATAATATGAATGTGATTTGGCCAGAAGTCCCAGTCCAATATGATGAGTGGCCTTCTAAGAAAAGGAGGTGGGACAGACACTATCAGAGGGGAGACCTGAGGACAGGAAAGGTCTGCAAGTCAGAGAGAGGCCTTGGAGTAACCAACCCAAGCCAACCCTTGGCCACGCCCTTCCAAACTCCACACTAAGGAGATGAGTTTAAGTCTATAAATCCACCCAGTCTAGCGCTTCACACAGAAGTCCAGCAAACTCATCTAGACAGGTGTCTTGCCTAAAGCCCCATGGCTGCTAGATGAAGGAGACTGGTTTGTGACTCTGAGTTGAGTGCTGGACAGCCCCACAGCAGAGGTGTAGGCAGTGGGATTTATCTCCTTCATGCCTGCCTCAGGTTGTATTTGGATGTTGGGGAGGTAATACTCCTGTCCTCTTGAGCCCTGATAGGGGCCCTGAGTCACAGGCCACCTTCACCCTACCCAGCCCAGTTTCCCTGCTGTTTCTGTGAACTAGCCCTTGGAAGTCCAGGAGAGAGGGTGGGGCCCTAGAGATGTTGCCCAGGAGCCCTTGACTCAGCTGCCACACTTTCCCTGATTATGTGAATCAGATTCTGGGAACCTCAAAGAGTCAGACCCCAGAGCTTGGCTGCTATTTCACAGGGCCATACAGGGGTGATGCCTGTAGCCACGGCAACGAGAGATAGTTTTACACCTTCTGCTAGTCTTGTCTTCTGACTGAGTATGAAGGCAGAAGGGTCATCCTCTCACTGGGCTCCTGAATATACCAGTCTAGCTATTTTTTTTTTTTATCAAGGTGTTTATGAAGAGATAGTGAGCAAGAAGAGGCCCTCTGGCCAAAATCTTGTCATTGATAAAGAATCTGAGGCTCAAATGGGGATAGTAACTATGCAAAGACCATAATGAAGAGACTAAGCCAGGCCTTGGACCTAGGGTTCTGTGTGCTACCCCACTGAGCTTCCTTGTTCAAGCTCCAGGGCTCCCCTCAGCTCCCAGGACAACTGCAGGATGGGGTGGGGGTTGGAAAGCATGCGTACCTGAAAGGTTGAGAGTTGTGGTCCTGTGGCAGTACTGCTCCAAAAGTGTCCAGAGGGGCTGCTCCTGGAGCACTTGGCCTGGTCTGGCCACCTAGAGGAGCAGAGGTGAGGGTTACTGGCCAGGCCTGGCTGGCCGTTGACAACATACGTCTGCTCTCACCCAGTTATGCCACTCGTTCCTCGTTTCATTTACCTTTACTGCAGAGAGAAAGGGACATTGAACAGGGAGATGTTCAAGGCCCTTTGGAAAGCAGCAGTCCGGCCTTGCCTGGGGCCCTGCAAATGCTAGAGAAGTAGTTTAGGAAGGAACATCTTTAAGGCAGGAGTTTATTCCTTCCCTCAGCACCAAAACTGATTTCTACCCCACTGGATGGGTTTTTACCAAGGTTAGTGTCCTGTCCTCTATCACCAAAGTCCCAAACAAATACTTACAGGTGACCTTCTGTGTGATGGCCTGGTGGTGACTTTATGTGCCCCAGGCAAGGTGGACATATCCTAAGCTTATAGAGATAGCAGAGGCAGGAAAGGAAGACTGCATTTTACCTTTCCTGCCCCAGACAGATGGAAGAAACATAAAGGGCCTTAGGTTAACACATGGGAGAGACAACTAACCAGGTCTTAGAGGAGTTCTTGCCAGAGGAGGAGTTGGATGATAATAAAAGGACGAGCAGGTAAGAGAGAAAGGTCCACAGTGCCACTAGATCGCTAGATAGCAGATATGATGGTGGAAATCGAACCCAAAGGACAAAGCCATCTAGGACCCCATCTTTCAAGAAAGTCCTCAGAGTGATTGTTGGGCACAGTGGAAAAAGTAGATGTGAGCTTGTCTGCCCTGGGTGGGGACATTTTCTGGTGAGAAGGATGGATTAGTGACCAGCTTTACTGAGGGAAACTAGAGTAGTAGCATGGATGAGATCATGTTGAAGTGGGTTTTGAAATATGAGTAGGACCCTGCCTAAGTGGGGAGCACAGCATGTGAAATGGTAGAAAAGTAGAAGAGAAAAGGACATAAGGCTGGGTGGGAGCACAGCCCTCTGAAATCTTAATCTGTGCTCCAGCTCCTCCCAAAACCGCGCTTCTCTTATTCCGTAAGTAGCATTCATGTGCACTTTCGTGTGTGTGTGTGTGTGTGTGTGTGTGTGTGTGTGTGTGTGTGTGTGCGCACGCATATGTGCAGGCTTGTTCTATGGGCATCCTGAGTTGTCAATCTTATATCTCCAGGACATATGGGGCAAAGGATTCCGCGCACAAACTCTGGAGGCTGCTGAGAACTCCTTCACACCAGCCTTCTGAGCATCAGGAAGGCTTTGCTTACTCAGGACTCTGCAGAAGATAGATAGAGGAGCTTTCAGGGCAGACCCTCTGCTGCTTAGTCTTCTCTTGTCTATTTGGACCCTGGGCTCTTGAAAACATGACCTCTGCCTCCCTCTCTGGGGTCAGCCTTCAGTACTATATGATGAATATGTGTCCTATGTCAAGGACAGTCAACACTATGGGATGCCAGGACTTAGAGCTGAATCTTAAAGGGAGATGAATGGTAAAGTAGCAGAGTGGACAAAGGCGAGGGTGCAAGTACCCTCTGTCATCCCTTTGCATTGTATGTGTGTGTACTCAGAGAGAGGGAAAGAGACAAGAAAGACAGAGACAGACAGACAGACAGACAGACAGACAGATAGATAGATAGATAGATAGGCCTGTGAGCTCCCATGGAGCCTCAGATTGCAGAGGGAATGTAAGTTCAGAGGCTTGCACCATGGCTAACCAAGATGTGCCTCTCAGATGCCATCTCCATTTCTCAGAGATACCACTACAATATTTGAGGACCCAGGTGTCTCCTCCTTAACCTTGGTGACTTGCCTGGCACCTGCTCTGAGCCACAGGGTGGGTGAAGGCAATGTTCTCAGGTCTCAGATAATGTGGGTTTAACCTTGTCTCAGATGCCTAGTCTCAGGCTGTTGTATCTCTTGCTGAGCTAAGCATATTGCTGGAGGTGGGCACAGGAACACTATGCTCAGTATAGGGGCACATTGCTCTACCTTGGGCAAGAAAAGCTGGTCAGAGTGGGCTTTGGAATCTTCCTACACCATGGCTCTGCCTCTCCTAACTTTTTTTCCATGAGTCCAAAAATTGGCAGAGCCAAGAATCTTCCTTTTCTTTCTCCCCCCACCCCAGGGTCTACTTGATTATATTTGACTCAGTTCAAACCCACAGCACACCCTGTGGGTGCCTATTTTGAGCAGAATCCCTGGTGGCGGTTGAGATGGTGGGTAGATAAGGAAATGGCAGCCTTGTGGGTAGTGTGAGTGGAGCTTCAGATATCCCTACATTCAGACTTCTATGGGATATTGTTTCTATATGGCATGGCCTCGGAAAGCTATCAAACCTCTCCCGAGCCTTAGTCTTCTCATCTCTTCAGTGGACACTGGGCTCCTGAAGAGATGACCTCCACCTCTCTTACCAGGATCAGCCTTCGGCAGTGCATAGTGAACGGTTGTCCTGTCTTGTCAAGACATTCAACTCGGACTAAAAGATGAACCCAAATGGGAAATGAGGGAGGAACTGTCAGGGTGAACAGTAAGAAGAGGAAGGACCCCCTGAAGCAAGTGAACAAAGGCTCAAAGAGTCAGCATAACCTGGTTTAGGGACACTGTTGGGGGCTGGGAGGATGCTGGTGAGAGAACATAGGCCAGCAGCACCTGGTTTGGGGGCTGTTGGGAGGGTGGGAGGCAGTGAGGGAAAGAGACACTTTCCTGCATTGGGTTTTGCTGTGTGCTGGGTACAGCTCTAAACTGAAACCAGAAGACAACTCATTTGCTCCTTGCCACAGCTTCTGAGGGAGCTGTGAATAACCCCACTTCGCAGAAGCCAAGGCCACACAGCAGGCAAAAGCCCAGGGCAAGATTCCAGCTTAGATCACCTGCTGAGTTACATATGGCCAGTCTTGTTACACATAGAGAGAGTGCTCCTAGATAAGGGTGTCAGGGTGAAATCTACAGAGGCCAAGAGGACACCAGTTCAAATGTGGCACTCAGGTTGTCCCGTAAGTAAGAAGCCCCTTGCTGGTCACAGAAGAGCAGGGTGGAAGAAGGTGGGGAGACCTCACAGAGATCTGGGTCGCAGGAGACAGATGCAGCCAGAAGGTCAGTGTTCCAGGCTGTGAGATGAGAAATTTACATTGTGATGTTGGGATACAGAAGAGAGCCTCTGTTTGGCCTTGGTTCCTGATCCACTGTGACACTGAAGCCTTTGTTGATTTTCTGAATGGCAGGTGTGTCCTTCCTTTCCAATGAGGAAGCTCTGGGAGGTCTTGGATACAGCTGTCATCAGAGACCAAGTCATGACGAGGAGCCTGGGACTTGCAGCCGTGTGTGTTCCCATGCAGAAATGGGTGGGGACTGTGTGGTGATGTTAATGAGAGTGACCACCATAGGTTCATGTATGTGAATGCTTAGCCACCAGGAGTGGAACTCGGACAGGATTCCAAGGAGTGGCTTTGTTGGAAAATGTGCATCACTGTGGGTGGGCTTTGAGGTTTCAGAAGCCCATGCCAGGCCCAGCTCTCTTGCTTTTAGCCTGCAGATCAGGATGTAGCTCTTAGCTAGTGCTCCAGGGCCATGACGATAATGGGCTACCCCTCTGAAACTGTAAGAAAGCCCCCAACGAAATGCTTTCTTTTATAAGCATTGTCTTGGTTTATGGTGTCTTCAAAGCAACAGAACATTGACTAAGATAGACTGCATTAGTGACCCCTGTGTCAATGATCTATCCTGTCAGTAGAATTCAGTCTCCATGACACATTGAGAGACAGGACCTGTAGTTTGGCTGTGAGGCCAGAGTCCTCACTGCACCCGACCTTGCCTCATTCAACACCTTCTTTCAGCTGTCTCTTTTCTCCCTTCTTCCACGTCAACTGGTATCTGGACCAGATGTTTTCTTGAGGTTTTGAGCTCTTCTAATCCACTACTGGACTCAAAGAAGGGTCATAGGGCCTTGGTTGCCCACAGGCTGAAGCCTGGGAGCCTGGGAATATGCAACTGTAACCTGAGAGGTCCAGCTAAGCCCTCACTGAGGGGTCTGTGCCACCTTCATAGAGGCAATGTCAGGGAAGAATGGAATTGCAGAAGCCTAGGTGGAGTCCAGGGAACTAGAGACCTGCATGGTGTGCAGAGAACAGCCTTCGTTTTCTTTGCCATCACACTCTTTTCTGACTTTGGCTTCTACACTACTCTTGGGTAGCCTGGGACCAAAGAGCTGCCTTCATCTTCATCTCTACTACAGGAGTCCCACTGTAGATAAGGGTCCACCTCTGTGTCCAAAGTTCCTTACCATGACCTGGTACATAGCAAGTGTTCAACAAATGCTTACTGATTGACTGAGTGACTGGATGGATGGATGGATGAGCCCTGTTACCCTGGCTAGGTAGGGTCAATGCCACCCACACCCACAGTTCTGGGAACTCCAGGTCTGAGCTTTTGCTGTTCCTCAGATTGACTTTGCTTTGATGTTCCCACAGAGGTTAGCCTGTGTGGGGCCCATTTCCTGTCTCTAGACAGGAATGTGCTAGAGTGTGCCCTCAATGAAGGCAGAGAAGGCCCTGACAGGGAAGGAGGCAGGAGGCCAGAGCCAAGGCTCCAGCTGTTCTTCCTCCTCTTGGACCCTATCCAAGCAGAGTTTGTGTCCTAGGGGCCAGACAGGCACATAGGTGCCACCTCATAGGAGCCAAGGGGTCTGGATGGACCTACTCCTCCTCCTGGGTGTGGTGACAAGTTCCCTCTAAATTTAGGACTCTGCCTAAGCCTGGAAGATTTATGGACCTCGAGTCTTGGGCCTGCTGGACTGGGAATCAGCCCCTCCCTGCCTCTTTTCTCTGCTGTCCAAGGTCAGGGAAAGAACCCCAGAGGAAGAGCTCCTCCCACTCTCTGCTTCATTCAGTGTGTCCATTGAACTATGCTCAGGGAGATGGTCAGGGAAGAGAAGAAGAAAGGAGGATGGGAGGAGATAGGGAAAGACAGAGGGCAGAGTGGGGAGGAGGGGGAAGGGAGGGGAGAGTAGGAAGCAAGGGAGAAGACAAGGTAGGGAATAAGTGAGAGAGAAGTGAGGAGGAAGAGGGGGGGAGGAAGAGGAGATAAAGAGAAGGGGGAGGAGAGAATGGGGAAAGAACCAGAAGAGAAGGCTGAATCTGGTCTCATGGGTTTTCAGGGGTGGGAGGCATGGGGTGGAGCAGTATTGGAGCTATATCTCTCGAGGATGAATGTGATGCTAGACAGTTCATGGAGATTCCCCTGCTTTCTAGAGCACCGGGGCCAGCAACCTTAATGGGAGACTCTCAACACTATAACTTCCAGGATGTGAGTCCACAAGTGAGGACCTCAGAACACCAGAGGCCTCTGAGAGTCTTCTCACCCCTGCAGTTCTGCTCCAATGGACCCCTTGGTGAGCCCTTCTTCCTAAGATGCCTTGATGTCTCCTTTGAAGTCCCAAATCCACCTCCACAGACCCTGGGGGTGAGGGGTGGGACTCTGCCCCCCTCAATCTGTTCTCTCTGAGAGCTGGTGAGGTCTTTTAATTCCATCCTGTTCTTCTTTCTCACCCAGGCCTTGGCCCAGAAGTGGTGGTGTGAAGGAGTCCCTTGCCACTGTGTGGAGAGCTGGCCCGCAGGAGGCTCTAACCCAGGTCACTTGGTCTGAAAGCATTCTCCGTATTTATCAACTCATCAACTAGTATCCACTTGTCCTGGTAGTAGTCACCTTTCTGACTGACGGCATCTGTCCAAATGTCCTAAAATTAGCCTGACATTAGAATTAAGGTTTTGTTAATTATCCTAAACAGTTTATGACAATTAGTAGTATAAGGCCGAAACATCACATTAATTTTTTTTTCTTTACCTCCTAAACCTTCCATCCCATTTCTCTGGGGTGGGGTGTCCTTATATAACAGTCCCTCATCTCAGTTGAGAGGTCATATGAGGGCCAAGAGCCTCCTCATTCATTGGGGGTATACGAAGCAGTACCATCAGTGAAAAGTGTCTCATTGCCCGGGAGAGAGAACTACTAAACAAACAAATCAATAAGCAGACAAATAGATAAAAAAGACTAAAAAATAGAAAAAAATATGTAAAAATTAAAAATAAAAAGTCTATGTCCAAGTTCCCTTTGGTGTGTTAGTTGTAGTATCGATACTTTCTACTATATAGCTAAAATCCTACTATAAGTGAATAGATGCCATATGCGTCCTTCTGAGTCTGGATGAGCTCACTCAGGATGAGCTTTTCTAGTTCCATCCATTTGGCTGCAAATTGCATAATTTCATTGTTCCTGATAGCTGAATAGTATTTCATTGTGTAGATGTACCACAGTTTTTTAACCCATTCTTCAGTTCAGGGACAGCTGGGTTGTTTCCAGTTTCTAGCTATTACAAATAAGGCTGCTATAAACATAGATGAGGAAACTTCCTTATGATTCTGTGAAGAGGCATTTGGGTGTATACCCAGAAGTGGTATGGCTGGGTCCTGAGGCAAAGCTATTGCAAGTTTTCTAAGATATCACCAGACTGACCTCCATAGTGGTTGCACAAGCCTGCATTCCCACCAGCAATGGAGGAGGGTACCCCTTTCTCCACACCCTCGCCAGCATGTGCTGTCATTTGAGCTTTTGATCTTAGCCATTCTGACAGGTGTGAGATGGAATCTCAGAGTCGTCTTGAGTTGCATTTCTCTGATGATTAAGGATGTTGAGCATTTCTTCAAGTGTCTCTCAGCCATTAGGGATTCCTCCTTTGTGAATTCTCTATTTAGCTCTGTCCCCCATTTTTTGATTGGATTATTTGGATTCTTGGCATTTAATTTCTTGAGTTCTTTGTAGATTTTGGATATTAGCTCTCTGTCAGATGTGGAGTTGGTGAAGATTTTCTCCTAGTCTGTAGGCTGCCGTTTTGTTCGAATGACAGTGTCTTTTGCCTTACAGAAGATTTTCAGTTTCATGAGGTCCCATTTATTGATTGTTGATCTGAAGTCCTGAGCTGTTGGTGTTCTGTTCAGGAAGTTGTCGCCTGTGCCAATTAGTTCGAGGGATTCTCCCACTTTTTCTTCTAGTAGATTTAGTGTGACAGGCCTTATGTTAAGGTCTTTGATCCACTTGGACTTAAGTTTTGTACAAGGTGATAAGTATGGGTCTAATTTCATTCTTTTACAAGTGGACATCCAGTTGGACCAACACCATTTGTTGAAGATGCTGTCCTTCTTCCATTGTGCTGTTTTGGCTTCTTTGTCAAAAATTAGGTGGCCATAAGTGTGTGGGTCTATTTCTGGATCTTCAATTCGATTCCATTGATCTACTGGTCTGTTTCTATACCAATACCATGCTGTTTTTACAACTATTGCTCTGTAGTATAGCTTGAAATCTGGGATGGTGATACCTCCAGATGTTTTTTTATTGTACAGGATTGATTTAGCTATCTGGGCTTTTTGTTGTTCCATATGAAATTGAGAATAGATCTTTCCAAGTCTACAAAAAATTGTGTTGGTATTTTGATAGGAATTGCATTGAATCTATATATTGCTTTTGGTAGGATGGCCATTTTTATTATGTTGATCCTACCTATCCATGAGCATGGGAGATCTTTCCATCTTCTAAAGGCCTCTTCCATTTCTTTCTTCAAGGGCTTGAAGTTCTTGTTGTACAGGTCCTTTACTTGCTTGGTTAGAGTTACCCCGAGGTATTTTATGTTGTTTGTGGCTATTTTGAAGGGGGAAATGCAAACTAATGGTTATGCAAGCCGGTCATTCTGTTAGGTACTATGACAGCCTATTACAGTTATTTTCTAAGCTAATCAGAAATAAAGCTGCTAAGAGACAAGCAACATCTGCTTACCCTAATATAAGAGATAGATAGGGCCTCTTCAAAAACCTCAAGAGATCTGAAGAATATGGCATTCAAAGATGTTTTTGTAACTTTAGATTTTTTTATATCAAGACATATCAACTCCTGACAGCACCCCTTATTCTCCTCCAAGTAGAAGATGAGCATCGAAGAATCTCCAGTGGGAGATGATTGAATTAGTCGCAAGCCTATCTCTTGGTAGGAAAAGCCCCTTGCTCCAACTGTAGACAGAATGCTGTCCAAAAAGGACAAAACCTGGAAGCAGGTAAGTCAACAGCCTAGCTCTGCCAAGACAGGGTAGGCAAGTCCTTCATAACTCCTGCTCTACAATCAATGTCTGTCAGAGAAACAGGGCCAAATGACTGAAGATCGATGCTGTAATGTATGGAGAGAAAATGGGAACTGTCCAGGCAGCCACTGGTATGTCATTTCTTAGTTTTGGAAGCTGCAGGCCCTGTACTTCCTATAAAATCAGATATATTTATCCCTCTCAGGTCTCTGAGGTGGTTGAAGAACAGATAGCTAGAGTGTCATAGTTAAATTTTGAGTCGTTTAGGGGTCAAGAGAGTGTTACAGATCTAAGAAGATACTTTTAAAATTGTGTTGCAAGTTAGTATGAATGTTGAGTCAGATATAGAACTTTAAACTCATGGAGATGGTTAGATAGTAGGATGTTAAAGTCAGGTACCAAATACATATGGACTGGACATTGGGAATGTACGCTAAGCCATATAACCCTCATAACTCTGGCCTAATTACCTCTGTTGTTTTGTATTGCATTTATTATTATAAGAGAAAGAGCCATTTGTTGGACTGAAAGGGGAAACTGTAGAGGGAAATAAGATATACCTCAATCTTAAAAGAAAAAAAAAGGGAAGAGGATGGGGGGTTAAGGGTGGGAGGGTGGGAGGGTGGGACTGGAGGGGGGAATAGGGAGGGGACTGCGATTGAGATGTAACTTGAAGAAATAAAAAATAAAGGAAAAAAAAAGAATTAAGGCTTTGTTAAGTCAACAGTGTCAACTGCTCATTTAGAATTCTGGCCTTACCCTCCACCAGAGAAATGACCTTGAGCCCTGATGTCCCCTCCCCTTCTACTGACAGATAGGAGGATCTCAGGTCTGGGCTCCCTGTGTTGTCTTGAAGCTTCAAGTAGGGGAAGGATATAACACCTAGCTGGAGCCCCACTAGGTCTGTCCATGCCAGCTGCACAGAAAAACAAGCAAATTCAAGGTGTGGAGAAGGCCATCTTCCCCATCCTGTAGATCTAAGATGCCATCTTCCGAAGTTAGAATACTGAACAGTCGCACTAAACAAACTGTTTCCAATCAGATGAAGTAAATGAAGAGGAAGCTGCACTGTATCCTCATTCTAGAGCAGCAAATTCAGGACTTCCGAGATCTGCGGAACTCAGTAGGCAGCATCCCGCAGACAATTTGGTTCAGAAAAAAATACTTAAATACTGGCAAAATGGCAAAGCTGAAGAGGCTAAATTAGCTGATTAGGTTAGAAAACACTCAGAGGGGAGTTAAATTTTTGGTGGAAAGTCATTAGACGACAGAGTTCTGGGAAATGGCCTTGGGTATGCTGCGTTCTTGGCAAGGGGTAGTGTGTGTGGTGGTGGGGGCGGTGCAGAAGGGTGAGTATGGAAGGCCAGGAACTCAATTTTGGTAGAGGATGGAGTGGATTATGTAAGGTCCAGTTTTCTACAGGTGTTCGAGCACAGTCAGATTTTTCTGGGTGTCCTCCCTTTCTTGGGCCTTCTCTGGATGAAAAGCAGGACCTGGAGCAAGGGGTTGTAGGAGGTTGTCTTGAGACTTTAAGAGAAAGCATCCTCATCCCAAGGTGAGGGGCTGGAACTGTCTGGGAGGGACTGGGATCCTGTGGCCTTCAGAGAGGTTCAGGTGACCAAATGAATGGGAGCTCGGGCATTGTCATTTGACATGTTTCTTTGCAGGACTATGGGTGTTTTAGATTTGGGAGTTTTCCCAGAATTTAGAATATTTACATGGATTTCACATGTGAAGGGAAGTGAATATAAATAATGCCAAAATTTGAAATCCAAACTGGGAAATTTGCTTTAATAGTTCTACATCAAGACGTAGCCATACCACTTCTGGGTATACATCCAAATGATTCCTTACCAAACCACAAGGACATAGTTTCATCTATGTTCATAGCAGCTTTATTTGTAATAGCTAGAAACTGGAAACAACCCAGATGTCCCTCAACCAAGGAATGGATTAAAAAACTGTGGTACATCTACACAATGGAATACTACTCAGCTATCAGAAACAAAGAAGTCATGCAATTTCAGCCAAATGGATGGAACTAGAGAAGCTCATCTTGAGTGAGCTAACCCAGACCCAGAAGGATGCACACGGCATCTATTCACTTATAGTAGGATTTTAGCTATATAGTACAGGATAACTATCCTACAACCAACACACCAAAGGGATCAGGAACATAGACTTTGTTATGGGACACTTTGCCTTAGTGGTGCTGCCATGTAGGCCCTCAGTGCAAGAGGAAGCTCTTAGCCCTCATATGACTGTTGAACTTGGGGAGGGGCTGATATGTAGGGACATCCCAATCTGGAGGAGTAGGATAGGTGGGAGAGGGGAAAGAGGGTAGAAGGGTAGGACCAGGAGGGGTGGAGAGAGGACACTGTGATGGAGATATAACTTGAAGTAATAAATAAATATTAAAAAAAAAGTTAGGGATGTTGGAACACATCATCTAGTGTGCTCACTCTGTCTGCAGGACCAATCTGGGAACCAGCACACAGACCTGGCATGTAGGATGCACTGTTTCTCTAAGGCCACCAACGGCCCTCGAGGGTAAGCTAAAAGCCCTGGTTCAAAGACTGACTACATCTTCCAGGCTCTGGAAGAGTGAACTGGAGGAGGAATATTCTCCCTTCTCCTAGCCTGACCTCTCTCCTGTAGACCAGCCCTAGCCCCACTCCTGTTTAGAGGTCTCCCCATGCACTTGAGACACAGATCTCTTCTGGAGGCAAGCCCTCTAGCCATGGTCCCTGATAACCTTCCCTAGCCCTCCTTTCATACACACTCAGGATGTGGACCTGCCTTCTCCCACCAGATTCCTCCACTTCCTGCCAGTGTCTCTCACTCCTTTTTATCTCTTTTTGCAGACACAATTTGCAAAGGTTATAAATACACACAATTTCTTGGCTATTTTTCCTGCCAGGGCCCTTTCTGGCTATGACTCCACCAGGGCAGAAGCTCGGGTGGGTCCCACAGCAGCACCCTTACTCTGTGGGTGCTTGTTGAATCCAGATTGGGCACGTGAGAAGGCTTCGATCTACACTCTTCCCACTGCTTTCCCTCCACACTGGCTCTCAACTTCTCACTTCCCTGGAGGCTGAAATCTCAGAATAGCTGGCCAAGGACCCAGAAATCAATCCTATTACCAAGAAGGCCCAGGGTGAGGAAGGTCAGGCTTGGGGGTCAGAAAAACCATGATGTATTTACTCTCCAGCAGATGATATACTCAATAACTTTGGGCAAGGTACTGATTTCTGTCTCAGTGTGGGGACCTTGGAGAAGGTAGGACTGCTCCCGAGGGATGCTGAATCTCATGGTCCATATCTTACCTCTTTCTTTTTAACTCAGCCTGGTACCTGCCTCCTGACTCTGGCCAGGCCTCAGGAAGATCGGGACCCTGATGTTTTCAAACTTGGCACCCACTACTTGGGTTTTCTCTGCAAACACACAATGCCTCAAGGCTTGACCTGAATCATTTCAGTTGTTCTATAGGATGAACCTATTGAGGGAGTATCGTCGTTTTCCTGATGAGGAAACTGAGTCTGGGTAAGTTTGAGGAGCCTGTTCAAGGTACAAAAAACATACAGCCTTAGATAACAGATGCTCACTAAATGTCTATGGAACGACTGTCTAATGAATCAGTCCTGGTACATCTGGAAATACTGAGGTCCAAGACATTGGTGCTGAGGCTAGTCCAGGGCTCTCGGTCTCTTGTTATGATGTGAATATAGTTTTGCTTTGTTTGTTTGGGTTTTTTTGTCATGAGAAGTGTGGCCTCAGGAAGGTAACTTTGCTCTCAGAGCCTCGGTTTCCCCCATATGTAAAATAAGAAGACAGATGGAGGTGGATTGCATCCATATCTGCTCCAGGGAGCCAACCACCTTCCTCAGCTCTTTCTTTTTAACTGCCCAAACAGACATTGGCTCTGGGTGAGGAGAGGCAGGTTTTCTCCTAGCTCTCTGCAGGTGACTCATTTGATACTGGAGGTTAACAGGGTAGGGAGCGGATAGGCAGTGGCTGGTGAGGACAGCTCTCTGGTAATCTGCTGGAGAAAGGGTGGAGAAGAGAGCTGGGGATCATTAGAAGAGGTAGAAGGGGATGGGGGGGGGAGGGCAGGCAGAACAGCAGATAAGGAACTGCTAACCATGAAGGAAATGTCCTGCACGATGGTGTCACCTTAGAGCCCCAAGCTCACCCACACAGGAGTTCCTCTTATCCTAACTGGTGTTATCCTCCTTGTTCCTTTTCTTTCCCTTCCGGGTGAAAGGAGACATAGAACTCCAGTACTTCCCAGCCACAATGTCCTGAGACTCCCCTAGTTCCCTCTGTCACAGAGTTGGGAGCTCCCATTCTGATGTCCCCAGCACACCCACTCAACCACTTACCTGGAACAGTGGGAGCAGGCAAAACATGCAGAGGAGGAGCCATGCACAGGGAAGAGAGCCTGGGGTCCCCATGGGACACTAGACACCGCCACTAGGGGACTAGAGGATGGGAACCATAAGCCGCTGCTTCCGAAGGAGGTCTGTCCGGGCCTCTCCCTCTAGGCCTGTCCTGCCTTGCCGGCCCTACCAGCCAAGGCCAAGGTAAAGCCCTGGGAACCAGGGCATTCTTCATCCGCCTCCCCCAGGGTAGCAGTGACACCACCCCTCAGCCAGCCTCCTACAGGTTATTTATAGCTGACTCTGGGCAGCAACTTCTGCGGGCGGCTTGGGGACATAACTCCAGTTCCCAGATCAGGGCTTAATATGTGCATGGTCTTCCCGCCAGTATTGCCGGGGCTGTAGCTCCCCAGAGCCAGGAGCCACGAACAGAAAGGCAGATTGGACCCGGGGATTCATGGGGGCTGCCTGAAACCGCCTGGACCAGCACTCCCCACTTGTTTGAGAGGTGCCAATTACCCAGGGAGCGTCAAGCTGGCAAGGCTACAGGAGCACGGAGATCTGCACACATGGGAAAGGTCCCGACAAAGGGCACGTGGGTGTTATTCAATCGCAGCACAACTTTTCTGCGCATTTGAAATTATATCAAAACAAAACCAACCAAGACAGTGAGAGCACGTGGGGGAGGGGAGCTCCCAAGGATGTGGACCCCAGAGGTTAGGATACGGATCCAGGGTCCTAGAACCAGGTGGGGCTGAGCATCCCTGCTTTCAATGGTGACAGATGCAGATCTTTTGAGCACAGGCATCTCTCAGGACAAGCTGTCCTTTTGTGTAGGGGTTAAAAGCTTACGCAGTGGTTGTCCCCTGGCTTTGAGGGGAAGGCATTCCAGGAATGTGATTAAGAGGTAAGGCCTTTCCTGGAGGTGCAGTGATCCAGTAGAGGCTGTGGAGAACTCGGCCCAAGTTCAAGACACTCAGAAGCTCTGTGTTTCCTTTGGAGTTTCTACGCAGAATAATAACGTCTGTCCTTCAGGTCCTCGTCTCCATCTCTGGGCAGCTTTCTCCTCTGCTCCTGCTGGACCTCCAGCCTCCCTCTCTGAAATCTCAGGGCCTCAGTGGGAACTGCCACAGCTCACCAGGTGGACTTCTCTTGCCCCTTCCCTCCTTTTGGACACAAAACTTGGCCCCATGGTTGGCAAAAGGGAATCTTCATGGGAAAAGCTGAAAAAGAATGGACCAGATTTATTGCTCATTTTGGAGATGCTAGGGAGTAAGGGAGGCAGCTTTTTTCCCAAGTCCTAGGCAGGAAGAGGCTTTACTGGACTTAGGCAAATGGTCCTGATCAGAGAGGGCTCTTGTAAGAGGTTAGGGCTCAAGAAGACTTGGGGTAATAGGCTCTGAGAGAATTGACTGAGCCATCAGGAGAGTGTGCAGTTTTGTTGAACATGCCTGGGGCCTACTCACAGTGGGTTCAAAGATCAAAGATGGTGTCTTCAGGACAAACACCACAGCCTGCAGGGGAAGGGAAGAGAAGTGGAAGGGAGGGGAGTGGTGTGTAGAGAAGGGGTAAGGGAGAAACATAAGAAAGATAAAGGGAAGGGATTGTAAGAGCTCTTGTAAGAGCTCTGGGCAGTTTGGGGGGTGAGTTTGGGACCTCCTGAGACAGGTGTTACAGGAACACTTTGAAAGGCTTAGGACAATGGAAAAGGGGAGAGCTCCATTCGGTTGGAGTTTAAAGTGAGCAGTAGGCAATTGCTGAGCCAGGACAAGTTGGCTAAAACATGGCCAGAGTCTAACAGAGATAGAGATATTGTGGACCCAGAGTGGGAAATGTTGGGGGTTTGTCTGTGCTATGTATTCTAATGTTAATTATTTTGTTCCTCAAAGTCTGTTTGCTGTCCTTTGTGAGCAGACACACATGTATCCAAAATGACATTTGTAACCTTGCCAGCTAATCTATCCCTGATTGGTTGAATAAAGCAGCCTACAGCATGGGCTGGGAAAAAAAGAGGGGTAGGTGGGAGAGGGGGAAATGTGCTCAGATTTGGGGGTAGCAGAGAAGCACCATGAGGGAGAGAGAGGAGGAGAGACACCATGTGTTAGCCTGGAGTAGAAGCACACATGTCCCAGAGCAACTTGCTCCTTGCTCAGGGTTTGGGGACAACTGGAACATGTGCAAGAATTTATGAGAATTTTGGCTGGGGGGTAGGAAGCTAGCTTAGAGGGTTAAGATCTGCCCAGCCCCAGTGCATAAGGTCATATTAAAATTCTAACAGGTCTCTGTGTGTTTATTTGGTAAATGATGAGTTAAGGAATAACTCTACTGCTTTAGTAATCACGTGATTGAGTTATAAATATTAATATTTCATGTAACAGGGAGACTGGTTGGTTTTGTGATACTGAACACACATTCTTTCCTGGCAGGTTTGTCTTGATTGCTTGACTGCAATGACACAATGCCACATGCAGGGTGGTTCTGAGAGCTGGGGAATCAGTGATATCAGCCCCAGTGAGGATCTTCTTGATTTGTAGATGGCTGCCTTCTTGTGTCTCCTAATAGACTTCTCTTTTTCTAAGAGAAAGAATCCTCTATGGGGGCCACATCTTAGTATTTCACCTAACTCGAAAACCTCTCAAATGTTCCACTTCAAAGACTTTTGGAGTGGGGCCAATCCATGAATGTGAGGGGAGGGGCATACACATTCTTAGCAGTGTTTCTGTCTTGGCTTTCCTGCATTTCCAAATGCATGTCCACACTCAGCCTGGGGCCCTGTTTGAAGAACTGCCTTCAGAAAACTAGATTTCCTTTTTTACCAGTTAGAATTCCCAAGTATCCAGCAGTTTGTCTCCTTTCAACATCTAGTGTAGGCCTAGCATCATTGACAAGAGCCTCTTTGCCCGGAGATATCATTGATTCCTGAGAGCTCCCCAAGGACCAGATTGGAGCTTTGCCTATAACCTTCCTGTTGGCTGTCCTGTATCATCCTCTCTCTCTTTTATTGCTTCTTTTATTTTTTTGAGGTTATAATACAATTATATCATTTTTCCTTTCTCTTTCCTCCTTCTAAATCCTACCACATCTTGGTCTCTTTCAAAATCAGGACCTCTTTTCCACTAATTGTTCACACACACACACACATGTACATACACATATGTACATATATACAAGTGTGTGTACATATATATTCTTAAATACATAAGCATAATCTGTATAATGTTATTTCTATAAATGTTTTCATGGCTGACCATTTGGTATTGAATGAACCAATTAGTGTGCTCTTTCTTGGGGAAGACAATTTCTCCTATTCTCAACATTCCTTATTTGCCTATAGTTCTTTGTGTAGGGTTGAAGTCTCCTGGTCTTTCCCTAATTCACTTTAGAATGTCTTTTGTAGTTGTCCCTGTTCAGCTCATGTTTAGGCAATCATGTTGGTGAGATCTTATGGGTGTAGCTTTTGACATTAATAGGAGACATAGTCTCAAAGTCAGCTCCCTGTTCCGTCTTTTACAATCTTTTGACTCCCTAGACTACAATGTTCCCTGAGCCGTAGGTGTAGGAGTTGCTTTGTAGATGTGTCTGTTGGGACAGGCTCCAAAGCTCTGCATTTGGATTGGTTGTGGTTTTCTGCAGTGATCTCTGTGGCAAAGAGAAATTTCCTTGATGAGGGTTGAAGACTATATTTATCTGAGGATATAAGGACAAATATTTATAATGTAGTTAGGGATTATACCAGTTTAGTTAAGTGGTGGTTGTGGGTTTGTCTTCAAGATCCACGACTTTCTTAGTGCTGGGTAGTTGGCTGGGTTTCCAGTACTAGGCATGGTCTCCCTCTAGTTGAACAGACTTTAAGTTCAATTAGAGAGGTGTGGTTACCACCAAAGTGTGTGTGCCACTACTGCACCCTTAGTATTATTATGCCATGCTTGTTGCTGATGTAGTTCATAGGTGTCATAGTTGAGTAGGACTGTTGGTTGTGACTGGAGGCTTGCATGGTGCTTTCTAGTGTCATGAAATCTAGTCCTCAGCGAGGAGGCTTTTAGGTCAGTTTTAGCTCATGGACCTCTGGGGCCTGAGTCTGAGGTGCATCGTGTCTTCAGAAATAGTGGCGTACCTTCCACCTCTGAAGGGCAACCAAGGGGGATAGCAATAGTCTGTAATGTTTTGGGAGTCGCTTGTACAACCCTGACCAACAGCTCAAAAGGCTTCTCACTAAAAACCAAACCAAACCAAAACAAAACAAAAAAAACCATCAAAACAAAAGGCTTCTCATGCTTGGTATTAAGGTTCTGTTAGATGGTCATTGGCTCTGACGAAACATTGTCATCTCAGTTGGGAAATTTTAATTTAAACTATATAAGCATATTTATATACTGACTTAATGACTATTAACAGGTATTTTAAAGAAGATAGTTAATAGCATGATTCCTTATGACTTTTTCAGATATCCTTAGTGTTATTTTACCCTCCTTTATTTTATCCTTCTGCATTTATCTCCCTCCCTCTTCCTAATTGGAACCCACTCATTTTTCCCATTTCCTCCATCAGATCACATATACCCTGCTATTCCTCTTTCTACTGCCTTCCCACTCTCTGTCCCAGAAATGTTCTATTCTTATTTTTCTCCAGTTAGACCAGAATATGTACTCACAACTGAAGATTTTGAGTTAGGATCCTCAGATGAAAAAGAACATGCAACATGTGTCTTTATGGGTCTGGATTATCTCACTCAATATAATCTTTTCTCGTTCTATCCATTTATGTGCAAGGTTCATGATTTCATTTTTCTTTTCAGCTGAATTGTATTCCTTGGTGTATATATACTACATAGTGTATATTTACCGTATTATTCATTCGTTGGTTTTAAAGAATTTATGTTGCTTCCATTTCTTACCATGGTGAATAACAATAGTTCAGCATGAACCCGACTGTGGAGTAGGATGTTAAGTACTTTGAGCATATGCCAAGGAGTGGTACAGCTTGATCAATGATAAATTTATTTTTAGCTTTTTGAGAATTCTCTACACTGATTTTGACAGTGGGTGCTCCAGTTTACAATTCCACCAACAGTGAATGGGAGCCTCCTTTACCCTCATCCTCTCCAGTATTTGTTGTGGGTTGTTTTGTTGATCTTTGCCATTCTGATTGGGGTGAGATGAAATATCAAATTGCTTTGATTTTCATTTCCCTAACTGCTCAGGATGGTGAACATTTTTTGAGATATTTCTTCTTCATTTCTCCTTTTCCTTCCCCTCCTCCTCCTCCTTCTTCTTATTCTTATCCTCTTGAGAAATATCTGGGTATTCAGGTTCTTGATCAAGGTTTTGAATAGACCACTTGTTTCATCCAGTCTTGGTTTTTGAGTTATTTGTATATTTTGAATATTAATCCTCTGTCAGATGTATAACTGGCAAAGATAAGATTTCCATTCTGTAGTCTTCCACTTCACTGGGTTGGTTGCCTCTTTAGTGATGCAGAAACTTTTTATGAAGTCCCACTTGTCCTTGTTAATTCTTGTGAAATGAAGTCCTATTCAGGACCCTATATCATATAGGGTCCTGCCTATGTTTTCTTCTAGCATTTTCACTGTTTCAGATGTCAGGTTTAGGTCTTTGGCCCATTTGGAGTTAGTTTTGGTGCAAGGCATGCAAGATCCATGCCTAATTTCATTATTTGGTATGTTGATGTTCAGTTATTCCAGCACTATTTGTTGAAGATTTCTTTTCTCCAGCATCTGTTTTTGGTGTCTTTGTCAAATATTAAATGGCTGAAGTTACATGTACTCATGATTTGTTTTTAAATTATATTCCATTGGCCTAAGTCTCTTTCTCTCTGTGTGTGTGTGTTTATACTATACTGCTTTTATTATCATAACTCTGAAGTGCATTGTTTAACTTAATGTTTTTATTGATTACTTGAAAATTTTGCATAATTAACTCTGATCCCATTCACTTCCCAGTCCTTTCAAGTCTGTCCTCAAAACAAAAAGGAAAAAACAAACCAAATCAAATTTGTGTTATCCATCTGTAATATATCTTAAGATCTGGAATGGTAATCCCACCAGCATTGCTTTTTTGTACACAGGATTGTGTGTGTGTGTGTGTGTGTGTGTGTGTGTGTGTATGTGTGTGTGTGTGTGTGTGTGTGTGTGTGTGTATGTGTGTGTGTGTGTGTGTGTGTGTGTGTGGCTATTTGGGGTCTTTTGTGGTTCCATATGAATTTTAGGATAATTTTTTTCTATTTTTATGAAGAATGAGATAGAGATTCTGATTGGGATTACACTGAATCTATAAATAACTTTTGGTAAAATAGTCATTTTTACAATATTCAATGTACCAAACCTTGAGTATGGAATGTACTTCCGTTTTCTAGTGTCTTTCCCTATCTTTTTCTTCACAGGTTTGTTTTTTAAAATATTTTATTTATTATTTTTATTTTGGCTTTTTGAGACAGGGTTTCTCTGTATAGCCCTGGCTGTCCAGGAACTCACTCTATAGACAAGGCTGGCCTTGAACTCAGAGATCCTCCTGCCTCTGCCTCCCAAGTGCTGGAATTAAGGGCATGCACCACCACTGCCTGGCTTATTTTTTTAACAAAATAGAATAAACTAAGATATAACGAAAACCATCATATCAATGTTGGACAAGACAAACCAACATAAAAATAAAAGATCCCCAAGAGAAGGCACAGAATCAGAGACCCACTTATTTACACAACCAGGAGTTCCATGAAAGTACTAAACTGAAAGCTACAGCACATATGCAGAGGACCTGGTGCTGACTGGTGTAGGCCCTCTGATGGATGCTTCAGTTTCTGTGAGTTCAGATGAGCTTTGCTAAGTTGTTTCAGAGGGCCCTGTTTTCCTAGTGTCCCCGTCCCCTCTGTTTCCCCTACTCCTTCTGCCTCCTCTTCTGCAGTACTCCCTGAGATCTGAGGGAAGAGGTCTGATGGAGACATTTCCTTTAGAGTTGTGAGTTCCAAGGTCTCTTTCTCTGTAATGTATTGTGGTGGGTCTCTGTATGTGCCCCCAAGGAAGCCTCTCTCTTCAAAGGTTTACATTTTTTTTTCTTGTGGAGATCCTTCACTTCCTAGGTTTATTCCTAGATATTTAATTTCTTTGAGGCAATTGTGAATGGTCACCCCTGTCTTACCTTCTTACTAGGAGCACCACCTTTGCCTATGGCCGCACAGGAATGCATGTGTCTTGTCTGGAAAATGGTGCTGGGGAACCTGTGTTCTCAGAGAGCAGAGAGGTCTGAATTTGACCTTCTGGGTAGAATACACAAAAAAGAAGTAAGTCACAGCAATAGCAAACAAACAACTGTGCGCCTCCAAGGTTCCCCTGACTAGTCGTCGCCACATTTCCTCAGCTTTCTTCATAAAGCAAGGCAATAGAAAGGACTAGACTTAAGGAGGAGGGACGGAGGGTTGGTTCTGTAGAGAGAAAGTGTTACAATAGAGGACAGCACCAAAGTCACATGTAAGGTGCAGGAGGGGTAGATGGAGAGATGCCTGTGGTCAGTGCATGGGACTATGATCTTCACAAGCCCTCATTTTTTTCAAAGACTTCTTGATACACAGTTTGTGTTCAGAGGGCTTAGGGAACAAGGAAGAAAGTGTTATACTATTCTCATCATGATGGATACAGGGTTGGTATCAGTCAGCAGAAGAACGAAGTAGGAGGCTGGACTCAATATTGTTTTGTCCCAGTACTGTGCCTTCCTAGAAGTCCTCACCCAGAACTCTTTTCTCATGGTTATTCTTATAAAGAATCTGCTGTGGTTCAACTGTACCCTATTCCAACGTCACGTGTGTAACATGGTACTGAAATTGGTAGTATGGGAGTGTAGGAGGTGATCGGGTCAGAAAGGCATGGGCTAATCCATGTATGGACTCATGGAATGGGTTTCCTGGTCAGAGATGACTTTGTTACTATGATGAGCTGTCTGAGCCTCTTGCTGTAGCCTGGGCCATGTAATGGTGCAGCAGGAAGCCCGCACCAGATGCCACTGCTGTGCTCCAGGGCTCCCCAGACTGTAGAACTGTTAGTAAAATAAACTTCCATTCTTTATCAATCCCACAGAGTCAGGTTTTCTATTTTAGCAATAGAGAGTGGACCAAGAGAAGACCTTTTTTGTTTTTCTTCATCTTCCTCCTCCACCTCTTCTTCCTTTCCTCCTCTTTCCTTTTTCTTCCTCCTTTTCTCCATCTCTTCTTTCTCTTCCTTCTCTCATTCTTATCTTCCTCTTTCTTTTCCTCCTCATTCTCATCTTCCTCATCCTTCTACTTGAGACTGAGTCTTTCCATGTAAGCAACCCAGGCTGGCCTCAATATTACAGTCCTCCTGCCTTAGCCTCCCAAGTGCTATCTGGTTTGCCACCACGCCTAGCTTAGAAAGTTGTTTCTTAATTTTTCCCCTGTGCTATTTTAACAGACAGACACACCATGATTCTGATATGCAGCTGGCTTTTGGCAGGCCATGCTTATCATAAATTCTAAGGGTGTCCCACTTCCCAAGAATCCATGCTCCTCCTTGGGAATGCATCTTCTTTAGCCATGTCATCAGACTGGCAGAGGGTTCCATGGTCCTCTTGGTGCACTGACTGGCTAGGATCAATGAAATGGCCTTACTCCACCATCCACAGTGGTTAGTAGGGGAATGGGCAACTGATCTGAATTTGCCTGACGAAGTTCTTCCTTGGGACTCCAAATAGAGAGTCCAGTCCCATCCTCTCCCACATAGAATCAGTAACTGTATTGCTAAGAATGAGTCTCCATATGTAGATGGGTAGAGAGTGAGGGGGCCATGTGGCTTTCAAGCCTCTGGTTTCAGTTGGACCAGAAGGCAGTTCTGCTTTGCCCTCTGTGAAGGACTTTTCCAGGAGTTTTTCCTGTCTCCTGGTGGTTTCATATATGTTTGGGTTGCTCATCCCCAGGGAATTCTGAGCAATGAAGAGGAATGCTTGAGTATCCAGTGTAAAAGGCTTTCAGGACGATGTTAAACTATACTATCCCCAAGCCTCGAAGCCATCACTTTTAGGATAGTGTAGGCTTTCTGTTAAAAGGATAGGGGCATGGCTGGGTCATTGTATGTGGTTATGAAAAGCAAAGACAACTTTGAAAACTAGGGTCTTTGGGACTTTGGGGTGCACGTGTCTCAGAGCAGAGGGATCAGTGTTCAGGATAGCTGCTTCTGCTGCAGGGTGGGCTTGGGTTGGAGGGAGAGCCTGAAGTGAAGGAGGCAAAGTGGGCTGCTTGGCAGCTTGGCAAAGATATCAGATGTTCCTCTCCATTCAATAGTGAGCTTCGGGAAAGGCAGGGCCCATGAGTGCCAGAAGCCCCGACTGCCCTTAAGACACCATGCTAGCCCACCTCTTCTTTGGGACCAGGAATCATGGCAAGGGAGTCCCGCTCACCTTGTCCTGCCTGCTGCCAGGTGGCACACACAGCTGTGTAAAGTGGTTATGCAAGTTGGAGTCACACAAACTTAACCTCAGATGCAGGTGTTTTGCTGTGAAATTTCAGACATAATTCTATAGCATTGATGAGAGAATGGGCACTGATTTTGCTCATTTTTATTTTTAATTTCCCCCCAAGGTTTCCATGGAATAGTACCCTCCCTTTCCCCAGACTCTGGTTCAGGAACACTGGGTCTAAACAGGAGTCATGGTGCAGTTCCTCTAACATCTGTCTTTAAGACCAACCAATCACCATCTTTGATTAGCAGCAATAGAATGAACCTCGACATGGGTTTCATCAACTCACAAAGAAGCCTGGGAACAACTGCATGGCTTATGTTTTCTGGATTGGTTTGTACTCTGGTCCTGGCGTGGCACTCAAGCCTGACTCCAGTTGTCATGTTTGTGGTTTCACAGTTGTTCCCTTGTCTCATGTGTAGGCGCCTACCAGGAGCAGGGCCCAAAGGCAGGGGTTGGCAGAAGCCTGTGGAAGGGATCCCAAGGGCAGTGCAGGATGGGTAGCTGCTGACTCCTGAGAGGAGGTGGCCTGTTCAGGGCCTTCAGAATCCTCTCTGTGGAGACTGCCTCTGCCCCTGTTCTACTGGTTGTTGTGATTCCATGATGAATAGTTCTCTCTCTCCACCTTTTCTACCTCAGTTACTTCACCTATAAAGTAAGATAGGATTATGTCTCTTAGAGGGTACTGGGAGGAGCAAGATGGGCCCTGTGTGGATACTTCTGCTAAGAAAGGTGATGGAGTATAGTTATTTGTGGCTATGCATTACTTAAGGGTTGGAGCATACTCAGAAATGTGAGACAAGGTGACTTTACTGTTGTACCAACCCCACAAAAAATACTAAGTTGGCTACAATGCCACCAAGGGATACATTGACATATGGCCCCTTCTTAACTGGAACATTAATATGTGTTTCAGGGCTGTCATTTTTTTTTTAATCTTTTCACAGTCAGTAAATACTATGAATTACTATGCTCAAGGCCTCATACAAGGTATGGCCATGGATACCTAGAATAGACTATGTCCTTAGTAAGTGTTTGCTCAGCACTGAATGCATGAGAGTCTCAAGGCAAGAGGCATGGAGTAGTGAGGGACAGAGGGGCTGTAGGAGCCCATCACACAGTAAAAGGCCTCTGATCTCACCTTTTTTGGACTCCTGTAGGAGCTCGTACAGTGGAAAACAGCTACCATTGGAATTTAATACTAGTTTATTTATTAACACTTATGTACAGGGTGCAGGGAGGACAAGAAGACATGAAATGTTGCTGCAGCTTGGTGGGGAGACAAGTTACCAAATCAAGACCACAATATAGAGTGAGAGCAGTCACCAGACAGTGGGTCAGGAAGGAGGAGGAGAGGCTTCATGGAGTTGGTGAAGGTGAGAGAGGGCAGTTGGAGATATGTTGTGATGGAAGAATGGGTCACTGGGATTAAGATGACAGGCCAAGGCTTATGAGTGGTTTGCCTGAGAGGGGTCTCTCCTGGATGGGTGGGTGCAGCTGCCTTTGCCAGTTTGGTTCACTAAATCACAACGCCACTGAGCCTAAACCACGGACATTTATTTAGCTGCCAGTTTTAGAGCTGAGAAGGCCAAGATGAAGGTTCTGGCAGATCCTGGGTCTGGGCCTACATCCTGATTTGTTGACTTTTTCTCTTGTGTCCTTTCATGTAGACAACCTGTAAATTCCCCATTAAAGGGACTGATCCTCTTGTGAGGATGGCATCTCTATGGTATCATTACCTTCTAAAGAATCCACTTCCAACTCCATTGCATTGGCAGCTGGGACTTGTACATGCTGAGTGGGGGTGGGGGCACATTCAATCTAAAGTATGGGTGAAGTAGGCAGCAGGCAGAGCCAAGTCCATGGGCATGGAGGTGTATAAGACAGTAGCTGATGTCTTGGATTTGGAAGGACATGGCCAAGTTGACATTGTGGGAACATGATGGAGTGTGACCAGGCTAGGATCAGCCAGGGGCAAGGAGACTTTTATGAACCTTTTAAATTAGAATTGCTGGTTCCCTGAACCCTTATCCAGATCTAACTCCCCAGAAGACATGAGCTGGAGGGGGCTTCCACGGCCAAGCAGTCCACTCACCAGCAGTGGTAGGATCCCAGGCATAGGCTCTTATGATTTGGGAGCCAGGCTGCCCTTGCTGTGTGGTAACTTACTGGGCCTAGGACTTGGGGTCCCACAGGGCAGGAACTTGAGACATCAGGTCAGTAGAAGTGAGAGTCCTGTGTGGCTGGGCTCTCTGTTTGGTCTTCACTGGGCAAATGCAAGGCCCAGTGAAGCACTTCTGAAAGATGTTGTTTAAAGACTGTAGACAGGTGGTGTCAGATTGGTCAGACAGGAGGCTACCTTTTCTAAAGGACTTGCCTGTGCTTGGAAAGCTGCAGTCTCCTTGGAGTATGGGAAGACAAAGGAGAGAGTCAGAGGAGACCAAGTCAAGCACCATGCTGTGGTTTTACTGTGTTCCTAAATTCATGCATTGGAAAGTTAATTACACTGGCCAGTTTTCATGTCAGCTTGACACAATCGAGGGCCATCTGAGACGGAGGTATCTTAATTGGGAAAAAATGCCTTCATAGAATTGGCCTGTAGGCAAGTCTGAAAGGCATTTCTTGATTGGTGATTGATGTGTGAAGGCTCAGCTCACTGAGAGTGGGACCATCCCTTGGTAGATGGGGATGGGTGCTATATGAAAGCAGCCTGAGGAAGCCATGAAGAAAAAGCCAGTAAGCAACATCCTTCAAGGACCAGTTTCTGCCTCCAGGTTCCTGCCTTGACTTCTCTGGATGGTGAACTTACAAGATTAGAATGGAATAAACCCTTTCCTCCCCAAATGCTTTTGGTCATAGTGTTCTATCACAACATTAAAAACCCCAGCTAAGACAGTACCCACATTTATATGTTGATGACATTTGGAGGATGGCCTTTGGGAGGTCATTAGAGTTAGATGGTGTCATGAGGATGGGCATCCATGTTGGGACTGGAGGCTTTATGAGAAGAGAGATCTGAGTTTACAAGGTACCTCACCTTCTCCCACGCCCTCTGCCTATGAACACAGGGGAAAGTCCCCCAGCCTTAGGTTTTCTAGTTACCAGAGCCAAGAAATGTCTGTGATCATCATAAATTTCCCAGTCTAGTGTTGAGACAGTATGAGCTAGCACACGACATCAGCGTACTGTACCGGTAGCCAGCAAGACTAAATAGGGGGTGTGGCCATAAGCCCAGAAGCTTGGGAGGTTTGCCCCTTGCCTACTCCACCTGGCCTTGAGTGTGGACAGGAATGGAGGACTCCAGTCCTTTGAACAGCTTATTCTCTGGGAGTCCTTGGAAAATGGCTCTACTCTCAGGGCCTTAAGTTTCTCATCTGTCCAAGGACTGCCTTGTAGTACTCTAGGTCCTAGAAGAGGCTGAAGAATTTGGGGTTCTCCAGGTTCTGGTCTCCCTTCTCAGTGTCCCTCTGGTCTCCACGTGGTCAAGCTCTGGCTGGGGCTGATGGCCTCTTAGACACATGGAACATCACCATGGTCCACTGGCTGGTGGGAGCTGTACCTCATTCATTCCCTTGTCCTGAGCCACCACCAGTGAAGAAGAGCTTAGCCTAGCTTCTAGCCCCACTTCTAGCCTGAACTCTCTGCTTTTGACTGAACTCTGTGTTTCCTGCCCAGGCATTCTGCTTCCTGATTTTCCAAGATGTGAACAAACTTCCCCTGTGAGTTCCCACCAACACTGACTGGGCCATGCCCACCCATTTGCTGTACACTTTGACCCATGTAAACCCAAATAACCCTTGTTTAAATTTCTTGTCAGTTACTTGGTCATAATGATAAAAGAAGCAGCTAATATTATCAATGACTTCTTCTTATTGTGCTTTTGACTTTTTGTCCCAAATTTTAATGTTACATATTATACATTTAATACAGATTATTTTGTTTAATGATGTAAAAAAAATATTTAGAGGGGGAGATTGACTATAGCTTGGCCTAGGCAGTTCCTCACCCCAGCTGGAAACTTGGAGGGTGAGGGTTTCCAGGCCAGTGTGTTAATTCTGAACTTGGAGTAGGGAGTACCTGGCTTCTCACAGGTCCCAGTGCCTGATGGGAGAGGGGACACATGGAGGACGGAGCTGGAGCAAGGATCACACCTGAGCTATGTGTCTGCAGAACACTGGTAATTATCTGGGATGGTGGAGGCCAAGCCAGGGAGCCGCTCTGGGGATGAGCTGTGGCCACATGCACCCCAGTGTGTGGACCCAGCTCAGCTCGGAAGAAGGCGTCATGTAGGAGGATATGCTGGCATGGGGGAGAAGAAAAAGGAGCCGGGCCCTGGTCTCAGAGAGGCTGGCCTCCCTGTCATCAGGGAACAGCTGGGTCGGGCAGTGGAGGTTATGATCCTGGAACAGTCAGTCATGGGTCCCAGGGGATCCAAAGGATGGATGTGATTGGGATGAGAGAAGTGAGCATCATCTTACTGCTTTGTGTCCCAAAAGGCCACCACAACACTATTTTTAGAAAGTGGTATGTTTAGTGGGGAAGTGAAATCCCACACTGCTTCATGCCTTCTGCATTTCTGAACATTAGGCTTTGTGAGTAATCTGAAGTTGGAGGAGTAATGGCTGTTGTACAGTAGGCGTTGGCTCTTCCTGGGTGTGATGCTGGTCCCTGTAGCCATGAAGCCACCTGTGTCTGTGGGTCCTACATCCATGGGCTCAACCAGCCTCAGATCAGTACTATTCACAAAGGGAGCCCAGCACCACCGAAACCAAAATGACAAAAGCTGCATCTCTCCTGAATGTGCATGGACTTCTATTCTTGTCATTATCCTCCACAGAACAGTTTACCAGCTATTTACAGAACATGCAGAGTGTTCTTTATAAAAAAATCCAAAGATGATTTGATACATACAGCAGGGTGTGCATGGGTTATATGTCAATACTATGCCATTTTATATGAGGCACCTAAGCTCCTGTGGAGTTTGGTATTCATAGAGGTCCTATATTCAATCTTCCATGGTACTGGAGGATGACTGCAGTTTGTGAACTTCTATATTCCTCATACAACCCAGGGAAGAAAGCACAGAGAGATTAGAGTGAACCTAAGGTCACTGAGTCCATATGTGGTGGCCCTAGGAGTTGAACCCTAGAGGTTCTGAGCCAGGAAACTATGCTCTAAAACACCATGCTTTGGTGTGCTTAGAAACAGCCATCTTACTTCCCACTGCTTGCTAGTAAATGAGAGCTTCAGCCCTCCCTCCCTGCGCAGCCTCCTGCTGACCTGCCCCTCCTGCTGCTCCTGTGGAGGGGTGTTTGTGAAGGGAGACTCAGAAGCTCATCCAACAGCACAGCTTTATCTTCCTTTTCCCTGAGTCCACGTCAGCTGGGTAATGTGCAGGATTGTAATGGGGCAGGAGGAAACACACCTCACAATAGAATGAAAACCCTATCAGCATGCTTAGGAACCTCAAAGGATCTAGCTTTTTTCTTTCCTTAAAAAAGACACAATGCTCTTGCCCCAAGCTTGGAGCCATTGATTCAGTGATAATAGGAGGTATTGTGCCGAGAACAACTTCTCCTTGTGTGGTAGCAGAATGTTCTCTTTGGCAGGTATAAAGAGTATTGACAAAGGAGATTCAAATAGTCCTGTGTTGTGTTCCCCCCACCCCCAACAATTTCTGAGGAAAATGGGAAAATTGTTTTTCTTTTTTTGGTTTTTCGAGACAGGGTTTCTCTGGCTGTCCTGGTCTCACTTTTGTAGACCAGGCTGGCCTCGAACTCACAGAGATCCGCCTGCCTCTGCCTCCCAAGTGCTGGGATTAAAGGCATGCGCCACCACTGCCCGGGAAAATTGGTTTTTGAACATAGCGTAAATACCATCACACATGTTCCCAAGTACTTATTCTGTGTGGTGATTTCTCTCTCTCTCCCCCCTCCCCCCCCCACACAGTCTCAATAGAAGCTAATTGGAGCCAAATTGCCTATGAGCATTCTGTCTGCTTTTTACCTCAACCTCAGGTGGATAACTTCAGTTCTCTGGGTCACAATTCCCCCCTGTAAATGGAGCTGGTAATATTGTTTATCACAAAACAGATGCTTTTCAGTTCCCCATGTGATCATGTCCTGATAAACCTGGTGCAAGTCAAAAATGCGTGAATAGGCCTGACCTAGTGCACCTAGCTCAGCAACATGGGCTGCGGTATGGCTAGTTTCCCTTGTGACGGCGTGGATGGGCCAGATACCGCAGTTCCTGCTACTGCCCAGTGTCATGCTGTTAAACAGCTCAGTTGTGAAGGAACCTCCCTCAAAAGTCAAAGTGTGGTGTCTATTACATGTGCGTACTTTTTGTATCATCATGAAGCTTCAGAACAAGTGGGGGCATCTGCAGCCGAGGAGGGGCTCTATCTATTTTGTTGGCTGGCTGTGTGGCAATTCAGGCTCAGTGGTTAAGTCGATGCCTGGCCCAGGTAAGCCTCTAAGTCTGCCGCTGCTAAGGCAGGCTATCAGTGGGAAAGTGAGGGGAAATGCCTGGGATAGAGGAGGCCACTCCAGCAAGCTGCTCCCGATGGTCTGAGATAGCAATGGCATTGGTCTTTCTTTGACGTTTACACAAGTAATGAAAGCCTAGCGATGCATGGCAAAGTACCAGTGTGTGCATGTGGAAATCAGAGGACAACTTCTGGGAGTCAGTCTTCCCTTCCAATGTGAGCGTCTCAGGGATTGGACTCAGACCATCAAGCTTGGCAGTGGGTACTTGCCCTGCTGAACCATCCTCCTAGCCTGTGAGTACTTATTGAAGCCCACCTTAGATCTGTGTGACTGGGCAGCCACACTACTGTGTCAGAGCCATTTCTTTCTGTAAGGCTGTGGCCCAGGGTCCTATGCCATTTCCAGATCTTCAGCATAGCAATGACGACACTGTGGGAATGAGAGAGCCTTTCTGTCCTCTTCCTAGAGAGGGAAAGCAGCTCTGAGAGAAATGCCTGCCTCTTGGCTAATTAGACGTAGATCTAAAATGAGAATCAGTGTAGCAGATTTCCACCAGGAATCTGACTACAAGGAAACAGTGCCTCAAATAACAAGCCTCTGCTAGGAGCACTGCTTCAAAAGTGTTTCAGAAAATCTTCCAACTCTAGCCATTGTCAAGACCAACTGTATAGATAGAGGACAGGGTCTAATGCCCATCCAGAGCTGAGGGCCGTGGATAGGGAAGGGAGGAAGATGGCTGCTGCGGGGACAGGGGGTAGACACTCGTTGTCCTTGTCAGCCTTGTGATAGAGCTGAGGATAAAGTGTAGAATCCACACGAAGAGGACATCCGAGGACCCTGCCAGCATATGGTTAGCACTCTGTAAAAAAGTATAGAAATTGAAAGTAAGCCCGAGGAATCTAATAAGTGGGAACTTATATTGTGTAGATCTGTGAATTATTTCACTGTTTCCTAGAATCTTTTTTTTTTAAATGTAACTCTCAGAAACACTGACAGCTGATTAACAATAGAGACTAATAAAGAATCAGGGTTATAGCTCAGTGGTGAGGACTTTGCCTACCATGTATGAGGCTCTGAGTTTAATCCCCAGCCCTGAAAAACCAAGTATACAAAGAAAGAAAGAAAGAAAGAAAGAAAGAAAGAAAGAAAGAAAGAAA
>CAJQZJ010032648.1:2251979-2287077 GCA_907164525.1 Lophiomys imhausi | reverse complement strand
ACACACACACACACACACACACACACACACACACACACACACACACAGCGGGGGACTAGTTCCCAGAACACTCCAAAGACCCAGAATGCTCCCCATAAGCCCCATCTGTCAGCGCCCTGCTGCCTCCCCGTGGCGTGGTTTGCTTTTCCAAGATGAGTGAGACTGTCCCAGAGAAGCATCTTTGGTTCTCACGTTTTCAACCATCACGTGTTCTTCTGAACCTAAGTTCAAAGCCCAGATGGGCCCAGGCCTGGACCAGTTGTTCCCCTAGTGAAGAAAAGAGGCTCAGAGATGCTGAAGGTGTTGCCCAATAAGCCCTGCACAGCCTAGGAGGAGAGCTCAGCTCTGAGCTCAGGTGCCCATCGGACTCCAGAGCCAACTTTCTCTCTAGGTTTCCCTAGAGCAAAGGCATGCTCTCCATTTCTGCCTCAGCTGCTGTCCAGTGCAGATCTGCAGGTGCCTCTCCTGAGAAACAGCTTCTTCTGCTGCTGCCGGGAGAAGTATTATGTTAGCTGTAGAGTTGGGGGCTGGCCTAGGAAGATGATTCAGCCACGGTCAAGGGCCTCAGAGACGCCAGTTGACTTGCTGCCTTGGAGCTAAGCTCTAGTTGCAGCATAGAGTTTTTGAAGCCTTATATAGAACCAAGTAGGCAGGGATACTTGTTTCTGTGCTTTTCAGGTGTGAGATATCTGTCTTGCTGTGACTCTAATGAGGCCAGTTACACTTGACTGGGCTATGCTGCATGGCTGGATGGTTATACTCTGGGCTGCCTTCCCATGGGACCCCTGTACAGATCCATAGACCTTTTCTCCTGGATGATGTCAGCTACAGCCTTGGATGTCCTCTTCACTCAGTTATACCTAAGAATATCCTCAGTCTGTAGGGCTTATGTTTCCACGACACCATGTTAGAGGCCAGGTCTCGGAACAGGTTCTACCTCCAGTTGGATGCCTGTCTCCTTCCAGCTCCAACTGTCATCACTGGATTTTGAAGCCAGGCAGCAAGGTCCAGCAGGTCACATGGTGCGTCATTTATTCATCCGGCGACTCTCTGTGGAGGGTTTGCTCTACTCTGATGCTGACATAGCACGGGTGACAGAAGCTATGAAGCCCACTGCTGTCCTTGGCTGAGGCTTTGCTGTGGGAGGCAGGCAACAAGCAAGATGAGTAAGTCGAGCACACGGTGAGTCATGGAAAGGCAGGTGCTGTGGAGTGAAAGGATGCAAGGAAGGGAGATTAGAGTGTGAGGATGTTGTGATAAAATATCCTGACAAAAAACAACTTAGAGGAGAAAGGGTTAATTTTATTTTGTAATTCCATGCCATCATCATGGGGAAGTCAGTGTCAGGAGCTTGAAGCAGCTAATCCCATCACCTCCATAGTCAGGAGCAGAGAGAAATGAGCTTATTCATGCTCGCTTGCTTGCTTGTTTGTGCTCAGCTCAATTTCTCTACACTTACACAGTTCAGGACTCCTTGCCTCGGGAATGGTACTGCCCATAGTGGGCTGTGTCTTCCTACATCAGTTAATTTAATCAAGACAATACCCCGCAGATACGCTCACATGTAAACTCAATTTGGACCTTATTAACACTTTTTTCCCTGGTGGTTACAGATTGTGTCCATTTCACAATTAGAACTATCACATGTAGGATGGTGCAGTGTCAGAGGGAAAGACGATCTTTCCTTGAAGGAGACATTTGGGCAAAGATTTGTAGGAGGTGAGATGTGAAAATGAGGTTCTCAGCAGTGGTGGTGCACATCTTTAATCCCAGCACTCGGGAGGCAGAGGCAGATGGATCTCTGTGAGCAGAGAGAATGATCTGAGGGCAGATAGCCATCCTTCTTGCCATTCCTTCCCACATTTGCTACCCTTTCCCTAGTCCATCTGAGTACTATGTATCAGCCATCACCTTTTCGAGTCTACTCATAGGGCAAAAAGCCCTATGCATGCTATTATAAACAGTCCCGCTTTTCTATGGTTACTAAGCCTTTATACTAGTTCAGATCCTAGATCCAGCCAAGGAGCCCACATAAACAGTAAGGGCTACAAGAGGCAGGAGTCAAGGCTCTGCAGATACCTGGACTCTGTGGCTTGCCCAGCTAACTTTCTGTGTTGTTAAGCCATCCATTTTGGTTTGTTGCTAGAGCCTAAGACACTGCACACTTAGGCTCAGTTGTTTACTGATGGGATCATAGCCCTCCCTCATTAACTCTGTACCCTTCAGCAAATCTCTGAATTCCACCAGTTTTTACTTGCTTTCCATGAAGTCAAGGTAACTGGCATCTTGCCTAACTCAAGGGAGTTAACAGACAAAATGAAGTGTTTGGTACTTAGTGCAGCATTTCACGATTGACAGCTGTGATTATTACAGCCTACCCTTATCTGCTACCAAGACTTTGATAATCCTTCCCCAGACAGGTAGCTGGGGTTAACTCTATCTGATCAGGCTCCAGATCCCTGGGGGAATGCAGCGGGCATGGGATTCTAGAAAGTTCTATCTCTATACACACACAAGAAGGGGATAAACATAGATCTGCAGCATACCGTCTCAGCAGGCCTAAACTAATGCCAATTTGTGTTGCCATGCTGACTGGGGATCTTCACTCACTTACTCACATGCTGGCACTCACTGCCAGTATGAACCCAGTGTAATAAGTGTTTTGGGATACTGGGTTGGCAGGTCCCAGAAACCCTGGAGCCTTTGTTTGGGCTGTGTCCTTGTCCTGGGACAACACACACACACTTTTGACTCCATATTTTTGTGCCTCTGCCGGAACACTATGGGGCACATGGGTGTTGGCAAGATGAGACCTGTGACCTCACAGTGACTTAATCTGTCCCTACTAGCCAGCCAGCAGGCAGGTGAAACCAGGGTGCTGCACCCATACCCTTCGAGGAGGCCCTAAGATATCCCTCAGCAACTTTTAATATAAGGTGGTGATGGTGGTGTCCTGTTCATGGGTGGACCTGGAGCAGAGGGGACATGCCACCCAAGGCCTTTCACAGGCCTTACCAAAAGGACTCCTAAGAAAAATATTACCAAAGGGCAATAAATATGAGTCTTCCATTACAATTTCTCCGCTGCCCAGAAGCCGGGCTCTGCTGGAAGCTGTGGATATTTTTAGGTTGTATAATGCAGCTCAACCTTGAATTTGCATAGCCATTTTTTTCCCTTTTGAAGCCCTGTCATTTCAACCCATTCAATGCCAGTACATTTTGCTGCAATGGAAATCTGCCAAAGTCATCTTCCAGTTTCCCAAATGGTAAACTAAGGCTCAGAGAGGTAAATCAACAGGTTAGGAAGGCTTGAAAGACAGGCAATGCTCTCCCTGCAGTGTGTCTCAGCCACCCATAGTGGATGAGGGCTAATTCTTGGCTAACCTCTTTTGCCTCCACTTCATGGATGAGCTGAAGCTGGGCTCTGAGAGGAGCAGGGGACCTCAGTGCATGGGGGGGGGGTGGTTCCAGGACATGGTTGTGCCACATTAACATAACCATAGCATGCACAGTTTCCTCTGCCAGGTCTGGCAGCTCTCCTGGCCTGTAGCTTGAGTCATGTAAATTGTTAGATTTGGTTTTAATTTATTTGCTGATGAATATCCCTCTCCGGAGGATGGAGGTGGGAGCACAAGTCTCTTTTTAATTATTTGGGGTATTATTTCTAAAGCCCTTTGAGCTGAGGCTGGGACCAGAGGACATTTCTGCCTCTCCAGTGAGTCCCTATATTTCTCCATATCACATGGCCAATAAACCGCCCTAGGGCCAGGTTGAGCCCAGGCGCTCCTTCCCACGCTTTCCCTCCCCACTTATACCTGTTCCTCTTGCCTCAGATAAAAGCGTTGGTGGGCCTCTCTGCACCAGCAAGGGTGGCCTGGTCCCCAACCTAATAACAGTTTTACCTTAATGATGGTTTTCTAGATTGGATGGGAGTAGGGGAGGAAAGTCCTGATAGCCAGGTGTCCACTGAGGAGCAGTGCCCCTAGGGGAAGAGCTTTCTGGTCACCTCATCAACTGGATATCCTGACCATGTCATCCCTCAGCTACAGTGTCTTCAGTGGCCCCTAACTTTCCCAGAGAAAGATGGTGGGCCTTGCAGGGGTATACAGCGCTGGGCATAAACATATCCTACCGTCCTCCCCGTAACTCCCTTCATTCTGCTCCCAGGTGCCATTTCCACCTCAGGGCCTTGCACTGGCCACTCTCCCAGAGATACTTCCTCAGCTTACTTTTTCATCTCCTTCTTCTAAGGTCACTTCGTAGAGATACTCTGCAGCCATACTGGGCACTCCCACACCTCTTCCCTTTCTTCTCCTACACATTGTTTTTTAATGGAAGGACAGCTGCTTTGCTGGGAGAGTCCCCTTCCTTCTTGTTCCAAGTCTGGACAGTCCGTAGCCACCAGCTGACTAGCACAGGGCTGTAGAGGCCTAGAGCTATGTCCTTTGCTGTGATGTGGTTCTTGTGACTCTGGGTAAATTGGTATTCCAATTATGATTAATGAGATCATGCTTTGACAGCACCAACTCTATCCTGAACTTCTAACAAAAGCGTTAACAGAGCCAAATGGCTGGCTGGCAGTCACATTGACAACTGTGGATCATTATGTAAATGGGATTGTTGGTACCTGGGCCTTTCCTCCGAAATGAACATCCAGGAGCTCAGACAATAATGTCTGTGACTATATAAACTATATAAACTATAAACACCTTCAGACTGAGTGTCCACTGTCACCTGAGACCCTGCCCCAGTGAGATCCTTCGTCTACATCCTTGGCTCCATTGCTACACCATATGAGTGTCACCTTAAAGAGTGGTCTCTTGGACCATTCTGTGTGCACAAGCTGTTCATTCCCTTACTAGTGTTCTATTTTTCAGGTGACTTCTTACCGCCTATTTTGGCTGCTGTTATCATTTATGTCTCCTGCCTTATTTTTGCTTCTTTTGGCTTTGTGCACAGGGCAATAAGCCAGTTCACTTAGAAACAGTTTTTGCATGGGCTGGCTCTCATCCAATTAACGGACAAGAGGAGCTACCTCTCTTGGAGAAAACCATCATTAAGGTAAAACTGTTATTAGGTTGGGGACCAGGCCACCCTTGCTGGTGCAGTGTGACAGAAGGCTTCGAGGCACAATGAATTTTGAGAGCAGGCTGGATGAAGATGGTTCCTCCCACTCCGTTGCCTGTTTTGGAGGCCTTCTTTCAAATCTTCACCTCAGGCTCTGCTTCCAGGAACTGACAAACTCACAGGACTTGAAATCACAACACCAGCTTATCCCACACCCCTCATTCCACCCCCTGTCATATTGTCTCCAACTTAAGACCCCCAAAAAGATTTCTCAATTATTTCTTTGGTTTTGTTTCTTCCAGCATGGGAGTTTCATCTGGTTTGTTCTTGTGCGTTCATTGCCTGCGAACAGTAGTTCTTCTATAGGTAACATTTGCTTTGTGACACATCATTCACTACTTGTGGAGCAAGTTTTGCTGTACTGTGAATTTGGTGGAAGCTCAGGCTGGGCCCAAGCATGGACAGGAAAGACACAGATGAGAAGGCTGGTGAGGACCAGCATCAGGAGAAAAAAGAGGAGGAATCTGGGCTGAGAAGCAGCTAAGAGACAACAGGCCTCAGGAAGATAGTGTGTTGAACATTCCTGAAGCTATGGTGCCACCACTACCTATCCCCGGAGTCAGGGAGGCAAATGAGAGAGGTTATGCAGAGGCATGAGTAGACAGACAGCTCATGTGCTCTGTGCCCAGGGCAGAGAGGCCAGCAAGGTGGATCCCAGGTCTGTACATTTCCATCAACAGACTGACATGAACCCTCACTCTGCCTCATGAATATCAGCATGGAGCCTCAAGTCTGCATCCTTTGTGGTGAACAGATCAGAGCTCCGATAGGACTGTGGGGTGTATGGGACAGATGTCTTCCAGGAAGTTTGTGGCCTAGCATAGGTGGGAGGGGAGGGCAGGTGGCTTCCTTCATTCCTGGGGTTGTTAGAGACATTCTGTGGCAAGTTCTTCATACTGCAGACATACAAGACAACTTTCAAAAAGGTCATCACCATGAAGCTGGTGGCCACAGCATCACTAGGTCTCCAAAGCAGGAGGGCATTTTCCTAGAAGGGAGGGAAGACCTACTGCAGAGCTCTGACAGGCTCAGGAATGAAGTCACCTGCCCCACTGAGGGCCCTGGGCTGGGCCACACACTTCCTGGAAGAAACTTTTGCAATATACACTCCAGTCCTAGGGGAGCTTTCCTCTGCTCACTACTAGAGATATGGACTTGAGGCTCCATGCTGATTTCCACGAGGCAGAGCCAGGGTTCCTGTCAGTGAGTCCTTCTGTTGATGAAGAGCATGCAGACCCTGGCACCCACCTTTCTGGTCTCTCCACCCTTGGCACAGAGCACATGGGGTACCTAATTTCATCATCTGTCTATCTTACTTGGCAGCCAGACACAGATTGGATGGAAACCCAGGCTACCTCTTATTTATCGTGTGGCCAAAGCAGGTCTTTAAGTTCTCTGAGTCCCAGTTTATGCATCTCTAAAATAGAGGGTGTGCTAGCTCATCTCATTCATGAATTTTACTACGTCTGGAATTGACTAAAACCCAAGCAACTGGGCATGTCTGTGAGGTGTTTTCTTTATTAGATAATTAGAGGTGGGAAGACCCATCCTAAATCTGAGCCACACCTTCTGGTGGCAGCCAACATAAAGGACAGGAAAGAAGGAAGCTTTTGCTTTTTGCCTGCTTGCTCTCACTGTTACTGAAAAGTTTATCTAGTCTGCAGCTAAAGGATTCCTTTACTGGTATTAGAACTTTCATCTTTGGGATTTCAGTGTAGACTGAATACTAGCTGAGACATCTAGCCTCATAAACAGCAATAGCTACTGAATTCCTAGTCTTTCCATTGGGAGGCAGCCATCATTGGCTAAGCCAGACCACAATCTGTAAGCCACTCTAATAAATCTTCAACTAGCCATGGTGATGCATTCCTTTAATCCCAGTACCCATGTGACAGAATCAAGTGGATCTCTGAGTTCCAGGCCAGCCTGGTCTACTGAGGGAGCTTTAGAACAGCCAGGGTTACACAGAGAAACCCTATCTAAAAAAAAAAACAAAAAACAAAAAAACAAAAAACAAAAAAAAGAACACCCTAAGTAATAAATAAAATAAATCCTCATATATGTGTGTATATGTATATATATATACATATGCACCATGTGTATACATATGTGTATATATATATATATATATATATATATATATTTTAGAGAAAGAGAGAGTGTATGATGTTTTGAATGAGAATGACCCACATAAGCTCATATATTTAGTCACCACTTGGTCACCAGGAAGTAGAATGGTTTGAAAGGTTTAGAAGGATTAGGAAGTGTGGCCTTGTTGGAGGAAGTGTATCACTGAAGGTGGACTTTGAGGTTTCAAAAGCCCCTGCCAGGTTCAATATTCCTCTCTCTGCCTGCTGCCTGTGGATCGGGATGTAAAGCTCTCAGATACGGCTCCAGTGCCGTGTGTTCTGCCATGACGGTCATGGGCTCACCCTCTGAAACTGTAAGCAAGCTTCCAGTGAAATGCTTCCTTTATAAGAGCTGCCTTGGTCATGGTGCCTCTTCACAGCAATAGAACCGTGACTAAGACATACATACTCATTCTGTCAGTTCTTTTCCTCTAGAGAACCCTGAAAAACACAGGGGGTTATTTTAAGTACTCCGCAATTACTTGCTATAGACCTAGTAGTATGTGCCAGGCTCTGTGCTGGGCTCTGGGAGCACAACCTCACACAGTGACATTCTCTGTACTCATGGAGGCCATGCACAAGCCTCCCAAGCAGCTAATCCTTGCCCTGTGCCTATTTTCTGAAGGTCACGACCTTGGAGAGAAATTACATGCCCACAGGGGGACCCTGATGGCTTCTCTTTTACAAGCTAGTCCCTTGAAACAGGGAGGCTATTTAAATAAGAGAGGAATGGATACATAGTACGTGGTATGATTTTTTGTAGGAAAATAGTGTAACTAGGCACAATAATATTAAGTCAATTATACCAGACTCAGAAGGACAAAATATCATGTTTTTGCTCATATACTATACTGGTTAGTTTTTGTTAGCTTGCAAAAACTGTAGTTACCTAGAAAAAGAAACCTCATTTGAGAAAAAAACCTCCATCAGATTGGTCTGGGGTTTGTCTGTGGAACATCGTCTCGATTGATGATTGACATTGGGCAGTACCATCCTATGCAGGTAGATCTCGACTGTATTAGAGAAGTCACTAAATAAGAACCTGGAAGCAGCTTTGCTCCAGTTTCTGCCTCTGCTCCTGCCTGTGTTCCTGTTCTGGCTTCCCTCAATGACTGCACTGAAGCCCCGGGTCCCTGACAGTTCATGCCTCAAATGCCTGCAGCTTTGCTTTCCCACCCAGAATTTGAAATGAAAGTCAAGACACACCCTTGGGTACAGAGGAGCAGCGTGAGACAAGATCCTGGAATGGGAAAAGGAAACTGTAACACCATTCCTCGCCACACATCCAAGGCTGGCATGTAGATCTACCTCAGATGCCTCAACTGCTGAAGTCAGATTCTAGAACCCAGGCTTCCTGGCTGCTGACCAACCCTTCATTGCAGCTGTGCTGGACTCGGCTCTTCCTACATGCTCAGGCACAGCTGAGTACCGTGGGCTCTGTCTGTAATCCCTTCCTCCCAAGACATTTGGATTCACACACACACACACACCTGCCCGCCCATCCAGGGATCTGGGTGGTGGGGGTTCATTTGTCTGCCTGGGAGCCAAATGCCTGGGCTTTCTAACATCCTCCAGAAAGTGATTTCTCTGCCTTTGCTGCTTGACTGATCTGTGGTTTTGAAGGGAAGCTATGATTTCTGAGACCTAAAAAGACACAATAGTTCTCATGGTGAGGCTGAGCATTGCTTGGGTACCGGCAGAATTGGTCACTCAAATCTCTTTCCGATCCCAAAATTATTACAAACTATAAGGCACAACCTTCTTTCTAACATACAAGGAAGTCAGTTTCCATACAGGCAAGTCAATTTCCAGTCTAAAAACAGGGAGGAGAATAGAGTTCTCACTTAAATACAGGAAGGGCTTGCTATGTTTCCAGTGCTGCTGCTAAGCTATCTTAGTGGGCTGATCATAGGATTTCCCAGGTGATGTTCACTCTAGCAGGCCCCTACCAGTCCTGGGCACTTCACTGTTCTCTGCCTACCAGGGCTTGGGCCTCTGATATCTAAAAATATCTCTTCTTCCCATTGGAGTGCCCTGCAGAAAGGTGCCTTACCTTCCCTGGCTTCTGGCTCTTGCCTACCCACCCTCTAAGAGGCATCAGGGTCCCACCCAGTGGGCCAGTCTCCACTTCATCCGACTGTGATTCTCTGGACCCTCAGCACTGTGCCCAGTCTCAACCAACAGTCCTGGAAGCTAGAGGGTCAGCCCAACCCACCCCTCCTGCCTTTGACCCCAGGCCCTTGACAGGGCTGCCAGCCCCTCTCCCAGCCTTCAATACCTCACTTAGCCAGTGGCACTTGATTCTGCCACTAGGACTCTCCTAGACTCTTTTGGTGTGTGGGTTCCTTTTCCTCTTTTCAGAAGCAGCCCATTACCATACTATTACATCCCACTTCCCAACATAGGGATCCTGGGCTTTAGACCTCAGAGACGCCCAGCGTGATCTTTGGACCAGTGCCCACTGAGCGCTGGATTGCAGGAGCCCTCATCCTCATTCAGGCAGGAAGCAGCTCATCTTCTGATTGCGTACCTCATAGTAATGGGGATGAAGTTCTCTTTAGGGCACAACCTTCCCTAGCCTCCCTAGGCTTCCTTGCTGCTGAAGGCTTCATTTGGTACTGTCTTTCTTTGAGTTTAGCCCTCACTACCCTGCCCAGAAATGATTCTTGAGCATGGGGCCCTGTTCCTCTCAGGAACCCGATACTGTCTCTGGTCAGTGAGTGGTGTCTGTTGAGAAAACTGCTGGCAGGTGGTTTGGCCTTCACAGCCATGCAGGTTCTGGGTGCATCTTTCCCTCTGCCCTTTGCTCCAACTCTGCAGTGACACATGTGACCTGAGCATCAGGGAGCCTGTGCATCCCCACTGAGTTGGAGCTTAGTGCTTATGTACTGGTTAGAGTTTGTCAACTTGACAAACACTAGGCTCACCTGAGAAAAAGGAACCTCAATTGAAAAGTGTCCCCAACAGACTGACCTATAGGAAAGCCTATGGGGTGTTTTCTTGACTACTGATTGATGTAGGAGGGCCCAGCCCACTATGGGTGGTACTACTCCTGGGCAGGTGGTCCTGGATGGTGTGAGAAAGCAGGCTGAGATGGGAAGCAAGGCAGTAAGCAACACTTCTTCGTGGCCTCTGCTTCAATTCCTGCACTGACTCGTTTTCATGATAGACTATAAACTGTAAGCTGAAATAAACCCTCCCCAAGTTGCTTTGGTCATGGTGCCTTATCACAACAATAGAAAGCAAGCTAAGGCAGCCTGAAAGCAGACACCCCACTTTGAACTGCCCAGCATCACCGGGTACCTAGGAAGGAGCCACCACACCCTCTTCTTCATTCCTGTTGTCCCCAGAAGACTCTAAAAGCAGATTTCTTGCTGGTCTGTTCTACACAGGTCATATCTGGAGAATTCAGCCAGTCATGGGCATCTGCATTTTCTAAAACTTACCAGTTAGCAAATCTGTCAGCTGGACTCTCAAACTCTGCTGCCTGGACTGCACCTAGCACTTCCTCAACGCTACCTCTTCCCTTCTGTTTCCTGCAGGCAGATGGGGAAGACGGGCATAGCTTCACATCCTCCATGCCACATGTCCTCTCAAAGAGGTCTGTGGGTACTGGAAAGCTGTGAACAACAAGTGCAGACACTGAGATAGGGGCCCAAAGCCTCCTGCTTGGTGCTGCTCACCTCAAGATACTTTAGCCATCAGCCATCTTACATTCCCAACCCTGTTGGACTTGCCCCAGCACATGTCTCAGCTTCATTTCCTGCCTTCTCTAGGCCCATCTGATGTGCAGAATCTGGGACCACACAGGTAAGGAGTAGGTCCTGGTTTCAGGGACCTTGCCTGTTAAAGGTTGATTTTGTTTTGTTGCTTGAGAAGGCAGAAAGAAATACCCCTAGGTTGTCAAAAAGCTGCTTGTGCAAAGAAGCCTCTCTCCTAAGTTCTGCCCATGCCCTGCCCTGCACTGCCCCCTCATGGTCATATGAAATCATTGCTGCTCCACATTGCTGCAGCTCTAAAGCAAGAACCATGGAACTTGGTTTGTCTTTGACACTGCAGGGAGGACTCCCTTGATATTTGTGGGAGGACTCCCTTGTTACTGCTCTCTGACCTAAGTCTCAGGGTCACCTCCTGAACACAATGGAAACATATAGGAAAACACTTGGCTTTAGCAGCAGTGGAGGCTGCCCTTTTCTAGGCCCATGGTTGTTGGCCTGGCCTTTCTCATTTCTTGCTCTTAATGTTCAGTGCCTAGCAGTGGAGCATGGGTTAGAGAGGGGAAGAGAAGCACTGTGTAGTAAGGTGGTTCAGGTAGGTGGATTGCCTGGTTAGTTTTTGGTCAACTTGACACAAGCTAGGGTCACTTGAGAAGAGGGAACTTCAATTGAGAAAATGCCTCTACCAGATTGACCTATGGGCAAGCCTATAGGGCGTTTTCCTGACCAACGACTTATGTGGGAAGACCTAGCCCACTGTAGGTGAGGCACTCCTGGGAAGGTGGCACAGGCTGATATAAGAGAGCAGGCTTGGAAAGCCAGTAAACAAGGTTCCTCCATAGTTTCTGTTTCATTTCCTGCCTCCACGTTTCTGGCCTATAAACTAAGACAGAAACTGGTACTAGGAGTGGGGTATTGTAACAAGCCTGACCATGTGTTTTAGGGAGAATTGTGTTCTTATTTGAACTTCGGGCTGGAAAAGCCACTGAGTGCTCAGAATTCAGTGGGCTGTTCTCCAGGCTCTTAGAAGATAAGAGTGTTGAGGGCAATGCAGATGGTGGAGGCCTGTGAAGTTCAGAGGGAAGCAAAAATCTACTATGGCCATTTACGTGATGTTTTGAATTCAGATCTGTGTTTCTAGTGAGCTAAGGTTGAAGAATTAGCTGTGGTTATCAATACACCAGAATGGCTAAAGCAAAACCTTTGTTTTACTGGCACACTTGACACTGGTCAGCTGGAGCCAAGGTGTTAGCAGCGATCAGGAAGAGACCAGAATCACTGAGATAAAATCTTGTGGGAGTATTTTCCTAGGGCCGGCACACAGAAGCTGTGGTCCAGAGGAAGCAGAGGCTGTGTCTCCTGCTGGTAGCTGAGTTTGGCAATATGCCGAGAAGCTGAGGCTTGACACCACGAAAGGCCAGTACAGGTCATTGATGAGTGTAAAGGCTCAGTTGATGTAGAAGCCATGGAATTGAGGGTGTCATGGAGAGAAGTCGAAGCCTGGCACCATATGGCAAGGCCAGAGTCTCCAAAGAGAGCCCACGAGAGGCCATTAATGAAGGTACAACCTGTTGGCAATAGAAAACCTGACATTTTAGGGCTGCTAGTGTTATGGATGACCACCAAGGAGAACAGTAGCTGTGGAGTAGAGCCAGCTAGAGCCCAAGACACAAACTGTGTGTGCTGTGGGTAACTGGGTGCTCTTCCTCCACTTCTCCCACAGAAGGGCTAGGGCGCCCAGAAGCAGTCCACACTCCAGCCAGCACGTTGCATACACTGGCATCTCTTTTCTGAACCCAGGCATGCTGGCCAGACTAACCGTGGTTGGCGCCTGCAAGTCTGCTGAAGCTGCTGAGACAAGAGACCCTCAAGAGCTGGCTCTGGCCACGATGAGGGAAGCTGGTAGGCACGGCCATGTGCAGGCTCCACACTGGCGCCAGCTCCAGCCGCCTCAGTGGAAAGGGCTTTGTGCTGCACACACCCATCTAACTTTCCCCTGCTCTCTGTCCTATGCCTGCATTTGTGTTCACTGCATCCGTTCTCGGATGAATGTTTGGTAGCCAAATTCTTGTCTATTTCTGGAGGAAGATATCCCAAGACAGAATCCAGAGAAACTACTTTATTTAATGAGCTTTGATCAGGGTAAGAAAAAGGAGCAAGGGGGATGGATTTTGGTGCTCAAAATAGAGGATCTTGGGTTTTCCCTTGTGAGCTTGTGACCAGGTAAAAGATAGAAGCAACACGCTAAGGTCTAGAAAGCTGTGGAGTAAGACTTTGCAAATGTTTGCCATAACTTCCCCAGGGAAGGCTTTTTTTCTGCCAGTGCCCTCAGGCACTGGGGCCCTTATGGGCAACCACAAAGCAGAAACCATCATTGACACAGTAGGCCTGTGAGTAGCTAAGGGATAGCATAGTTGCACCTCAGCAGCTGGAAACCAACATCGTGAATAGCCGTCTCTACTGTCTCCTTCTCCAGGTAGACCCCAGAGAACTTCTTGGGGCCTACCATATAGTGCTGGAAGCTCAGGGTAACCAAGGTAACCAGGTGGCCCCCTGGCTTCAGTAGGCCAGCCAATCTGCGCAAGGCTGCCCGATAGGCATCCACATCAAGACAGGCACACTCCATGGCCAGAAAGGTCAGCACGCAGTCAGCTGGAGGCACTTGAGCTGACCCCAGTGGGGGTGTCTTGGTGATGTCACACTTCAGGACACGAGTGACCATCCTTCGGAGCTTGTCCTCCTTCTCCTGCCACCTGCTTCTGTGAGAGGGTCAGAGAGGTGCTGTAATGATTACAACAACATGACTGTGAAGAACCAATATAATAAATGTTGGTGTTTGTAATTATGAAAAACAGCTGTTTCAGTTGTTACGACTTTCTCCGGCCCCACTATTTAATCTGATCAGCAGCATGCTGTACTGACGCAAACAGAGGCATAAATCTGCTCCCAGCCACCAGGGATGGTGGATTTGGTATTTGGTTTTGTCCTCCTCTGTCACACCACCCATTCTTAAGATCAATCAGCCTTTTTGGTGTGTTCCATTATTAATATCTTGTTTGTATGTACATATGTGGGTGCGCATGTGTGTGGAAATGTGCATGTAGACGTTTGTGCATGTGTGTGGAGGTCAGAGCACAATCTCGGTTGTCATTCCTCAGGAGCTGCCTAATTTTGCAAGTAGGCGAGGATGGCTGCCCAGCAAGCCCCACGGGTCACCTATTTCAGCCTACTCAATGCCAGCATCATAAGCACACAACGTCGTGTCTTACTTTTTTAATTTTTGTTTTTTTTATATGAGTTCTGGGAATTGAACTCAGGTCTCCATGCTTGTAGATTAGCACTGCATCTCTGAGCTGCCTCCCAATATAGTATTATTTCTTAAGCTGAAAAATATATAATAAAAAATGCCCCTTTTTGGAGGCAGGGTCCTATGTATTCCAAACTGGCCTAGAGCTCACTCTGTAGCTCAGGCTGGCTTCAAACTTATGATTCTCCTGCCTCAGCTGCCTGAGAGCTGGAGTTCAGGTGTGTGCCACTTTGTATGGCACTTTTATCATCTTGTGGCCACTTCTGTGGCATTACTTGCACTTATCATGCTGTGTAACTACTGCCACATTCCGAAACCTTCCCCTCCATCTCATACAGAGTACCTGGACTTCAGCTGGCTAGGGTTCCGGTATCACAGCACTTGGGAGGCTGAAGCAGGAAGATCATGAATTAGTTCAAGGCCGACCTGGGCTACACAGTAAGATCCTGTCTCAAAGAAGAAACAAAAAGACTAAACAAGACAAAATCTCACTCCCGGGAACCTTGAACTCATTAAACAACATAAAACAGTGACTGCCAGGTGCAGCCTCTGGTTAGTAGCCATCTGATTTTGTCTCTGGAGTTGCCAGTTTGGGATAGATATACGCATGGAATCATGCAGCATTTTTTTTTTCTGTGCATGGCTTACTTTTAGAATAATGGCTTTAGGTTTGCCCAATATTAGGGCTCCGTGCTTTTGTAAATGTGTTCTTTCCTTGGCTTCTCTGTGGGGACCCATGACTATGGTGTTTATTTTCATATCTCCTTCCCTTGGCAGTCTCCTCCTGACCTCTGCTTGTAACGAGCCTCTTCTCTTCTGGCCAGCCTGTGACCCCTCCCAGAGTTCCTTGCCCAGCCCTGCAGTAACCTTGGAGTTCCCACAGTCATACTCTGTCACTTCCCAGCACCTTCATGGCCATGTCACACAAGCAGCTCCAGCTCCAGTATCCCAGCCACACCTGCTGCCTAAATTCTCTCTTCGTCTACCTCCTTCCTGCAGCTGTGGCCTCTAACCTGAGGGTCATCCTTGACCCCTCACTTCCCTGCCATGTGTCACTCTGATTGGGTTTGGCACTCACCTCAGCTTGGTATACTGAGTAGTTTTTTTCAGAGATGTAAGTCTTTTTTTTTTTTTGTTTGTTTTTTTTTGGTTTTTTTTTTTTGGTTTTTCGAGACAGGGTTTCTCTGAATATCTCTGGCTGTCCTGGACTTGCTTTGTAGACCAGGCTGGCCTCGAACTCACAAAGATCCGCCTGCCTCTGCCTCCCAAGTGCTGGGATTAAAGGCGTGCGCCACCACCGCCCGGCAGAGATGTAAGTCTTAAGATAGTGAGATAACTCAGTGGGTAAAGGAGCTTGCTGTCAAGCCGCATGATCTGAGATCAATCCCTAGGTCCCTCATGTTGAAAAGAGAGAACCAACTCTCACAAGTCGTTCTCTGACCTCTATACATCCTCTGTGGAATGCATGCTCCCAAACACACACACACATGTGCATGCACACACAGACATCACACACACATGTATGCCTACACACAGGCATTGTACACACATGCATGTCCACAAATATACATATACATATGCACATTAACATATAAACATATACTCTCACACCTACACATAGATGTACACACATTCATGCTGCATCCACACATATACAAACACAAATACACACACACACTCACACCACACATGCACATGCATACACATGCACGCCATGGTGTCATTATGTCACTCTATCACAGCCTTCAGGGTGCCAGTGTGTGGCCTCAGTGGCCCTCCCTGACGCCTGATCATGTCCTCTTCATACATGGGTCTGCAGGCTTTGCTACACTTCACTGCTCACGTCACTTGCATGGTCTTCTTGAGATGCAGCCCTGCTCCCTCCCACCAGCTACAGGAGCTTCAGCTCCCAGGGAGGTCACCCCTAGCCCAGAACCTTGCTCGCCTGTTCCTGCTGAAGCCTCTCTTCTCACCTCACACTACCTCACTCAGTCTAGCATGACGGTAGCTGTCTTCCTTGTGTAGCAGGCGATACATGGGGCTCCCTCCTGCTATGTGAGCACTTGACTGGTGGCACCAGATGGGACTAACTCCAAGGCTTCTGTAATTAGTGTCCTTCTAGCCATGGCTACCTTATGCTGTCCTATATTGTGACAGAGTCAGTCCTCTGTTCCAATATTTCAGGGAGACCTGTCTTCACTCTGCTCTGAGGATGGCTAGAGGACCCTCTCTAAGCCAGGGCCTCAGTTTCCCCAGATGTAGGATAAGGTCAGAATCACTGACCCATGCAGCTCCAGTTGGGGTGTATATCCTCAGTGAACTAAAGTGGACATAGGACCTGCAGCAGGTCACTGCTGGTGGTCTGTGAGCCTTTTCACAGTGCTGAGGGGACAAGAGTGGGCTATAACCCACAGCATGTCTTTCTGTAACAAGTGTGTCCCCCAGCATCAAAGGAGATACTGACCCAGTCTCTAGAGCAGAGTAGGGGTGGTGGAAGCTGTGACAGTCAGCAGGACTTCCTGGAGGAGGTGACATAGAGCCTGGTGCCACAGCTGGATTGAGCAGGTACAGAGAAAGGGAGAGTAGGGCCAGGCAGCTTTGGGCAGCCCTGAGACTGGAGGTGGAACTGGCCCAGAGGGAGGATTATAGGTTCATGGGGTTCAGGCTGGCCAGAAGGGAAATGAGGTGGGTGGGGGGTCCCTGTGCTGTCCTTAGCATTGGGGTGACCTTGTCTGAGAAGGATTAGGTGGGTGCACGACATGGGACACTCGCAGGTACCTGTCTCCCTCCAGCTCACACACATGCTGCACTATGGCAGACCAGTCATAGGCCCCCGGCTCCTTTCTCAGCCATTTCTTTTCTTTTCTTTCTTTTTTTTTTGGTTTTTCGAGACAGGGTTTCTTTGTGTAGCCCTGGCTGTCCTGGACTCACTTTGTAGACCTCGAATTCGCAAAGATCCGCCTGCCTCTGCCTCCCAAGTGCTGGGATTAAAGGCGTGCGCCACCACTGGCCGGCATCTCAGCCATTTCTGCAGCTCCTGCAGGTTCTGCGGAGTGTAGTCAGTGGCAATGATCTCCCGGAAGGCCTCACATGCTGAAAGCAGCAGGTAGATGGTGGGGCCAGAGCCAATGACCATCAGCATGTCACCTCCTACACCTCCTATGGAGACAGCATGGCAGGTCTGAGCACCCTGACTCCACATTCTGCGGAGTGCATGGAGAACTTTGAGCCTCATTAGGATGTGCCAGCTGAGAAGGGCAGCAGCCTCTTGCCTCTGGGCTGTGTTGATAGATCTGGGGAGCAATGCTGGGGGCTGGGTACAGCCAAGATTCTCAAAACCCTCCCCGTTGCCCCCAGGATACTAGTGGAGGCCTGGGAGGTATGTCTTGCCTTCTGGATAAATTTACGCTTGTTCTCTAATCAGTTCTCCAAATCAGTTAGTTGACACTGGCTTATTGCCAAGAACAGTGGGTTTAGAAAACTGGGGAAACTGGCAGGGTAACAGGGTCTGGGATAAAGGTTGAGAAGAAAGCCAGTCATTTCTAAGAGACCTTCAGGTATGCTAGAAAAGAGAGCCATGCATAAGAAAGTGGGGGCAGCCCTAGAGTGTCCCTTCTAATCCTGCCCTCTTTCTTCTTTGGTAGCCTTTTACACCTCCTATGTCCCTGCCAAGGGTCAACACATGTACTCTGCCCCAGCTTTCTCCAGGGACACTGGACTTCCCTTCCTCTGTATTCTGAAGGAGTATTCTGAGGAAGTTCCTTGCTACCCCCTCCTGGCACTGAAGGGGCAGTAAGGTTAAATCTAGTTAAGAATGCGTTTGGGGGCACACTGAGCAACCTCCCGGCCCCACTAGTGCTTGGGAGTCTGAAGTATTATGCTCTAGTCTTGCTGGTGCTATTATCAACTCTCTGACTTTGAGTGGCCACCTCTCTCCCTTTCTACCATCCTGAGCCTTAGTTTCCCCCTAGATGATGTTGGGGGAATTATGGATGCTTGTACGCATGGATATTTGTGTGTGTGTAAGTAGAGCACAGAGCTCTTTGGCAGAGGGGAGGGTGGAGCAGCTGGGGCTCATTCTGTCACTTCTCCCAGCATAGGCCTTGGAGCGCCACAAATCTGGGTGTACCCCTCAAGGGTTACAAGTGAAGCAACTGAGGATGATCAGTGGCTGCAAGGCAAGCTCTTTGCTCCTGAGGGATGGCTCCTCTGGACCCACACACATTGCTGTTTGTGGGGCCCGTGGGCTGCCAGGTTGTTCACCTCTGCAGCATCTGTATGTGCAGAATGAGCCCTTCCTGTTGGCATGGCTCCACCCCCTCCCCACAGGGATCTCAGCCACTCACCTGCAGAGAAGGTCTGATAGAGGTTCTGCAGGCTAAATTTACGATTTCCTGTTCTGCCACCATGCCTGAGTCGAAGCTGTAGAAGGTGGTCAGGTAGTCTTTGGGACTCAAGTCCTTTTCATAGTCCTCACCCCCCTTATATACCTTGGCATCCATTCTGCGCAGCCCCTGTCACAGCTGTCTGCACTCCTCTTGCCCCTGCAGAGTGCTCACTCCTTCCCACCATGTCTTTTATATTCTCTTTGGTAGACCTCCCTTCCCAGGGAGGAGCCAGAGTCCCTGCAGATGATATTAGTATGATGATGTTCCATTTCTGGCTGGATTTGATTCTTGAGAATGCTAGAGAGCCCCCAGTCCTGTCATTGGGAAGCTCTCATCCCTAGTTCCCCAGGGTGGTGTACCTACAGAAGGTGCTATTGGAGGGATTGAGAGGAGAGAATTACAGAGGGACAGAGATACACAGAGGAACAAAGAGAAAGACACAGAGATAAAAGAGACCAGGGTCTACTTACAGGTGCTTCACTCTTGAGGTTGAGAGTAGAGGGTGGGGACTCAGGGCCTGCCCCTTGCCCAACACATTCAAGGACCCTGAGCTTCATCCCTGGTACTGCAAAAACAACAATAACAAGAACAATATCAAGCACCAGAGCAGAAGCTCCTTGGGATGGGGAAGTAGGATCAGAGATTGTTAAAAGTTTTCTATTACAGTCAGTGAACTTGCCTTTGTAAACAACTTATCTCTAACGGAGTCAATGATTCCCCAGTGGTTTTAATCTTGTTTTCTCATTTGGATCAATGTTTTCTTTTTCATTATCTCAGGAGTAAACTTCGACAGGACCTCCTCAAATCATCAGGCCTATGTTAGTCAAGTCCTGTGTTTGGACAATTGAAAATGTGTTAACATATGCGAGAAGGCGTCATAACACTGCATAGAGCTCCACACATCCACATACATGTACACATTGTCCTCCTCCTGCCCCAGGATCATTAGCTTGCACGGATCTGGTGTGGTCTGGTCTGGTTGCTTTAAAGGATGATGCCCCAGTTTGCTTTCTATTGCTATGGTAAACACCATGACCAAAAGCAGTTTGGGAAAGGAAGAATTTATTTACTTGTACTTCCTCATCACAGTCTATCATTGGGGAAAGACAGGACAGGAACTCAATCAGGAGCAGAAGCAGGGACCCTGATGGAACACTGCTTACTGGTTTACTCTCCATGGCTTGCTCGGCCTGCTCCCTTATAAAACCCATGGCCTTTAATTTCTTGAGTTCTTTGTAAATTTTGGATGTTAGCTCTCTGTCAGATGTGGGGTTGGTGAAGATCTTTTCCCAATCTGTAGGCTGCCATTTTGTTCGAATGACAGTGTCTTTTGCCTTACAGAAGCTTTTGAGTTTCATGAGGTCCCATTTATTGATTGTTGGTCTTAGATCCTGAGCTGTTGGTGTTTTGTTCAGGAAGTTGTGACCTGTGCCGACGAGTTTGAGGGTTTTACCCACTTTCTCTTCTAATAGATTTAGTATGTCGGGGCTTATGTTAAGGTCTTTGATCCACTTGGACTTAAGTTTGTGAAAGGTGATAAGTATGGGTCTAATTTCATTCTTTTGCATGTCGACATCCAGTTGGAACAGCACCATTTGTTGAAGATGCTGTCCTTTTTCCATTGTATGGTTTTGGCTTCTTTGTCAAAAAGTAAGTGACCATAGGTGTGTGGGTTCATTTCTGGATGGTACATCTACACAATGGAATACTACTCAGCCATCAAAAACAACAAAATCATGCAATTTGCAGCCAAATGGATGGAACTAGAGAAGCTCATCCTGAGTGAGCTAACCCAGACTCAGAAGGATGCACATGGCATCTACTCACTTTTAATCAGATTTTAGCCATATAGTACAGGATAACTACACTACAACCAATGCACCAAAAGGAATAGGAACATGGACTTTGTTTCCTGTCAATGAGACACTTTGCCCGATTGGTGCTGCCTTGTAGGCCCCCAGTGTATGAGGAGGCTCTTGGTCCTCATATGACTGCTGAACTGGGGTAGGGGACTGATAGGTACGGACACTCCACTCTGGAGGAGTGAGTTGGAAGGGATAGGGAGTAGAGGGTGAGAGGGTGGGACTGGGAGGGGTGGAAAGAGGGCACTGTGATGGAGATATAACCTGAAGTAATAAATAAACAAAACAAAACAACAAAAAAAGAAAAATAAAATAAAACCCAGGCCCACTGGCCAAGGAGTGGCACCTCCAACAGTGCTCTGGGTTCTCCTGAATCAATCATTAATCTAGAAAACACACCCACAGACCAGTCTGATGGATGCCATCCCTCACTTGAGGTTCCCTCTTCCCAGCTGACTCTAGTCTGTGTTAGGTTGGCAAAAACTAACTGGCACAGCTGCTACCATAAAGGGAAAGTGGACAGAGGCTGCACCAACTCTTAGGGGAGCACTGTAGGGGAGTCTGCAATGATCTCTCTCCCTCTCTCTCTCTCACACACACACACACACACACACACTCACCCCATCTCTTTCCATAAGTCATCCAAGGGTGAGAACTTCTGGGTTGCTGGGGCAAGCATGGTGGGGCGGGTATCACACCATGGGCAACATTCATGACACTTATTGCCTACTATGTGACAGGCGTCTTCTGTCATCTTCACCTGCAAAGTAGCTACTCCCTCAACAGCAAGGAAGGGGGCCTGTGATGCCCAAGGTCACTCTTGCAGCAGCAGAAGCCAGATTCAGGTTCAAGGCACTATATAGCCAAAGAGGAAACACAGACCCACCCCAAATCTCACCCTGTCCATCATCCTGAGCCCTCCCTCAAGCTCTCTGCCTTCAGTTGTGTAGTTCACGTACTCACTCACACACTGCCTTCTGAGCTCAGGGAATCATTTGGCGGCCCAGTGACATAAAGCCTATCCCTGGATCTCCCTCAAACACCATGTGTTAAACCAGAAGGATGAGGTCTTTAAGCCCCCCCCCCCCAATGGAAGATGACCACTTTCTCTCGGGCTTTCTAGAGCTTGGGAAAATATTTCCACGTGATACAAATTCAAACCCACCTTTCATCATCATTTTTGTCCTTTTCATTGTAGGAAGCACATTTTCTCCTCTTTCCTGGAATCCACAGAGCCTGAGCTCTGGTGTTTCTATTTCACGGGAATGGTGCTGCCCTGCCAGCTGCCCATTCCATCGTAAAAAATGCAGTTAGCTGCCTACTCAATTTATTTAAAGTGGATTGAAGCTAAGATCTGAGGAAGCTAGTCCTATTGGGTTAATATGAGTGGAGACCCTTGAAGTTGTGACATTTGTCTTCAGTTTCTCACATTTGCCCCTGACACTTGCACCTAGCTTGTGTGCAAAGATCCGTTCCTCCCTGTTGCCCACATGAGTCTGGGGCAAGCTACCTGAATATGTTCGTTGTACCCCCTGGTGGCCAACAATCCTAACAGCTACTGTAACGGAATCCCTGAGTTTGGTCTGGCTTTTGACTGGGTTTTTACATATTTGATTACTGACCCAAGGCTTTAAAACTTTCAATACAAATAATTTAGACAAAGAATCTCCATATTAGTTTCTTTTTGCTTTTGATTTTTTTTAAGAATAAGTATCTGCTTAATTTCTCTCTAAGAAAATATGCAAAAGATTAGTTTTTCATTCTCTTTGGGTTGACTTCCTTCCATCCAGGGTTGGGGAAGCTGTTCAGTGTTGATGGTGTGTGAGAAGATATTGATCTCTAATGTTGGCATTTGGCATGAAGTGGGTCTTTTCTATAGGTTTCCTCTCCCAGACAGGATTCACTTTCCACAGCCCCAGGCAGGCTGCAGGCTGACTGTGGCTGTTCACATGGTATGACACAGTCTTTCTTAGTTCACTGAAATTTCAGGTGGCCTCATTATCTAGAGGTAGCTTGAAATTTGCCCATTTGCTTAAAATTATGGCATGAGTCTCTCTGAGTATAATTTCTTTTAGCTACTAAAAAAAATCACAACATAAGAAAAAGTGTAAAATGTCTGTGTTCTTAGAAGGAACAGAAAGTGTCCCAGTACAAACAGAAGCCTTAGGACTGTGGATCTCAGTGGGCAGCAATTTTGCCTACTAGGGGCCCGCCAGCAATGTCTGGAGACATTTTTGTTCATCCAAGGTGGGGACCAGGGATTACTGGCAACTTGGGGTAGAGGCCAGGGTTGAAGACCATATGGTAATGCTTTTAAATTCAGTGTCAGTGGTTCTGATGTGGAAAAACTCTTTTCTTAGGATATTTCCATAAGAGATCAACTCTGAATAGATTTTCCTACCTCTGTGAGGACCCCCAACTGGGCTGGAATTAGTATATACACAGAAACAAGAGTGCAAAGGTGGTGGGGAGGCCGTTGGAAGCCAGAGGGAGAGGCCTTTGGAGGGACAAGGAGCAAGCTGTAGCAGTGGAGGCAGAGTAAATTGTTCTGGGAAGTATGAGCATGGACCCCAAAGTTTCCCACCCATCCCATTGCATGCAAACTCTGGATAGTAGAGTCACATTTGCATTCTGAAATACAAATGTGAGGAGGTGCTGGAAAGCTATCTCAGGTAACACCTGGGAGGGAGGCTGGCTGGGACCTCCAGTACTCTGCAAGACCTCACCATGTAGCCATGCGAGTATAGGGCGATAATGTCCCTTTGATACTACCCCTGATTTTCATGATGTTTATTTTATGTGTCAACTTGAGTGGGCCGTGGTGTTTTTGGATGAGATTACGTTTTTACTGGTAGACTTTGAGTAAAACAGGTAACTTTTCTAAGGTGGGTGGGCCTTATCCAATCAGATAAAAGGCATGCATGGGATAGGAGACTGACTTCCCCAAGAAGGAAGAGTTCTGCAGCAGGTGACCTCTTGCCTGGGACTTCAGCCTGCCAGCTCCACACCGAACATTTATTTGGACTTTCCAATCTCCACAGTCATGCGAGTTAAGAGCTTAAAACAAATCTCTTCCTATGCACACTTCTCGGATCATCTGGAGAACCCTGAATAACACAGGCATCTCATGATCTCAGTCAATGGCCCTGGTTAGTCCTGTCTCTGTCTTAGTTAGAGTTTCTAGTGCTGTGATGAAACACCATGACCAAAAGCACCTTGGGAAAAAAAGGGTTTGTTTGGCTTATGATTCCACATCACTGTGAATCACTATTCATCACTGAAAGAAATCAGAACAGGAACTTGGAGTGCAGGAACCTGGAGGCAGGAGCTGGTGCAGAGGCCATGGAGGGGTGCTGCTTAATGACTTGCTTTCCATGGCTTGCTCAGCATGTTTTCTTATAGAATCCAGGACCACCAGCCCAGGGATGGACCCATCCACAATGGAGTGGGCTCTCTTCCATCCATCACTAATTAAGAAGTGCCCTATAGGTTTGGCACAGCCCGATCTTATGGAGGCATTTTTTTTCAACCGAGGTTCTCTCCGCTCAGATGACTAGCTTGTGTCAAGTCGACATAGAATTAGCTAGCACGATCTCTTTATTAAACACCCCCTTGAACTATGAAACATGAGCACAGCAGATTCCTGCCTGCTGGGAAGTGCTGGTCCACCTCTTTGGACGCTGGCTGAGTGACTGCTGGGTGACCCTGCCTTGGTGGAGGCCCCAGGCTGTTGAGTTTTACAGAGTCAGAACTGTTTGTTTATGGAAATTTGAGCAAAACATTCCTGTCCTCCCACTTCAAGGGCAGCAGGCCTGAACCTCTGCATGGCTGATGTATTTCTGCCCCATTTGTGGCCAAGTCAGAGACATTTCCTGGCTAAAGGAGGCCAAGTTTTTTCTGACTGTGGGAGTTTTTACAACTCATTCTCATTTTAAAGGGAAGAATACTGAAGTCCAGGGTTAACATAGCCAGGATCCATGGCAAGCCAGTGGCCAGGGAGTCAGACTGTTCTGACCGTGGTTGGCATTCATGGTAGGCCGCCATAGTCCTCATTCCTGGAGATGCTGTGGTGAGCTCTAGCCATCTAGTAGCCTGCATAATATTGCTGGCTCAACCATCCAACTCTGTCCCCAGGTCTCAACTCTAATCTTGGCCTACTGCCCAGTCTGCAGAGAGCCATTGAACCTTAGTGACCAGCAAGAGATCAGATGAGGACATGTCTAGGCTTTCAAGCCCATTACACTTGTGACCCAGGGATGTGGCTTCGGGCCTCACACCACATGCAGATGGGCAATCTGCTTTAGTGCTTTCAGACGTCACACACAGAGGAGAACCGGACCTGGAGCATGGGCGTCAGTTATCCCTGATGGCACCAGTCTCTCTCCAAGGGAAACAAGGCCAGGGAGTTTATAGTGGCCATTAGCCTGGCTCTAGGGTCAGAGGAGTTTCAAATGAGGAATGTTAGTCCTGGGACCTTCTGCATATTTGAATAATGGGAAAACTCAAGGACTTGTCAACATGGGAGGAGCAAGAGGACTGCTTCTGCAGGGATGGATTCTGGTACTCCAAGTGAGCTGTGGGAAGACCTAGTCAGCAAAGGCAGGAGAAAGCAGAGCTCAGGGCCATGGAAGAGGGAGGTGTGACATGTGATGGGTCACCAAAGTTCCTCAGGCATAGGGCCTACCTGACCACTGTTGCAACTCCTAAGAGGATGCTAGCCCCAGGCTAAGCCATAAAGATAGACCTGGAGTGTCTGTAGGGACCCAAGAAAGAGGATGGGGGAAGTGGATGTTAGAGGAGCCTATTCTCCAGAGGCCTGGGGCTCAGGACACAGTTGGAGGACCCAGTACCCTGCAGTCTTCAAACTGTTCTTTATGGGCCGGTGGATGGCTAGGACAGATGGGGAAGTCTCTAGCTATTCCCAAGTTTAGCTTTTTCTGAGATTGCAGGTAAATACTGAGGTTGTGGTGGACTTAGGATACTCCTGACCCCTGAAAAGATGAGACAGTAGCTGGACATGAAAAACTGATGGCATGAGCAAATTCCTGTAGGGAAGGAAAGGTGTTCACCCATTGGTGACCATTTTGGGTCAAATTTGAAGCGAGCTTTATTGAATACTAAATACGGATGGGCTTTGGTCAGGACCACTCCCTGGAATTTTCCAGCTGAGTGGCCCTGAGATACCTGTGTTGCAGGGGCTTATAAAGACAAACCTATAGGTCACCATACTTTCCCATAAGACTTTTGTTATATTTCAAGAACTACAACTCCCAGCATCCCAGAAGGTGACATGGTCCTTGGGCAGGTGGGGCTTACAGATTAATTCTAGATATTACAAAGTCTCCATGGTTCCCATGACTGGTTTACTTGAGGCTCCAGGGAAGACATGTAGCCCTTTCTGCAGAGGGACATCACAGGTGCTGTGTCCAGCCACACAGAGGTACACCCTGCTTTCCAGTCAAGGCCCCTGTGGGCCTAAAGTACAGCAAATAAGAAAATTCAGGCTCGAGAACCCTAGTGGGTTTGCTATTCCCTCCCCTCTACCCCATCACAGCATGAAGGTAGCACAGGCTCAAAGGAGCACAAACTTCCAGTCTGCCAACCTTACCAGGAGAGGAGCTGTGGGGAGGAAGTCCAACTGACAAGTGCTCCAACGCTAGCTCCTTTGCCTGAGTAGACCTCTCACCCTGGTGTATTCTTTTTTTTTTTTTTTTTAAATTTATTTATTTATTATGTATACAGTGTTCTGTCTGCAGGTATATCTGCAGGCCAGAAGAGGGCACCAGATTTCATTGTGGATGGTTGTGAGCCACCATGTGGTTGCTGGGAATTGAACTCATGACCTCTGAAAGAGCAGCCAGTGCTCTTAACCGCTGAGCCATCTCTCCAGCCCCCTGGTGTATTCTTAATAGATGACACCCCCAGCCTCCTGGCTGAGAAGAGGGTCACAATGCAAACGCATTCCTCTCAGACATCTCACATCAGCCGTCTTCCCTCAACTCTTGTAAAGCCAGGTGAGGAGATTTCAGGCATTTTAAGTTTGCTTATGTAGGAAAGGAAAGGAACAAGAGTTAGTGGCTCTGGTCACATCAGCTGGAATCAGCAGAGAGGCAGTGAAGATATTCGCATAGGACATTGCTCCCCAAGACCCTTCCCTGAAGTGGCTTTAAGACTTAAAGCACAGAAGTGAATTAGGCCCAGATCCATCTGGGGATCAGTCTGCAGGATGTGGGTGTGAATACTATGCAGATGGGTGAGCTGTGAATGTAACAAGTCTGTCATTATTTGAGATCCTAACAGAAAGAACTAGAAATATGAGACATATGAATTAAAACTAGAAGAACTGCAATGCTCCAGATGTTGCCAGTTGCCCTTCATTGTCCATTAGATCCATAACTCTGTTGGAGGAAAGAAAGCTGTGCACATGGCTATACTAAAGAAAGACAACATATCTTGGCTTCGTTTGTAGCTAGGCGCAGCCCAGGAGTGTGTTCTAACCTGAGGGGAGGAAGTGGGCATCCTAATGCCAGCTTCTGAGACCTTCATTAAGATGTGTACAGGATTAGGCTTCTCCCTGCACCCATTGGTTCTTCAGCTTTTCCTCCATCCTGTCACTTGAAGTACAGATGCTTCCATCTTGGGTGAAGAGGTCCATGGCCACCCGAAGAGAAGAAAAGACACAGAAGGAAAGTAAGTATCTAATCACATAAAGCAGCACAAGGCAGACTTCTATCCATGAATGTCCCTGGTGTCATTATTGTGGCACAAAAGGCACAGAGGCGGTGTTCAGTGTTTCAAGTGTCTAAGAGATAGAGGTACATGATGCTGCCTGTCCCCTTGCTGGTTGCTGTCTTTGACTATGAATTGTCCCCCATAGGCTTATGTGTTGAGTGCTTGGATCTGAGAATTGTCATTATCCAGTGAGGCAATGGAAGCTTTAGGAGGTGTGGGGACTACCTGAAGGAAGTAGGTTGCTTGGGGGACACACTTTTGAAGGTTGTACCTGTTCCCAGTCCCTTTCCTCACTCTTGGTTTCCTATCATTTGTCACATGCTTCCACCACCATAATGTCCCATCTTACCACAGGCCCAGAACCAATTCAGACAAGTACTATAGCCTGGAACCTTTGAACCTGGACCAAAATTAATCCTTCCTGCCTTAAATTGCTTCTGTGGAGATTTTTTTAAAATTAAATTTATTCCTTGACAACTTCATATATGTATTCATAAATATAATATATTCTGATTACACTTATGCTTACCCTCTCTTCTACCTCTCAATTCTACCTCCAGTTGAAGTCTCTTTCCTGATTTCATACAATTTTGGTTTTGTTTTATGACCAACTGAGTTTAACCATGGCAATCAACATAAGTGTGGATCTTTCCACTGGAACATGGGAGACTTGCCAGTGGGTGTACCAGTGAAGACAACAAATCTCCCTCTTCCAGCATCCCTCAAAGGCCAATAGCTCCCCAGGAAGAAGTAGGTCTCTATGAGCCCCTCTGCTATCCATAAATGAACATCGATTGACAGATGCAATCTTGTGCATGCCTAGTGATTACAGATACTGTGAGTTCTTGATTCGGGCAGCCTTTGGCATGTCCCTTCCACCCATCATCTGGTTCATATACTTACAGTTCCCTCTTCTATGATGCTTCCTAAGTCTCCAATGGAGTCAGATTGGTGTTTGACTTATGGCTGAGAGCATTAAACAGTCCCTTTATTGCATCACATTTAACAGCCAAGAGTCTCTGCATTCACTGCCATACGCTACAAAAAGAAGGTTCTCTGATCAAGGCTGAGAGGAGTACTTGTTTATGACGATAAGCACAAACATTTAGAATTTAGTTTAACATCATATTCATTTGGCAAAAAGAGTTCCTGCCTAAGGCCAAAAACTCCCTCAGCCATGGGATTTTGATCAAGATTTTCGTATCAGATTTAATTCACCCCTGTGGGGCAGGCCTCAAATCCCACCAGAAAGCAGTTGGTAACTCCATAACAGACACGCCACTATTGCACCTATGGTCAGTTTTTCCTGGCAATCATTTTTGTAGCAAGCAAATTTCTGTAAGGGTTTTTTTTTTTTCTCACAATGTGCAAGAGTAACTAAGACACTGATGAGATTAATTCAATCACCTACTTAATGTTGTGCTGGTTAACTTTATGCTGTCAACTTTCTCCAACATGAGTTAGTTATTCTCCAACTCATTCTCCAACATGAGTTAAGTATTTTTCACTTTGTAGTTCAGAAGTATCTTATCCAGAGATACCGTTAGGTGGTAGAAATCACCTATCTACTAGTTTCAGCACTTATTCTTGTTTGAGTGAATGATTATTATTATTATAGTTGCCAAATGCTGACTCACCAGTTACATAATCCTTTCCATATTTATTGGCTGACATTCAAATGTTCCTTCCCTTTCATTTATTATCTTGTACAAACATGAACTAGAGGTTCCTGTTTGTTCAATGGGCTAATGATCTGCCACTCTCCTGATTGATTTTGATGACCAGATATGGCTAATAGGAGCCATTTTAACCAAGAAATGCTTTTGAGTGTATCCTCAGTAAGTTTCTCCTATTTGGGATGTCTGTCATTTTAAACTTAATGCTCATCCATATAATCAGGCCTGAAGGAAAGGGACGGGCATCAGGGATCTTAGGCTGTCGTTTCCAGCTCTGGTCCCAGAGGCCTAGCCTTTGCCTGCTAGAGGCATTTGTAGTTCATGAAGCAATTACCCTTCCACCAGAGAATGGACTTGTGCCTGTTCCAAATGATATTGTCTTTATAAATGGCTCTAGCCAGGAATGCTGGAGGGAAACAAATCTCATGATGGTCTTCAAGCACTTACTTGAGGCTGAGCATATCACAACCTTTAGGAGATTTTAGGAGAATGAAATAGAAAATAACCTCCATGAACACCATCTTGATGTGTGGAATTTGAACATTCTGGCCACCTTGAGGGGAAAAGGTCCCAGAAAAAACATTGAACAAGGTGCATAGATTTGTCCAGGGCAGGATACTAAGAGGTCAGAGAGCTGGGTCCCGGGAAGAGCAAAAAGTACAAGATGTAAAGTTGGAAAGTGTGGGTGTCTCTTCAGGAGACTCCCTGTCCCAGGGACCACAAAGGAAATTCTAGCATCTCTACAGAAGCTTAGGGTAAATGAAAAAGATAGCTGGAAGTAAATGGATCAGCTTGATAAAGATATATTAATTAAAATATGGATTCTCCCTTGCTGTCACTTTGTTTTCTTGTGAGCCTTAGTTGAGAGGAAAAGTACTGTGTGATCAACCTGTGACATCTGAGTGCTGAATCAGATGAGGAATGAAAGAGGGGAGTATAATGATCTTTCTACCATTCCTTGGCCCTACCTCTGTAACTCCTTGATGGGAACTTCTAGAAATTAGGACTAGCTTCACTCAATCCTAGTGTATTAATTTTCTCATTGCGTATGACCAAACACATGGGTATAGCTGATTGGGTGAGCAAGATGGGTGTACTTGTGCCAATGCATGATTATCATGTTACCAGGCTTATGTTATGTGATGTAATAGGATGACCTTTAATGTGATTGGCCCATGTAGCCTCATGTGGAAACACCCATTTAGTTCTGTATATAAGCTAGGGGACGAAATAGAAAAATGGATAATGCTAGACATTACCCCTGTCACATCTGTTTGTCTTCGGAGTGAAGGCTGGAGAGTTGGGTGGGCAGTGCATTCACCTTTTCCCTGGGTCCCCCTTATGTGGTGATAGCTCTATAAGGGCCCCTGTGGCATCCCTTTTTTAGATTAAGGGGGCAACAGCAGCTCTCCAAGATGTTCTGAATAAGGACGAATTTTTGCATGATGAGTTTTGTCTTGAGAGTAAAAAATAACAGATAAGGACAAAACCATAAACAAGGTTTATGGGAAATAGGACCTAGGGACAACATATGCTTCATGATTAAGAATTGTAAATTCCCAAGTTTATAATGTTCTATTTTCACTAAAAGAAACTGACTTAAAGATGTGTCTTTGTTAAGTTTGTTAAGCTTTTGTCATTTAAAGAAACCAAGTCACGTAAAAACCTGTGGAATTTTTTGTAAAGTGAGGTTCCTGATCTCTCTGTGGACTGTATTTATGGTTTAAGGTTTATTTTGATACCAAAGGATCCTTAATTCAAAAATTATAATTTTTAAAATTAAAAATTTACCAGGGATAAAATTATAAAATCCTAATCTTATAGGAGTTACTAACTCATTATAAACTGTTAATGATAATTAAGATATATAAGCTAATGGTTGGTCATGTTAAGTACAAATGTAATTCGTTTGTAGAGGCAAAGTTGGAGGGAGAGACTGTTATGGGTAGTTCACTAGAGATGACCACTCAGACACAGTTTATGACTAATTGAAAGTCTTTATTCCAGTCAGCTGGGACTACACTTAGGTATTTGGGGACCTAGATGTGGCCCCCAGGCTCCAGAACATGGCAGAAACCATGTCCTGACATCTCACTCAGCAGTCGCACAGGTGGAGGTGTGCTTTGTAGAAGTAAACACTCTGAACAGAAGCTAAATAAGATAAGTCAACCAATACATCCGGAACTTCGGTTCCTAGAATAGAGTGATTTCGCATGGGACTCTCGTCAAAGGAGATCAAATTGTAGTTAAACTTGAAATGGCCTCAGTGAGAATACAAGATGGAGCAGGAAACTTTTCATTGTCTTGCCCTGTCACGAGATCAATTTATATTTCCCATGATATAGTCTCGTGTATATGTTGTCAACATTAAGCCTGGAACAAGGAAATCAAAACAAGTTTAAAGTAAGCTCTTAAATTTGTTTGTTTAATGTAAAGTAATATTTAAGTAATATTCAAGTATATTAAAAATTGGTTATAAAGATTGAATGCTTGGGGGGCCAAGATGGCGGCGACCTACACTGACGCATTTTGAACGCGGGGGGGGGGGGAAGAGCCATAAAAAACACAGAGTTATTGGGCACTGTGCAAAAACCGGAGGGGCTAGACCCCATCGGGAACACTCACAGCTCCCAAGGGACTGCTAAAAGTCCTAGGGTAAGGCTCTCCCCCCATCTCTCGCAGACACGGAAGCCACTAAACCCGGGATTCGGGAACTCCTATTTGGAGAGGCGCCTGGTAAGATCGACCCCAACTCACAGCAGGCAGAATCAGAGGCCACTTGGCGATAGATCACTAGCCTATTGGGCTCCCCACACCTCAGGTAGAACTTATACCCACTTAAAAAACTTTGCGAGATAGTGGAAGTCTTAGCAAGGAACAAACAGGGGGCTCAGCGGGTGGTCTGCAGCCGCTCGTGAAGCAGAGGGCGGGAGGTTCCGAGAGAGCGTGGGAAGCCGGGAACACAAAGGCGGATGGGAGGGGCCGAATCCCGTGCACTTACGGCAGCGCGGCTGGGCAGGGAGCCCGGCTGGCAGGGCCAAATCCCCGCGAACCCACAGCAGGACAACTGGGGAGAGAGACAGGCATGGACGGGGCCAGGGATCCGCACACCCATGGCTGAGCTGCTGGGGCGAGAGGATCACTCATGCGGCCGGAGGATCCGGGGCTCGGTGCACCCACGGCCGAGCAGCCAGGGAGGGAGACCCGCGGCTGCGCAGACAGGGAGGGAATCAGGCACAGAGGCCAGGCCTGTGGTGAGAAGCCTAATGAGAAACCAGAAATCGGGACCATAGCTGTATTCTGGAAAATCCAGACATATTAGGTGTGGAGCCAGACCCTGTCAGCCTCCGTGATGACAAACAAAGCCCACAGAATCTGTGCCTGGGCAAACAGGTCCATACCATCAGAACCATTACAGGCTGATAACTCAGAGTGCAACATAGAGAAGTCTGAATTGGGAGCAGTGAAACAATCCCGGTCCATTACTCACAACCTGGGAATAGGTTGCACCAGCTCACAGTGCCTCGGGCGATTAAAACCACAGTGACCCTGAAATCCCCCTGTAAGCAACGACAGATAGCCAAGTAACTCGTCCCCTGCACCAAATCATCCACTGTGGTTCCAAGCACAGAAAACAGACAGCTAAACGCATCCAATGGCCAAAGATCAAAAAAAAAAAAATAGAAATCAAGGAAATATGACTCCAACAAAGCAGAATTATCCTAGCTCATCCAATTCGGATGACCTCACACCAACAGAAACACATGAAAATGTTGACAATTCTGCATTATGGAAAGTGATAGAGTCCCTGCAAGAAGAACTTAAGTCTATGAAGGAATTCAAAGAAGCCACAATTCTACAAGTCAAAACAAGGAACAACACCATTAAAGAGCTCCAAACCAAGGTGACAGAGCTTGAACAGGAAAAGGACAAAGCAATGAAAGATTTTCATACAAAAACAAGCAAGCTGGAGAAGGAAATGTACAAAACGAACAAAACCATACAAGACATGAAAATAGAAATAGAAACAATAAAGAAAACACAGTCAGAGTTAAAAGAGGAAGTGGAGAACCAGGGGAAGAGAACAGGAACTATGGATGTGAGTATCAACAACAGGATGCAAGAGATGGAAGACAGGATCTCAGGCATGGAAGATTCGTGGAAGAAATCAGTACAACATCCAAAGGAAATGAGAAGGCTAAAAAATCTCTCACCCACAACATCCAAGAAAACAAGGACTCAATGAAAAGACGGAACCTAAGAATTATAGGTATAGAGGAAAGAGAGGACTCCCGACTCCAAGGTCCAGGAAATATCTTCAACAAAATCATAGAGGAAAACTTCCCAAACCTGAAAAAAGAGATGCCAATAAAAATCCAAGAGGCTTACAGAACACCAAACAGATTAGATCAGAAAAGAAACTCCTCTCGCCACATAATAATTGAAACACCAAATGTACAGAACAAAGAAAGAATTTTAAAAGCTGTAAGAGAAAAAGGTCAAGACACATACAATGGCAGACCCATCAGAATTACACCTGACTTCTCCTCAGAAACGTTAAAAGCTAGAAGGGCCTGGTCAGATATACTACAAGTCCTGAGAGATCATAGGTGCCCAGCCAGACTACTTTACCCAGCAAAACTCTCTATCAACATAGATGGAGAAAACAAGATATTCCATGACAAAATCAAATTTAAACAATATCTACCGACAAACCCAGCCCTACAAAAAATCCTAGAAGGAAAATCCCAACCCAGAGAAGAAAACTCCACCCAAGAAAACAAAGGGAATAGAAAACCCCTCAGCAACTAAACCAAAAGAGACACAGGACCACCACCTATACCAAACTAATGGGAAATAACAACCGCAGGTCACTAATATCCATCAACATCAATGGACTCAACTCCCCAATAAAAAGACATAGGTTTACAGAGTGGATCTGCAAGCAAGACCCTTCCTTATGCTGTACACAAGAGACACATCTAACTATGAAAGATAGACACTGCCTCAGAGTAAAGGGCTGGGAAAAGGTTTTCCAAGCAAATGGACCCAGGAAGCAAGCTGGAGTAGCCATCCTAATATCAAACAAAACAGACTTCCAACTGAAGTTAATGAAGAAAGACAAAGAAGGGCACTATATACTCATTAAAGGGAATATTCATCAAGAGGAAATCTCAATACTGAACATCTATGCCCCAAATACAAAGGCACCTACTTTCGTAAAAGAAACACTTCTAAAACTTAAAGGGCACGTCGATCACAACACATTAGTACCCCACTCACAACAAAGGACAGATCATCAAGACAGAAGACAAACAGAGAAATATTGAGTCTAACAGAGATCATGAAACAAATGGACCTAACAGATATCTACAGAACGTTTCACCCAAACACAAAGGAATACACCTTTTTCTCAGCACCCCACGGAACCTTCTCCAAAATCGACCACATAGTTGGTCACAAGGATAGTCTCAATAGATACAAGAAAATTGAAATAACACCTTGTATCTTATCAGACCACCACGGAATAAAGCTGGTCTTCAACAGTAAAAGAATCAACAGAAAGCCTACACACACATGGAAATTGAACAGCTCCTTACTGGATGACCACTGGGTCAGGGAAGAAATAAAGAAGGAAATCAAAGACTTCTTAAAATCCAACGACAATGAAGACACAACATACCCAAACCTATGGGATACATTGAAAGCTGTGCTACGAGGAAAGTTCATAGCACTAATTGCTTTCAAAAAGAAAATTGTGACAGCTCATATTAGTGAACTAACAGCTAAGCTGGGTGAGTTGGAAAAAAAAGAAACAAACACTCCCAAGAAGAGCAGAAGGCAGGAAATCATCAAACTTAGGGCTGCAATCAACAACTTAGAATCAAAAAGAACTATACAAAGAATCAAAGAAACCAAGAGTTGGTTCTTTGAGAAAATCAACAAAATAGACAGACCCCTAGCCAAATTAACTAAAAGGCAAAGGGAAAGAACACAAATCAACAAAATCAGAAATGAAAAGGGAGAAATAACAACAGACATTGAGGAGATCCAGAAAATATTCGGGCATTACTTTAAAAAATCTATATTCCACTAAATTTGAAAACCTAAGCGAAATGGACAATTTCCTCGATAAATTCCACCTACCAAAACTAAATCAAA
>CAJQZJ010032648.1:2229741-2246979 GCA_907164525.1 Lophiomys imhausi | reverse complement strand
GACCCAGCCATACCACTTCTGGGTATACACCCAAAGGACCTCTCACGGAGACATAGGGAAGTCTCCTCATCTATGTTCATAGCAGCCTTATTTGTAATAGCTAGAAATTGGAAACAACCCAGATGTCCCTCAACTGAAGAATGGATTAAAAAATTGTGGTACATCTATGCAATGGAATATTACTCAGCTATCAGAAACAATGAAATCATGCAATTTGCAACCAAATGGATGGATCTAGAGAAGCTCATCCTGAGTGAGCTAACCCAGTCTCAGAAGGATGCACATGGCATCTATTCACTTATAGTAGGATTTTAACTATATTGTACAGGATATCTGTACTACAACCAACACATCAAAAGGAACAAGGACATAATTTTTTTTTTATCTTTTTCTTTTTCCTTCTTTTTTTCTTTTTTCTCTTTCCTTTTCCCTTCTCTTTTTCCTCTCTTTTTTTGTTGATATTCTTTGTTTTTGTGGGTTTGTGTGTTTGTTGGTCTTTTTTTTTAGTATTCCCCCAGTAGCAATGAGACACCATTCACTGGCAGTACTGCCTGGTAGGCCCCCGGTGAATGAAGAGGCTTTTGGCCCTTATATGACTCCTGATCTGTAGTGAGAGAATGTTAGGCAGGGTCACTCCACCCCAGAGGAACAAGACGGAAGGGTCAGGGGGTAGAGCATGGGAGGGTGGGGCTAGGAAGTGGGAAAAGAGGACAATATGATAAGGATGTAACCTGAAGCAACAAACCAATAAATTTATCAACTAAAATAAAAAGGAAAGAAAAAAAAAGGCAGGGGGCAGGGCTGAAACACTGTGAATGGAACAGAGGATACAGCCATTCGGCCTGGATTTGCAGACCTCCAGGTGTAGAGAAGACGTGGAGCTAAGGTAAAATACAAGAGAATTGTGGTATTGGCCCATGCCTTTGACTTCAGCGGAGACGGGTGGGGGGGGGGGGTACCGTAGAGTTGGTGGTCTTATGTACTCTGGAGTCATACGGAGCGGGGTGGTGAGGGTGCATACTCTTGGTCCCACCATTCAAGAAGAGTACACCCTTGGTCCCAGCTCCCAGCACACTGGAGACAGAAACGGGCAGATCCCGGAGATCAGGGTCAGCCTGATGCAGGGCAAACTCTAAATAGAGAAAGACTTCGATTCAGGAGTGGTGGAACACATCTTTGATCCCTTCAGATGAGAAACACAGGTCCCTGTTCCCAATAATTAGAGTTCAGAGACACACACATGGGATTTGGAGGGACCTAGGTTTGGAGGCTACTTACAAAAGGCCTTCTCGATGCAGGCAGATTGTCCTTTGGGATCTCAAAATATATACACTAGAGCTGGTTTAGCTCCAAGGTGACAGAATGATTTCTTCTTTAAACCGGATTGAAAGATTAACGCTTTGTATGTTGTCAGAAGGCCAAATTTGCTTCAGGAGAAGTACTACCTAGCCCCCCCCCCATCCCCCCCAGAAAAAAAAAAAAAGAGGGCAATTGTCCTAGGGTTGGGATTGGGGCAGGGCTCTGTTCTTATCGTTCCAGGAGAATCGAAGTGTCCATTAGGGGAGCCTGGGGATGGCGGACAGCGGAATCCTCAGCAGAGAGCAGAATCAGGCACCAAGGAGGATGAGTGACCCAGTTGATTCTGCCTGGCAGACTTCCTCAATAGCTGTCTCCATCGGGGGCCTGCAACCACCACTGCAATCCAGTGTCGCTGGGACCGTTCAGCTCTACACAATGCCCCAGCCGGAACCTCAGTGAAGCCTGCAAGATCAGCTTCTGCCTACAAACCCCTTAGGTCATCTAAACAGCTGAGAACAGAAGGACTGAACATAAAAGGATTGTACTAACATTTTTAATCATTTTTCCCATTTGGGTTGGGGCCCCAAACAGGTCTACTACGACCCAAATCAGCAGGAAGTCACTTTAAGAGAGCAACGTCCCATGCCCAGAGGGTGGGGAAGGTGTTTCTCCGCCCTTCTTTTTGGTTATTTGAAGGATAACTGAAAACTCTGTTATGTAGGGGAAGAGACTACAAGCTGATAAATGATCCTGTCTTAATGGGTTTTGGAGGTTAGCCCCAGGGAATTCCTACTTTTCCTTTTCTGTATCCTTCTTCCTCTCCTATGTAGGAGTGCATGGGCTTGAGAAAAATGAGATATAGACATAGCACAGGAAGGTCCAAGAAGAAGGGGCAGATTATTGAATATGCCCTTATACCTTTGTATATTGATACAAAATTAGTAGTTTATTTGGCTAAAGTGGTATTGACCATTGTTTATTGTGCAAAAATAAGATTGTATTGGATTACATCGGTATTGATCTTTGTATATTGATACAAAATTAAGATTATAGTTGGCCACAATGGTATTGACCCTTGCATATGGACGTAATATTAAGATTATATTGGGCTACATAGGCATTGATCTTGGTATATTGATACATAATTAAGAGTATATTTAACCACAATTGAATAGATCTTTGTATATTGATACAAATTTAAAGATAATGCTTCCCAATGGTATCATACATAGAGATACTTAAAAATCAAATGTGAAGCTCTGACCTCTTGATACCAACCGTCTAAAACGGTCTAGGATAGTTAAAACAAACTCCTAGTCATGCAAACATGTCTCTTTGTTAGCTACTATGACAGTCTATCACAGATATTCTCTAAACTACCCAGTAATCCAAGTTGCTAAGAGACAAGCAACATTTGCTTATCTAAATACAAGAGATGGTTAGGGCATCTTCAAAAACCCCTAGAGATCTGCAGAATATGGCATTCAAAGATGTTATCTTAAATCAAGATTTTTTTTGATATCGAGACATATCAGCGCCTGACAGCACCCCCTATTCTACTCCAAGTAGAAGATAAGCATCGAAGAACCTCCACTGTAAGATGGTTGAATTAGTGGCAAGCCTATCTCTTGGCATGAAAAAACCCCTTGCACCAACTGCAGACAGACTGCTGTCCAAAAAGGACAAAACTTGGTAGCAGGGAAGTCGACAGCCTAACTCTGCCAAGACAGGGTAGGTAAGTCCTTCATAATCCCTGCTCTACAACAAAGGTCTGTCAGAGAAACAGGACCCAAAGGCTGAAGACTGATGCAGGAATGTATGGAGAGAAAATGGGAACTGTCCAGGCAGTCATTGGTATGTCCTTTCTTAGTTTTGGAAGCTGAAGGCCCTGCATTTCCAATATAAGCAGATATATTTATCCCTCTCAGGTCTCTGAGGTGGTTGAAGGATAGACAGCTAGAGTCTCATAGTTAAATTTTGAGTTGTTTAGGAATCAAGAGGGTGTTATAGATCTAAGAAGATACCCTTGAAAGTGTGTTGCAAGTTAGTATGAATGTTGAGTCAGATATAGACTTTTAAACTCATGGAGATGGTTAGATAGTAGAATGTTAAAGTCAGGGGCCAAATATGTATAAACTGGACATTGGGAAGGTATACTGGGCCATTTAACTCTCATAAATGTGGCATATTTATATCTGTTGTTTTGTATAATACTTACTGTTATAAGAGAAGGAACCATCTGTTGGACTGAAAGGGGAAACTTCTGGGGGGAAGAGGTTGGAAGGGCGGGATAGGAAGGGGGAATAGGGAGGGGTTTGTGACTGAGATGTAACTTGAAGAAAAAAAATAAAGTATTTACAAAAAAAAAAGATTGAATGCTTGAGTAAAATGTGTTACATTTACATGGCAGGCAGTCCTCAGGCCCAAGTAGTTCCCTTCTATGAAGCACCATCCCATTAGAGAGTAGTTGCATGCCAGCCTCATTACAGGACAAGGATTCACGGGAAGTGAGATTTCCCATAAATCTGCTTCTTCTGCCTCTGGCTGCATAGGCCTAACCAGTTCTGTCTGTGTAGGCCAAACCAGAAAAATCCTCCTCCTTACATAAACATGAATTACTCCCCAAGTGCCATGACAGGGAATTGATTCTCTTGCTCAGTAGAGGATCTCAGAGTCTACTACACCTGTAGCAACCCCTTACACAGTGACAGAACATAAAAGGGTCCTCAGGGAAAAGTGAGTGTGCTGCCCGCCTGAACCCCCAGCCTTCACTCCGTAGACAAGCAGATGAGACAGGGGTGATGTCTAAGCATTTCCCATTTTTAGTGTTTCATTCTCTGGCTTATATACAGAACCAAATGGGGAATTTCCACATGGGGCTACGTGGGCCAATCACATTAAAGATCATCCTATCACACCACATAGTACAAGCCTGGTAACATGGTGATCATGCACTGATCACAAGCGCAGAAGCAAGCTCACCCCATCAGCTATACCCATGATTGGGCTTCAACTCCACCCCAACATCTTCCAGCAGGCGCTATCTTACATATCTCCTGCAAGTTACTTTCATTTTCCCAGCAACAAGGTGTTTTTCATAAGCCTCCATATCCCGGGTCCCCACATACACCCACATCCTAAACATCTCAAACAACAGAGAGGCAAGTAGAAATTACTCTGCCCTCAATGTTTCCCAAACTGACTTATGAAGATGCCGCAAACAGTGGACCCTTGTACCTAAGCCTACCATCCATCTGATATGGGTCATACATGCGAGTTCAACTGGTCATGCCCTTTCCCCTGGCATTCAGTTCTTCCTCTTAGAAAAATCTAGTTCCAGGGACTATACCTTAGTTACCGGTGTTCCCTGATTAAAGGAGGATGCCAGATATTCTGCCATCAAACTTAGAGCTTTGGAAAGTTATTCAGCATATCCAAGCAAAGTCTAGTTCTGTGTATGTGGAGTCAACAAGTGATTCTATTAAGTGATGTCCTAAGCCCTCAGGTTCCTCAGGAGGAGGCGACTTAGATGAAGGAGATTCTTTCCGACCTGAGCTCACTGGTGGTGCTTTGAGAATATGATCTAGTTTCTGCCCAGACAGAGAGCTCCAGGGTCAGCATCTGCACTCTCACCTTGAAGCCTACAAGGAGTATCCTGAAATATAGGTATAACAATTTGATGTTGACAAAAATATGTTCTAAGTTATGCCTTAAAATACTAGATACTGGTCATTTGAGGTGGTAGTCCCGATTTTGTTTTACTTCAGACACGCCGCTTTTGTTCATTAAATAATAGCCAGTGTTGTAAATATCTGAAACAAAAACAACAAGTTCATTATACTTGGAAGCAAGGAATATCAGTTAGGCACTTTCTGTTCAGAATCACTCCTTAGATGCTGAATTTAACTGACTTCTTTTACAACACTTTCAGCTGCTTGTTCTTATGCAGGAGTCTGATGTAAACAGCCAATTGCAGTCACCTGATCCTTCTTCCTCAGGACTCTGCTGCATGTTCCAGTCAGTTGTATTGTTGCATTTAACCTTGGGTTAATGTCATATTTGATCTTAAATTAGCTCATGTTAATTTTGACACAACATTTTTCCTTGTTAACTTTGTCTCTTAATGTTCCCCACAACGTTGTACTGTTGGCACCTCATGACTTATCTTTTGGATCTTTGCCAACTGTTAGGTTTTTTTTTTTTCATGGCTCTTTGATGGACCCTCCTCTGAGGCACTCCTCCTCTGAGGAGCTCCCATCTCTGACCTTTTGTCAGATCAAAGCAGTTACCTAGAGATTGACTTGACGGTCCAGCCCCCTAAAATAGCTAGACTAAAGTACTCTTTACAACAGTTAACCTCTCTGTCTCACCACCCATCCAACCTTAGAGAAATCTTACATCAGCTTAACACCCTTGAGGGCTAGCTGGACCCGTTCATTGGCTGTTGCCATAGCCCAAAACTAAAAGGGACTCCGGAGTTTGACATAGTGGTGGCCTCCTTTAATCCCAGTACTTAGGAGGCAGAGGCAGGCAGATCTCTGAGTTTGAGGCCAGCCTGGTCTATACTATATGGAGTTCTCAGATAGCCAGGGCTGTTGCACAGAGAAACTTTGTCTTGAAAAGCAGAAAAAAAAAAGAGACTAAATTTAAATCTGATTATTGCTAAGGATGGACTCTGTGTCCTCCGTGAACACACTGCTTTCAGGCCAACAAATCCTAACTGGTTTGAGAGAGAGGGAGACAAAACTTCAACCATAATCCTCCTCCTATGTATGGGCTTCTGTTTTCCTCCCTCTGTGGCTCCTCCCTTTTATCACCTCATTTCTCCTTATTTTCCTCATAATTAGGCGTTTCACCCCGTCTTCTAAAGCCCTCACCCTACAACAGTTCCACTTGTTCCTGATACATCTGCAAAAAGACCTTTCCGATTCAGCAGAGAAGCTGGCTAACAGGGACCTTCAGCCCCTTCGTCCCGGGCCAGATGGGATTCTTAGTCTTCTAGTTTCTACTGCTTCCTTCCTTTGGTGATCTGTAGCACTGTGCTAGCTCATTGTGGCCCGGGAGTTTTCTGGGTCCACTTTTTCTCACTGACCCACTTTGTCTCTCTTGCCTCCGCTCCTCCCCCTTCCTCAACCTTCCCAGAAAAATCTCTCAGTTCTTCTCTGTAACCAAACCATTTACTCTCAGCTGTCTAACGGTTATGTTTTTCAAAAATCTTCTCAGGAATTCAGGACAACGATCGCAGGATTCATCACATCCTACCAAGACAAACATCTCCTGCTAAGTGACCCGAGGACTCCGCTTTAAGCGGACCCAGAATTATTATTTCTGGACAAAAACCCTCCTCAGAAGCAAAACAGCCCTATTTTTCTTTCTATCTCCTTAGAGTTTGAAATGATAGTTTTCTGCTGAAAGACTACAACTCCCAGATTCCCTGCAGCCAGGCAAGGCAACCCTGAAAGGAGGAGCTATGGAAGGTAATTTTATGACCTAGAGCTAGTCCTTTCCACCCCTACGAAGGCATCATTCCTCTGGGGATTTTCTCATCTGCATCTTCCTGTATGGCATGAGGCATTTGTTTATCCACACATATGGGAAGACTGTGCTCCCTTACAGGGATAAACACGGTCTAGCTTATCTAGGGTCAGACAGGGTTCTCTGCTTTGTGCCTATAGTCTCTCCACTAAATCACTTGCAGAAATCTAACAAGATGAGATTCTGCATATTTTTGGGTGAGTGGAATAATTTTTTTTTTGGTCCGAGTGACTAAGATTTTTCTCATGCCTCTCCTCTGTTTTATAGTTTTCTCTTATGCATTCTCCTGGAATTCTCTCTCCTCTGTGACTGGACCTACATCACCCCTACTATGAAACTATTCAACAGGTCATCCAGGCATTAAATAAAAAAATCTTTTGAGCTACATAGGTTATTATATGTGTGACCTCACACCCCATCTATGTCCTAGTAAACCGTTTAGGCTGGATTGTCATCAATGCCATCTTTCTTATTAAGAAAACACCACTTACGGGCGGTGGTGGCGCACGCCTTTAATCCCAGCACTTGGGAGGCAGAGGCAGGCGGATCTTTGTGAGTTCGAGGCCAGCCTGGTCTACAAAGTGAGTCCAGGACAGTCAAGGATACACAGAGAAACTCTGTCTTGAAAAAAAAAAAAAAAACCAAAAGAAAAACCAAAATAAAACAAAAAAAAAGAAAACACCACTTATTTTAATATAAAACTTTAAATTTTCATTGTTTTGAAAAATCTTTACGAATGTCTATATAAATATTAATCCAAATGGCTTCTATTTGTACAAAATCCTCCTTCTCTGACATTTCCAAATATTCCATGAAGCATATACTGGTTCCCTTGTTAAGTCCTCATACAACATAAAATAGAACGCCTGGATGACCAAAACCAGATATCCACTTTTATACACTGGACAACTGAGTCTTCCACCATGACCTCCTTCTGAGTCCTGAACAAGATAAACAATATTGTTTCACAATTGAGAATCCGGCCTGTTTTTACCATATTGCCATTGCTCTTGGCTGCTCACTGGAACTAGTTGGTGAGACTCTACTGTGGAAGACACCACACATTTTCTTTGCAAAACAAAGAAATCAATTGACCTTGGTAATGTGTGATACATAATATGCAATACATATGTGTCTTACATAATATGGTTTTGAAGACATGAAAGGTCCTAGAGAGCAGCAGAAGGGCCCTGCCAGGAGTTAGGGGAGTCTGACAATTGGGAAGGGAATAATAGAGAGTGAGGGTGAGCATAATCAGAATGAGTTATATATATATATATATATATATGTATATATATATACATACATTTTAAATTGTCAAGAAATAGGTTTAACTTTTAAAAAGAAATACTGCAGAAAAGGGAGTAATTTTAGGAAGTAGATTCTTACCACAGGTTTTATGGCTCATGTAGACTGTTAGACCCAGCACAATACCCTTTTGTGAGAGAGGGTGGATCTCAATAAGGGGAGGAGCCAGCAGGATGGCTGAGGAGAAGAGTGCTTGCCAAACCTAATGACTTGAGTTCAATGCTTGGGGCACACTGTGAAAGGAAAGAATCAGCTATTGAAAACTGTCTTGGGGGTGGGGGGTGGGGGAGGACTGTGCTCAGGATGTAAAAAAAAAAAAAGATAAATAAAGAAAACTGTCTTCCAACTTCCACAGAACTATCATGACAAACACAGTCACACACATTCATGTGCATATAGCAATTAACAATAAATAAGGCGTAAGAGAACAAGAAAGAGAGAGAGAGATGACTTCTAAGAATGAGTCAACTGAATTGAAGCAACTTCTGAAGAAGCTGACACCTGTAGAGGTTACAGAAGCTGGTGGTTTTTTTTTTTGTTAACATTTTTTTTATTGATACAAAATTTTTTTTAATAATTTATTTTTTATTTCTTCAAGTTACATCTCAATCACATTCTTCTCCCTACTCCCCCCTCCAGTCCCAACCTTCCACCCTCCTCCTCCTCCTCAACCCCCCATCCTCTTCCCTTTTTTTTTTTTTTTTTAGTTTAAGGTATTTCTTTTTTCCCCCCAACAGCTCTCCCTTTCAGTCCACAAAATGGTTCTTTTTCTTATAACTACAAATACAATACAAAACAACAGAAATAAATAGGCCACAATTATAAGAGTTATATGGCTTAGCATACATTCCCAATGTACAGTCCATATGTATTTGGCACCTGACTTTAACATTCTACTATCTAACCATCTCCATGAGTTTAAAGTTCTATATCTAACTCAGCTTTCATACTAACTTGCCTCATAATTTTAAAAATATCTTCTTAGATCCAGAACACCCTTTTGATTCCTAAACAACTCAAAATTTAACTATGAAACTCTAGCTATCTATTCTTCAACCACCTCAGAGACCTGAGAGGGATAAATATATCTGATTATATAGGAAGTGCAGGGCCTGCAGAGAAGCTGGTGTTTTATATCATGGCTGCTTTTTAAAATTCTTAGTTTATGATCTGATAAGATCTAGATCTCTAATATGTTTAAGCCCAAGTCCCCTGGACACTACAGCTCTTTTCAGTTTTTGTTGATACACAATTCATTCTTTGCGGCAAACTAAGCTAAAGAAGCCTGGGAATAAAGTTTAAAAAGGTTAATAAATAGGCCTGCAGTGCAAGAGGAAGCTCTTAACCCAAATATGGCTGCTGAATGGAAGGGGGCTGATATGCAGGGCACCCCACACTGGAGGAGTAGGATAGGTGGGAGAAGGGGGAGAGGGTGGGAGGGTGAACGGGTGGGACCAGGAGGGGTGGAGGGAGGGAACTGTGATGGAGATGTAAATTGAAGCACTAAACAGTAAAAAAAAAAAAAAAAAAAAAAAAAGCAATAAAATTCTTTGCCTAGCTAAAGAAAAATAGAAGGCAAGATGCCATAGGTTAATGGAAGATCATATCTCCACATGGCCAGAAACATTGGCATAGCATGGAGAATAATAGCCCAGGGGACATATATATATATGATATGGGGTTTTATTTGGGGAATAGAATTATATGCTAGTTTAGATGAGCTAAGATTGCACAATCTAGACTAAGGCTTGTTAAGATCTGTCAAGTGTCTGTGAGATTATTCATAAACGGGATAAGGGATAACTCCATTGCCTTAATAATTATAAATATCACTTATAAACATTAATATTTCCTTCAACAGAGAGAGAGTCTGAGAGAGAGTATGAGAGAGAGAGAGAGAGAATATTTTCACTATTTGGCTTTTCTTCTCAGCCATCATGCTGGCTGCTGCCCTTGTTTTGATCCTCTACATTTTCTGTGGAACTGAAACATTTTTGTATCTCCTCACTGCTGGATAGGGATTCTGTAAACTAGTTTATCAACTACCTAATTTACTCTTTCAAAGCATCTGATGCTTTCTGCAGCCAGAACCAAATAGGATACCAGACAGGGATCCTTATATCCTTGGACTGGAGACACAGACAAATGAGCCCACTGACTCACACTTGGCCACAACCACAGCAGAGTATATATGAATACTTTATAGGCAACCCTCCCCTCTCTCTCTCATGCACACACACACACACACACACACACACACACCTTCTCTTGCTATATTTATCCTAAACCTTTCCCAGATTGCTGTTATAACTTTTTCCTAGTGTTCCTGCTTTCTGACCTGTCCCTATGTGGTCCATTGTCAACAAGAGCCAGAAGAACCTGTCAAAACTAGTTAGATTCCATGTTTCTTTTGCTTCAAACGTTCTAAAGGGTGCCCACTTCCAACTACAAACAGAAGTTCTACTGATGCATCTGGGCTCTCAGTTTTTAGGGTTGTTAGAGGCCAGGCTAGGCTCAATCATCTGTCCTCAATAAGTAGAAAATGATTTATTCAATGTGCCCATCTTTGGAAGAGGAACAAATAAAGAGCTGCAGTGATTCTTCCTAGGGGGTGAGGAGAGAGCTCATCATCTTTAGAGTTCCAATATGAGATTCAGGTTTAAATAGAGGGCCAGAGGTATGCATAGCTCAGCAGTTCTAGTCAAGGGTTGGCTCTGACCGTCACTTACCCATTGTTGTCTCTCCTGCAAGGTGGAAAAACAAGTTGTCAGAACTGTGTACCATCTCCTTCTGCGGGATAGGCTCCCTGTCTGTCTGGCACCAGGGCCCCAGCTTTTCCTTCCCCAGTATGAGACTTCTGGGTATATTCCAATTTCTTGTAGTCTGTTGTCTCAATACTTTGATAGTCAAAGGGAGGGGCACACTTTCACTCCTTATAATGCCTTTGTTTCTTCCCAGACTGTTATATCCTGTTTCCTCCTTTTCTTTCTGTCCTCCGGCCTTTGCTATTTCACAAGCACTCAGGCTGTCTTAGAGTCTTTTGCACTGATGATTTTTGCCCGTAGTACCCTTCTCCAAGTCTCTACACAGCTCGTGTGTTCTTTTTTGGATTTTGCTGAAATATTATGTGATCCTACCTGATGAACTTGTGTGTGTGTGTGTGTGTGTGTGTGTGTGTGTGTGTGTGTTTCATGTGCTCAAACACTTCCATTCACATTCATGTAGGGACCAAAGGTCTGGGATGTTGTTTCTCAAGAACTGTTTGCCTTATTTTATGTGACAGGGATTTGGGGCTCACTGATAAGCCTAGGCTATTTGGTAAGCAAGCTCCAGAGACCTGTCTGTCTCCATCTCCCTACTCCAGTATTACCAGTGTGCTCGAACATGCTGGGTTATTTTTTAAAAATTTATTTATCTAACTATTTACTTATTTTTTAAAAGAAATAATTAAATTAAATTACTATCAGTATTTGTATTATAGTTAATGGGTCCGCAGTGTTAATCCTTAACCTGCCATTATAAATAATCATGCAGACACCTGACGGATAGTAACAAGCCTTAGCCTGGATTGTGCAATCTTAGCCCAACTATGCTAGCTTTTAATTCTATTCCCCCCAATAAAACCCCAATATATACATACATTCCCTTGGGTTGTTATTCTCCACACTAAGCTGATGTTCCAGGCCATGTGGATATATGATTCTTCTATCTAACCTATGGTGTGCCTCCTCCTTCCTCCTTTTGGCTTCTTCCCATGATCCTCTCTCTGCCCCAGAAGCTGGCTAGCCTTTTTCCTGCCTACCTCTCTTCCACCCAATCCAGGCTCTAGCATTCTATTAAAGCCAGTCAGAGACAATGGTTAGCAAGCAAGGTAACACACCACCACTTGGTGTACAGTAGGCAGACCTCTGGGAGCAGCTTAATAACATTTAGAATACATAACAGATCACTACATCATATTTTAACATTGTGTTCTGGATCAAACCTAGGTTCTCATTGTTGCATGTTAAACACTTTACTGACTCAGCTATGTCCTCAACCCTGTGATGAACTTTTAAAAGGTGTAATCCCTGCCTACTAAAAGCCCTCTTATATTTCCTTGTTTTCTCTCCTTTAAATCTATGATGTAAAATATCTTCTATGCTCATTTTCCTTTTGTCTATCTCTGCCATTTTCCCCATTTCTCTTTTCTCTATGAAGACTTATTTTTCAGTGTTAAATTAGTACCATTTGTTTACTCTACACATGATACTGCTCAATAAGTAAAAACACATCATGGTGTTTTTCTTTGCTCCATTATTAGTCAAACTTCCCCAGGATGGGAATAAATATATATTAAAAGGTGATTTATTAGATAGGCTAATACAATATAATGTAGATAGTCCAAAATGGCTATTTCATACTGGGGAGGCCAAGAGTTCAGTAGTTGCTCAGTTTTATGAGGATGCCACAGTTACTCAATATAGTGCTGAAGGCCTGTAGGATTCCTGCAGAGCTGCTGACTTTCAGTCTATGTTTGAAGACGAAAGAAACTGATTCTAATATCAGCAAAGGAATCAGCAATAGGAGCCACAGGATAGAGGAGCTTACCAGCAAGAAAAAGAGCAAGCTGGCAAAAGCAAAATTTCCTTCTTCCATCTTCCTTTTAGCTGGGCTGCCACTTAGGTGTTTCCCACACCAAGGGTTAGTCTTTCCCGTTCAAACAATATCTAGGAAATCCCTCACAAGAGTGCCCGGTGGCTTGCCTTTCCAGCTTATGCCACATCCAGCAAAGTTGACAAGCATGACTAATCATCACACCTGGATGTGACCTCGATCTTGACTGCCACAGAAGGATATGTTTCTTTCCTTTGTTTTTGAGACCGGGTCTCACTATGTAGCCCTGAGTGGCCTATAACTCACAAAGATACACTGCTTCTGCCTCTTGAGTGCTGGGATCAAAGGCATAAGTCACCATACCCAGTAACTTTTGATTTTTTTATCCAACATTGTGATGGTTAGTTTAACTTGTCAACTTGACACAATTCAGAGTTTCCTGGGAAGAAAGTGTCTGGGATTTATCTAGATTAGGTGTTCGAGAGAGATAATTTTGAGTATGGTAATTGAGGTGGGGGACCTGCCCACTGTGGGTGGTTCTATTCCCTAGACAGGGAGGGGATCCTGAAGTGGGTGAGAATGAAAAGTGGGACTGGAGAGATTGCTCAGTAGTTAAGAGTACTTGTTGCTCTTGTAGAGGATTCAGGTTCAGCACTACATGGTGCCCCCCCATCTGTAACTCTAGTTCCAGGGTACCCAACATCGTCTTCTGAGTCTCTGGGCACCACGCATGTAGATGGTAAACATATATAAGTGCAAGCGAAGCTACCCATACACAGACTAAAAATAAATAAATTTCAAAAAGAGAGTGAGGTTGGCTGAACATGCGTGTATTCTTGTTTATGGTTGTGATATCACTAACTCTCTTAAGCTCTAATTGCTGTGGCTTCGGTGAGCTGTGGATCTGGAACCTAGAACTGTGGATCACTATAATTTGTCTCAGCAACAGAAAACAAAACTGAGATGAGCAATTACCATTTTCGATATGCAAGCTCTTGTCTGTATATGTAAGTAAGTCTGCCTTGTGTTTTTAAAATTATAACACGTTTATTAGTGTGTCTTTACCCCTGGAATAGCAGGTCCCCTGGCAAGGTTCATGACTGCCATCTTCGCGCTATCCACATGCAAAGTCTTACAGCACCGGGAGCCCAAGGGTGCCTTTGCAGAGAAGTTTAGTGGATTAGAAGGTGAGAATGTCTAGAAATTGTAATTCAAACTGTCCTGATACAGGGTGACAGTGCTGTCCTCAGGACACAGAAGTGAAGTATGATACCTTCCAGGCACAGTGAATGTGCAAGTCTCAGATAAAAACATAACTTTCTGGTTTGGTGTTTTAATATTTACTAGAATTTGATAATCATATAAACCTAAGATTTTGTGAAAATTACTGCATGGGGATACTTTTAAGAAAAAATAAGAAACATGTTGGTGTAGTGAAAATAATGCATAATAATACATAATAGCAGAGGTAATATGTGCTGAGTTGCGACCCTAGAGTTCCCAGGTTGAAGTCTTAATGCCTTGTGTCATCTAAAATGTGACTTATCTGGAAGTAAGGCAAAGGAGGCCATTATAGTACGCACTTAGCTTTTTATGGCCAGTGTTCTTCCAGGAAGAGATAAATAGCACATGGACACATTTAGAGCGAGGCTCTGTAAAGAGATAGAAGTTACATGGAGGCCTCAAGCAGTAAGGTGACACCAAGGTGGGGACCACCTTGGTCATGAACTTGGGGGCTGCAGCATTGCAGGGCAGTAATTTTGTTGTTGAAGCCACAGTCTGTGGCATTTTGGCAGCCCCAGCAAACCAACACAACAGGCAACGTACAGAGATGGAGAAAGTTCAGGTGCCACCCAAGTGACTGGTAAAGGCTTGGGCTTCACCGACTTCATTCCTTCGCACTGGGCAGGCCACTAAGGTCCGAGTCAGTGACCTTGGGAGGCAACTGCAGTCTGAGGGTGGATTGTTGGGGACACTTCCCCGCCGGCTCAGATCGTTAAGAACCACAAGGTAGGCGTGCTTTCCACTTTGTGTATGGAGAAATGGAACCTTTGACTGGAGCAGTGACACCCAACACAAGAGACCAGAGTCAGTTCTGCCCCCAGAATTCACAGGCTATGCCCCGCCCTCAGCTGCAGCACAGCCTCCGGCAAAGAGAAGCAGCCTTGGAGGAGGCTCCTCCTTTCTCTCCCGCCCCCCTACAATGCTGGTTTCCCAGGAAGGGGAGGAGTTCTTCCTGGCGCGGATGCCACGGTCGCCAAGGCAACGCCGCTTTACTGGGCCCAACGGATTACGCGGCCTGGGGCTGCAGACGGCCGCGTGGCCTCGTGGGCAGCGCCAGCAGCATGGACAGCCTGTACGTGGAGGAGGTTGCCGCTTCCCTGGTCAGGGAGTTTCTTAGCAGAAAGGTAATGGCTGGACACTCTGAAGCCCAGGAGGCCGCTCTAATGTTGGGCGTCAACCAGGGGTTTCACTTCGCATCTTTGCACCTTCGAGGGTGGGGGAGAATTCCACGCCTTCTGTTCGCCTCTGAGATTCCCCCAAGAGCGTCCCTCTCCTGGGACAGGAAAACTACATTTCCCAGAAGCCAGTCCTTCTTAGTGTGAGGGCACTTCCACAAAGTCATGCCAGCCCTTGCTTGGCTGCGCTCCCCTGGGACCTATTGGCAAAGGTGACCAGGGCAGAGCAAATTCTCTCAGCCAGGGGGCACAAGACATGTGCCTAGGAAAGAACTTTCTCAAAGGAGAGTTCTGGACGGACTGTCCTTTTGATAACCTTAGTCAAGACCGGAAACTGCAGCTGCTACATGAGCCTTGTAGGAGAATTATTGAAATTCTTATTGTCTTGTCCTACAAGAGTTTTCAAAGTGTTTACAAAAGTCAGGAGGATCTTGAGTCCCCCATGGGGGTCTAGGAGAGGAAGGGGCTTCGTGGGCTCCACAAGTCGGGCATGGGTTTGCATTTTACATGAAGTGGCTGAGGACTATGCACTCAGGGTCTGTACTTCCAAGGGATGTCATATTGAGCTGGCCCAGGGGGCATTTATTTGAGATGGAAACATGCACACATACAGACGCATGTGTTTGAATGGAGGAGAGGGAAAGGATTTGAGGTCAGATGGTGGAGGCTTAGGTATACGTTACTAGTTTGAAATGTAAGTTTGACGTTACTACCTCATCTTCCCTCTAAAACAGGAACCTTTAAAGATCCGCCCATGTATGGTGTACAATGAGGATTAGTGATATACAGGCAGTGCCCATGTACTATATCTGATACTTATATACAGCATGCACATAGGTATCCAACTTTATACATGCTTTGCTGCTTTATACCACCTCTGATTGTACCTGGTTTGAAATGCCTGTGTGCTTTTTGTAATTTATTTTTATTTGGGAAAACTGCAATGCCTGTGGCTTCATCACGTCTGCCTTGACTTTATTACTGAGTCATGGATGCAAGTTGGATTACCAGTGTCGTGTGCTCAGAGGCTGATCACTGCCACTGTTTAAGTCTGGGCACTAAATCTAGAAGTGTTAAAGAAGCCTTCATTTCTTGAGTGCAACCCAGAGCCCTCACTGGCATCATTGGGCATCACAGCTTGGCCCCAGGTTACGTCCCCACTCCTGCTTCTAGCTTTTCCTTCATGTTTCCCTTGATCTATCCTGACCCTTGATAAGGCCTGTTTCTTCCCAAGCTCTTCTGGTCACTCCCATGATCAGAATTGATCAGGATTGGCCTTGGACTCACTTTGACTGTTTGCTCATTGGTACTTATAACTGTCACAGCTGCTTGTCTCATCTCCTAGACAGGGCCACCAAGCTGACCTCCCAACTGTGTAACACCTCAGAAACCATCTACCTGCCTGGCATCTTCTTCCTCCCATGGGGTATATCAAAAAGCATAAAAGAGGCATCTTTACTTACTGTGCTGGATAGTTTTATGTCACCTTGACATGAGCTAAAGTCATCTGAGAGGAGGGACCTCAGTTAAGGAAATAACATTGGGCTATAGGGAAGTCTCTAGCGCGTTTTAATTAATGATTGATGTGGGAAGGCCCAGCTTATATGGATGGTGCCATCCCTGGGCTGGTGATCCTGGGTTCTGTAAGAAAGCAGGCTGAGCAAGCCATGATAGCAAGCTATTAAGTAACATCCTTCCATGGCCTCTGCATGGAAACTCCTGCCTCCAAGTTCTTGTCTTGTTTGAGTTCCTCCTGTCCTGACATCCTTCAGCAATGAACAGTAATATGGAGTGTAATCCAAATAATCGTTTTCCTCCCCAACTTGCTTTGGTCATGGTGTTTAATCACAGCAGTAGAAACCCAAACTAAGACACTCATAAAGTCACAGAGAGCCAGAACTATGGGGTAAGGCCACTGCTTGTGTGTCTGGTGTTGGTGATTGGGGTCGTTATGAGAGAAGGTCATGTTAACATCACCCAGTTTGTCTTGAAGTTCTCTATGTAGCCCAGGCTGTCTTTAAACTCTCTATATAGCCCAGGC
>CAJQZJ010032648.1:2206459-2226104 GCA_907164525.1 Lophiomys imhausi | reverse complement strand
CACACACACACACACACACACACACACACACACACACACACACACACTTCTCTCATGCTGTTTCTTATGACCCAATTCACTCTCTCTGATTCAACACCATGTGTATATATCTCTTTTCCAAATTCACTTTTTCATCCAAACTCATGGCAGGCAGTGTGTTTGGTCTGTTTTACAGCAGTTGGAGCCACTATAAAGTTCTGAACACAAAAGGTGAGGGAAGAGTTGAGGCCTACCTACCTAGAGAGCATTTGAGGTCTGGGATCCATCATCAACAAGGTCTACCCCTGGCCTAGGGGAAAGGGGTTGACACATCTGCAGGCATTTGGCGGTCATAGTGTCCTGTGATGGGGAGAAAGCAGCTGTTGTGGCTGTTTTCAAATGGGGATGCCAAGCTCCTGGCAGGCACAGGACTCTCCCTGCTCACTGTCATCTTTGGGTGTTTAGGATGGGGTGATGGCTGGGTTTGCTGGCAGACATTCATGAGGTGCCCTGTAGGAGATTGTGTCCCAGTCAGGCTTCCTAACTTGACTGATGTGGATCTCCACCACATGACTTAAAACATATCTCCTGGCTTCCTCAGCTGAAAAATTAAGGGAACAATGGTTGGCCTTTTGAATGTGACTGTGTGTTTAAATTTCTGTTTATTTTTAAAGGTTCATCTTTCATGACCCCAAGTCTAGGCCAAACACAGAGCCCCTGAGCTGGCTTTCAGCCAGCTAGTTACCTAAATTTCATTGTTATCTATAAAATGATCCACAACCCCAGCCTTAGCTGACCCCAAACCAAACTGACAATGCTGTGAAGCCCGACGGTAATATGAAAATGAAATCTGAAGTCAGCTTTGGGCCCCTGCCAGGGCCTGTAAGGAAGGCGGATGAGCCCACACTGCGTCACAGAAGGGAAGGTTTTCATTTAATATGGCAAACAGTGACTCAGACTTCTTCCCTCAGGGTTTGAAGAAGACATTTGTGACCATGGACCAGGAACGCCCACGCTGTGAGCTCAGCATCAACAGCAGAAATGATCTCCGCAAGGTCCTACATCTGGAGTTTCTCTACAGGGAAAACAAGGTGCGTGCCTTCTGAAGTGTGAGTCTGGTGGCATCCTTGCAGCCAGGGCCTGGCAGCTGTGGCAGGAGGTTTAGAGAGTGACCAAAATGTTGAATCTCAGAGTTCTTCTAGGTTCAGCCTACCAACCCTGAGTGTCCCCTGGTGGGTCTGAGGTCAGTTTGTCTCACTGAATCTGGGCCTGTCATGCCTATTTTCTGGTAAGTGTTCTCTGTGCTTCCCTTTCACCACACAATGGTATTGTTTGCTTATTTATTTATTTTTATTTTGGTTTTTCAAGACAGAGTTTCTCTGTGTAGCAGCCCTGGCTGTCCTGGAACTCTTTTTGTAGACCAGGCTGTCCTCTAACTCACAGGCAGACCTGCCTCTGCCTCCCAAGTGCTGGATTTAAAGGCATGTGACACCACACCTGGCCACACAACAGTATTTTTAGTAAGGCTGCTTAAGGATATATATATATATATATATATATATATATATATATATATATAAAACTATATGATATATAACAAATAGTATATATGCTAGTATATTATATATATATATACACACACACATATATATATAGTATCAGGGGCTCTGTGTTTGGTCTAAACTTGAGGCTGTGAAAGATGAATCTTTAAAAATAAATAGAATTTTAAACACATACACACACACACTCACATTCAAAAGGCCAACCATTGTTCCCTTAAATTTTCAGCTGAGGAAGCCAGGAACATGTTTGAAGTCACATGGTGGGGATTCACATCAGTCTAGTCAGGGAGCCTGACTGGGACACAATCCCCTACAGGGCACCTCATGAATATCTGCCAGCAAACCCAGCCATCACCCCACCCTAAACACCCAAAGATGACAGTAAGCAGGGAGAGTCCTGTGCCTGCCACGAGCTTGGCATCCCCATTTGAAAACAGCCACAATAGCTGCTAGAGTATATATAATATATATGTATATATGTGTGTGTGTGTGTGTATATATATATATATATATATACACACACATACATATATAATATAATATCATATATACTAATATTTATATAGTATATATAATATATAGTATATATACTAACATTTATAATACAATATAATATATATTAGCATATATATTTTATATGCTAATTTTTATATTATATATTAGTAATATATATTATTATAATATATATCCCCTACCCGTGTACCATTTCCCTTGTGTGATTATAAGTCTCTTTTGAATATAGGTCAGCAGAGGTAGAAGCTGAGTGTGGTAGTTGAGAAAGCTAAGGGAACAAGTTCTGTTGAGGTGTGGAGGGTCCCCCATCCCTAGACTCATACACCACCTGCTGCTCTTATGGTAGTCTGGAGGCTCCTTCCATGTCCTGAATTTGAAGTATGACATTTGTTTTCATTAGTGTCTATCTCCTTCATGCCCATGGACTTAATAGATAGGCAGAAACTGTGTGTCATTTTCACTATTGTGTCCCCATATTTAATGCATTATCTAATGACTTATGAAGAATCCATATATATATATATATATATGTGATAAGTGATCAAGAGGCTATAAGTGTGAATACGTGAAATCTAAAAAGGTTAAAAACATAAAAAGCCTGACTTAATTTCTCTTTCTATTAGAAGAAAGAGGAGTCCTCTCCAGCAAATGTTGCCTTGTGCTTGGTTATTATATAAGAGTCAGAGAGAAACTGATGATTAGTCTCATAGTTCTGTGTTTGTCATACTTTAAAAAGCTACAAACAACATTTCATGCAGAAGTCTGATATGTGAGGCATAAGGGAAGTCATGCTATAGTGAGGAAAATGAAGAAAGATGTTCTGTCTTGGCCTTCTGGGGGTGCTTCTCCAGGCACAGTGTGAAAGCCCCGAACCCACTGGTATAATGGGAATTTGCCCCTGGGGAGATCTATGAGCCAAAGTGGCTATTTGGCAGTCATTTATGGGCCAGGGTAGAGATTCTTTTTTCCTTTTTGTTTCTTATTCTGTAGCCAAGGCTTGCTAAAACTCACTACGTAATTCAAGCTAGCCTCAAACTGTGGCAGCTCTGCTTCAGCCTTCTGAGGACTGAGATTACAAGTAAGTGTGCTTCCAGGCCCAGCATTGCCAGTGATTGACTTTCAAAAGAAGTCTTGCGGTTGGGGACAGTGCTTGGTGGGAAGGGTTTGCATCTCCAGTGGCCTCAGAAAAAGCAGGCATGGCTGTGCGGTCCTGTTACACCAGCACTAGGGGGCAGAGACAAGCAGATTCTAGGAATTTGCTGGCTAGCCATCTTCCTTGCAGTGAGAGCCCTTGTCTCAGGGCAATAAGGCAGAGAATGATAGAGGAAGGCATCTGACATTCCTCTCTGGCCTCCGCATGACTGAACATCTATGTACGCATACGCACCAGTATGTGTGTATATGTGTGTGCGTGTGTGTGTGCGTGTGTGTGTGCGTGTGTGTGTGCATGTGCGTGTGTGTGTGTGTGTGTGTGTGTACATGCACAGTACACCACACATAAAAATAGATAAAATAAAATGAATTCCTAACCAATTGAATGGGCATGTGGGAATGAGAACAAGACTATTTGAAATACCCAGAGAAACCTTCAGTCGCCTTAACAACTAGCCCACTGTGTATGGTGTGGCCGAGAGGACTCTGGGTCAGGCTGCCCTGTGTAAGCACAAGTGTTCCAGGCAGGAAGCCCAACCGCTGGCCCTCAGCATACACATCTCTGCCTGTTGGAGCCCTTGTGATCCCTCTGAGGAGGTGAGGCCCTGGCAGCCAAGTGAGGGCGTACCAGAGGCCGAGGCATCCCACAGGATCTCTGTCTTCTTGTCCTCCATACACTCATGTGTGCAGACGTGGATCAGGGATGCACTGACCCAGAAGCACTGTCCCTCAGGGTGCGCTGGCCCAGCAGCACTGTCCCCTCAGTTGCTGGATTTGGAGGCATGGCCACTGGCTGTTTGTTCATGTTAGGGAGGTGTTTCCCAGACACTGGGACCTTTACCTAAAACATCCAAAGAACCATACTGGCCCCTAGGATTTTATATAAAGGCACCATCACCTAATTTCTCAGAAGTAGCTTACCATTTAACTGATTTTTATTTTTTTTTCTCCACAGCATAGTCTCTCAAAAGTAATTATTATCTTCAAAAGTTAAGGTATTATTAGACCTGGATAAATCCCCAATTATTTGATGTAAACAATAGTTATTAGCCATGATGGAATGAATCGAAGCCTGTGTTTTAAAGCAAAATACACTTATTAGTTGCAGGTAGCTTTGAGATTCATAAGAGCTCACATGACCCCAGGGAAACTTTACAGTTCAGTGCGAATACTCTCACTGGCTTGGTTTTCATGATGGTTATCTGATAGATTACAATACCTATGTAAGACTGAGCTTTGGGAAAATGGTATTTGTTTCACCTCAAGGCTGTGTGTTCACTGTGAACTTAATGATATAAGTGAAAAAAATGCACAAAGATGTAATGTGGGCAACCCAGGGCCACAGAGCATCTCACTGAGAGAAGAAGCAAGACACTTGAAATAAAATTGCTTCATTGTAATCTTAATTTAGACTGAGACAAGATATTTTTTTTTGGCCTTATAAAAACTGAGTAAATAAGCACTTTATTCCTGATTTTAATTATCTGATAAAGCTATTGAGCTCAGGGTTGTCCACTGGCCATGGACCTTGCCTGGACAGGAAGAGCAGCGGAAGGACTGGGCCTGTGCTGAGGGCTCTACACCAGGCCCTCCATAAGACACTTGGCTGCTGTGACTTGGCAAGCACTGCACACAAGCCCATGTCTGTCCAGAGCTCAGGAGTGCTGGGGACTCCCAGCTTTCAGCTCTTGGGGTGGGGCTGACACATGGCCAGATGCCTGCAGCCAGCCTGTACATACATCACTGCTTGGACAATTGGGTGTCTGTTCAGATTATTTGTGGGGAGGAGTTTAGGACAAATCAAAGCTCTAAGTCTTGCTGTTTGGGTTTAGTAAATCTCATCTGGTCATGTATTTAAAAACAAGAAATCCAAAAACCTTATAAAGAAAATACTTACTGCAGGCAACACTGGAACTTTATTCTAAAAAAAAAAATCTACTGCTTGAAGTGTTTCTTCACTTACTTGTTTTTTTTTATTGAAAAATTTTTTATTTTGTGAATTTCACATCATGCACCCTGTTCCCTCCCATCTCCCACCTCCCCCAAGACCCAACCTCTACCCTTGCAATCTGTCCCAGCATAAAAAATAACAGCTCATTGTGGAAGCTGCAGAGTATCTCAGTATGTCCCACAATATTCCCCTTTGTTCACACATTCTGCTTGCAAATGTTCATTAAAATGACTCCTTGGTCTGGTACGAGGCCTCTGGCTTCTATTACTCTGTCAGTACTGGAACCTCACTGGAACTCCTTTCAGATATGCTGTAACTGTCCTGTGTCATGGAGATCCTGCAGTCCTGGGTTGTGCAACTGGCCTCTTCTTGTATTCCAGCAGTTCATCCATAGAGTAGATGTTGGGGGGGGGGGGCAACTTAAAACCCTAGTTCTGGATCTGCAACATCCACTTGCATGGCCAGAACTACTATGGAAAGGTGCAGGGCCTGCTCTCCTTAGTGCTGCAGCATGTGTTGGGCAGGGACAGCTCTCCTGCTCTTGTGACCCCGTCTGGGCCAGATCTCCTGTTGGCTAATGGTGGTGAGGGCAAAAGGAAGGGGAGGGCATCTCTCTCTAGCCAACACCACCACATAGCAGACCGAAGGCAGGCTGCCTCTCCCACACTCACTCCCTCAGGGCTGGCTCACCTACAGTTCCCACATACGGGGCCAGGCAGAGTTCTTCTAGTTTCTGGTTTGTTTCCTGTCCTGGGAGTCTATCTGGTACTTGCCTAGTACTGGTCTAGTAGTCATCTCAGGCTACCCCATGGTGCCAAAGTGGTGCTGGTATTCAGTTTTCTTTATTTTACCAGGAATGTTAGGCTACTATTTATTCAGATGTTCATAGGTCAGAACACTGAATGAAGATATAGCCTGTCTCCTCTCTGCCACCTACTGATGCACATGTGACATAGCATAGCAGTCACATCTGCAATGCCTCTAGGGACAAGTCTGTTTTTTGTTTTTGTTTTTTTGTGGTTGGAGTATAACCTGAGTTAGTCCTAGCTAACACTATACTTCTCATTTAACCTCTTGCTCCAGTCTCTGCAATCACTAATGGTCAATGTTAAGGGAACATTATCTATTGTGTTACTTACTTTTGCTTTTGCTATGACAAAATGCCTGACAGCTCTTTAAGAAACAACTTAAAGAGTGTGAAAGTTTATTTAGGATCATGGTTTTAGGTATTTTAGTCTATTGTGACTGAAGTGTGAGTTTGCTTATTAACAAGATGTAGATCAGAAACAAAGAACATGAGGCTAGAATCAGGTATAGGTATGACCTTCGAAATCTTGCCCTTTATAATCTATTTTGGCCAGCTAGGCCCTATCTTCTAAAGGCTCCACAGACTTTAAAATAGTTCCACCAGCTGGTGACCAAGTACCACGAACATGAGCTTGAGACGACATCCTAGATTCAAATCATAACACCCACTACTGAAATGTTCAGGCCTCAAATGTATCTTGGATCTATAGAGGCCAGAAAGATGGTGGAAGGAGAGAATTGAACACTGCAAGTTGTTTTTTGATCACCACACATATGTGGTAGCAGCCTACATCCTACTCAATAAATGAGTGCAATACACAACTAAATTAAAACTGCATTTTTAAATGAAAGGATTTATCTTTTATAGTTGTTTCTGAAGGGAAAGAATGCAAAAGGAGATTAGCTTGAATGGTCCTCTCTTCACCTCACAATGCACAAGATGTTAATTCTTTTAGAGTAGAAATTTTTGTCTTTGACTCTGAACCCCTACCCAGTATGGTGTCTGGCACATGAAATAAGTAAGTGCATGTTTGCTGGAAGTGTGTAGTATGAGTGAAAAGCTGGTAAACATGTCAAAGAATTGGGGTAGTCATCTTTCCACCCTTCCCCAAACTCTTTACGTTCAATTAATGATTTTTTTTCCCCTTCCCAATGATAGGCAAAGGAAAAGCCTTTGAAAACAAACCTTGAACTCATTACCAGATACTTTCTGGATCAAATTGGAAATACAGACAACAATGTAAGTCAAGAAGCTCCAATTCCTGTACTCCCGGTTCCAAAGAAAAACAACAGATTGCCTTTGAGATGCTCAGAGACCACGCTGGTGAATATATACAACCTTTCAGATGAAGAAACGGGAAGACGGACATCATGGTCAGAAGCAAGCAAAGCCAGGTGCCCGCCTCTTCCTCTTCCTCTTCTCTCTGCCTACCAGCCCAGGCAAAGCTCCCCTTTATAAACTTGGCTCTGTTCTTCCTTACATCTTGCTTTTTTTTTTTCCTTTGAGATTCAGGTTTGGTCATTTCTTTGTTACCCTTAAAGAATGGACACAGACTTCAAAGTAGATGATCTCAGGGAGGACAGCCTAAGTCTCTTGGCAATCTGTTTCTATCCTTTTTCTCTCGTTTCCTTCGTTCTCTTGACCACAAGTTTAGCATATTCTTCAGCCTCCTCCTCGTTTTTCTTAGGGCCTTGTTTCTTCAGAGCAGTGCACTGGCATCTGTGTTGCAGGACAAGTGTTGTAACTGCAGCTATGTTGCAGGACATGTGGAGTGCCGAATCTTGGGTGCTTTGGGGCTGGGCTTACTTTGTTTAAGGGCTTTGTGACAACATATTGGTGGGTATCATCCTCTTTAGAGAGACTGAAAAGCTTTAGGATTCAGCTAGCAGTCTTTGGGGCCTCAACCACTGAGGCACAGTAGTATCTGTTAGTCAATCAGTTCAGGAATATTAGTCTTCTCTCCTTTTTTTTTTTTTTAATACAGTAACCAAGCCGAGAACTCAGATTGGCATCAACAAACATCGCCAAACAGACTTGCACTTCCTCTCTCCAGTTCTACACCCATCCTCAACAGCAGGCACTGTATTCTGCTGTGAGTCAAGATACCTTGCATCATAGGAAAACCTTTTTGCTCATTCCCACTGATTCTGATGACATAACTGTTTCACTCTTTACAGAGAGCATGGTCAGCAATGTCTGTGGCTGTGTGCTTCTCCTGGAAAGTAAGGAATTTGTGTTTGTTGTCAACTTCATGTCAACATGACTGACCACTTAGGAGGCAACACAAAAAAAGAACACTTCTTGTTCCTTTTTATTGTTTCTAGCTTTTTTCTTTTGCTTCTTTTCCCTCCCTTGCACACACACAACTGCACATATACACACCAACGCAGCTTTAGTGAACACCCAGACATGTCAAGTTTGCCACACGTGTGCTGTCTGTGTACAGCAAGGCCAAGTTCCACATGCCCTGCACTGCAGCACAGCTTCTCTCCTTTATCATTTGAGTGTGCAAGACTCAAGACGCTCTCTAGCCATTAAGACTTTGGATCCCTTGAGACCATCATCTGACTTTGCATGTACTCCACTGCATTTGTCCTGATACCAAAGAAGCGCTTTCTATTCCTTGCCTCTCCTGACATGAAGGAGCCTTGGCTCGTTTTCAATGATATGTTTATGAATGATGGTTAACTTTGGGGTTTACTATTATTATTCATTTGGAAGCTCTGTTTTAATGGAGATATGTTTTTGCAGGCATGACAATCTTGATGGGGACATACTTGGTAATTTTATGTCATCCAAAAAAACGCCACACAAAAGTAAGCCTTCACACACGGTCCTGGGTGACAACCTTCCTTTGGTTCCTGCATGGGAGAAAGTGGACCAGATTCACTCACCAGAACCTTGCATAGATGTGAAGAGGACAGTAGAGAGGACCAGGCCAAAGTCTGGCCTGATTGTCCGAGGCATGATGGCCGGACCTGTCGCCAGCTCCCTGCAGGTGGGACTGCTGTTCTTTCTGTTCTATAGACTGGGGAGTGAGAGGTGAGAGTTGAGCCTCAGGCACTGCTAGCTGAGAAAGGGGATACATGTGGGGACAGGAGGAACGCCTTCCTGTTTTCTCCTTGGCTTAACTTTCAGTGACTCTGTAAATGTAAATTTTTATTAACCTATATTTATTAATACTTAATAAACCTATAAACACCTAATACCTAATAACACCTAAACAAACCTACTTTAACCCAATTGAAAGGATTTAAGATTCTCTAGTGCAGGTCTGTGAGGGCAACTTGGTCAGCCTTCTATCTGCAGGCATACCTCAAACAGCATTCAGCAATCTGGCACTGGCAGTCACAGCAGTCCCATTTTAGCTTAAGTTTGAGGCATTTTCCTCAGGCTAAAGGCTTAGCATTGCTCACTGGCCATCCTGCTTCAACCATTCAGCTTGGGATAGGTTTCAGCCAGCCTAGACTGTCACTTCCACAGTCTCCTCAGTCCATCCTTTCTTTGGCTTCAAGGCCTTACTAGGCTTTGAGGCCTTTCCAGAGCTAATTCACATATCTGGGCCTATGTCACACCCTCAGGTGACAGAGGTTACCCTCTTGCCTGTTTTCAAGAGTGTCTTCCCAGTGGTTGACCAGGACCACGTGCTGCCAGGTGCCAGGCTGATGTGCATGACCCTTAAGAGTCTGCATTTCAGAAGCCCTTACTAATTCCCCACAGTGACTCTGAGGATCCTTAGCTGGCTTCGTTGCCTCCTTGCACTCAGTTTATTTACCCGAGTTAGTGAAGTGGGTGATTTGATTTCATCTCCCCTTACTGCAAGTAAAGACACATACTCTTGGCTTTGTCTTTTCAGTTCTAGAGTAGGGGACCTCTCCTAGTCTAAAGAATATCGTTCTTTACCACAGTGGTTAAAAAGGAGTAGGAACACTGGTCTACAAGCTATCATTTACTCTGTTTCTTTTTTTTTTCTTTAAGAAAAATTGTAAAAATTTCACTCATTGTTTTTGGTGGTTTTCTTTAAGGAGGGATCATGATTTGGTCTCATTAGGTAGGAGGGTACATCAAATGAGAGGACAGTGTGAAAGGAGTTTACAAAAGATAAATGGGAAAATAACAACATTACATCCTGTATTAACACAAGGGGGCCACAAAGACCACAGTGGTTGTCTGTGGAATGCCACCTTTCCTCTCACTTAGCTGTGTGGCTGTGTCTGGATGAGTGTATTCATGCTGGCACTAATCTTTTAACTCTTGTTGGATAGGACAAAGAGGGGGAGTCTTCTCCTTGCCAAGCCACATCTTGATGCTGTGTTCCACACAAGACATCTTGTTGTCAAGGAAGGAAATTCATAAGCTGGACCCTGCCTAGAGGACAGTGGCTAGCAAGGTCAGAGAAGTCAGGAGGAAACATAGTCTTGGGAGGTGTTTAATCTTATAAAGATAATTTCTATTGGCAGAATGTAACAGATTTCTTCCAATGTGAAAGGAGGAATAACCAACCCAGGGTGGCAAATATGTGGCTTCAGACTTTGGTGCCATCCCATAGTGCCTTGGTGCACCGACATCTCTAGTTGGTGTCAGCACTCTTTTCTTCTGTCAGACCACTCTCTGCACCTTGATTCGTTACTGCCAGAAGAGTGATGGATGCAGTGATGTTATCAGAGGAACTCTGTTAGCCATCTTAGCTTTAGTCTGAGGCTCTTGAGGGCTCTCACATTTGGGTGTGGCAATGGTCTTTACTCAGGGACCTCTGTAGGGTGGAGTGGTAGAGACCTTTGAGTGCTGTGAGAGGCACTGTGGCACCCTGGTTGGAAGTTGATGTGATGATTGTACCATAGAACAGTCTCAGTGGGGGAACAGGTTGTCCCTCTGCCAGCTGGGGACATGGCAGAAGGGAGCCTACCTAGATGAGAGTGTAGACTTCAGCAGTCACTCTCAGACCTTTCAGTCTCAGGATCCCGTTGTGCTTTAAACATTGAGGATCCCTAAAGCTCTTGTTTACGGGGACTGTATCTATTGACATAGATACAGTCATAAGCTTAATGCTTAAAGGTGCTTGCTGCTCCTCTAGAGGACCTGAGTTCAGTTCCCAGCACCCATCCTGGGTTGCTCATAGCTGCCTGTAACTTCAGCTCCAGGGGCTCTGACTCCCTCTTCTGGCCTTTAAGGGCAAAGATGTACTTGTGTGCACAACTCATATTCACACACATACACACACACACCCTTAAAAAATAAATCTTAAAAAATTTAAACTAAGAAATTAAAATAATTTATTTCATAATCATTAATACAATACTGATAAACTAGTCACATTTAACGTAACATATTTTGGTGTAAAATTATATTTTCTGAAACAAATAGTTGGTGAGATGAGTAACTGCTTTGTTTGTGGTTTTGCAAATCTCTTTAATGTCTGGCCCGATAGAAGACAATATAGATGTCATTTTTTGCTTCCAAATGTAGTCTCTGGTAATACAATATTTTTATTAAGGTTTATGGATAAAATTTGGCCTTATTCAGAAATTAGAAAGGAAAAAGAATTTTAATACCTTTTCCAGAATACCAGGGACATTCTTTGATGCTACCTGAAACTAGATAAATCTAGTTTCTTAAGGTGGAATCTCCGCCCCCCCCCCCCTTTAGGCAGGGTCTCATGTAGTCTGTGGATCTGTTTCTCTCTGCGGGTGTCCCGGTCTCTACTGTTACACACTGTGCCGGAGAAGACTGAGGCGGAGTCACACCAACTGAATTGCAGAGGCTGCCCTCAAACTTGCTATATAGCTGAGGATGATCTTGAACTTCTGACCTTCCTGCCTCCATCTCCCCATTGCTGGGACTATAAGTGTATCTCACCACATCTGGTGTATGTGGCACTGGGACCCAAAGCCAGGGCTTCATTTATGCTAGGCAAGTACACTATCAAACCAAGCTGAATACAAGGTATATACTATATACCAAGCTATATTCCCACCCCTTAATGTGGAACCTTAGCCCACATAAATGTGTTTTCGTACTTTATCAGTTCTTGTGGGTCTGCCATGCATGTTGAATCTGTTATTGCGGTATGATTAAGTAGTGTGATGTGATGCATTAACCAGTTGGGATATATTGGTTATTGAGTAATATAGATCTACTAAATGGGACACATTTCATTATATGAAAAGAGACACCCCCCCACCCCCACACCCACACACACACTTGGTTGATGTGACTACCAAGGACTGTAGGAAAAATTTAAGTCCCTCCAAACCCTCAAGCTTTTGGTGGCTGATGTAGCATTCCCAAAATTTCTGATTTTTGCCCTGCAGCTTGCATCTCATCCCTGAAAACAGTACACCATTTGTTTCCCATTGTGTGACAGGCTTAGTTTATTTTCAAGAAGTGCCTGCCAAATTCCAAGTCTACATCACTGTCATCAGTCTGCCAGTGTTCCCTGTAAATAACAGCAAGTTCACTGCACTCACAGTTAGATGGCTGTGCAAGCTGAAGCCATACTCAGCAGAGTGGGCCTCCCATTTGGTTGCATGCGAGGAATGCTGAACAGATGTGAGCCGGGGTTAATAGCACTTAATAATAAAAGCTTCAGTGAGGGCTGTTCTTAAGTTAAATCAGTATTATATTTGTTCAGTTTTATTGCAAGCATGAGGCAGTGAAGAGCAACCAGAATGTGGGTACAGTTGAGATTCAGGTACAAGAGTTGCAGTTTTCTTGATGTTTCTGTGCATACTAAGTCACACTGTGAAAGGCAAAATGGGTCATGTTTTTACCATCTCAGTTGCCTGTCACTCTGACAAGGTATCTGAGGATGGAAAAATAAACAGAGGTTTGTTTAGGTCATAGTTTTGGGGTCCGAGAGTCTTTTTTTTCTAGACAGGGTTTCTCTGTGTAGCCCTGGCTGTCCTGGACTTGTTTTGTAGACCAGGCTGGCCTCAAACTCAGAGATCCACCTGTCTCTGCCTCCCAAGTTCTGGGATTAAAGACATGTGCCACCATGCCTGGCAAGGGGTCCGTGAGTCTTAAGGCTCCTGTCTGCTCAGACTTGGTGAAGACCTTTTGTTCTACATCATAGCACAGTAGGTACCATGGTGGCAGGAGTGCCTGTGGGAGAGGCAGGCTGTGTGTATGACACAGGGATTCAGGGGAGCTGCCTGTTTTTTTTTTGTTTTTGTTTTTGTTTTTTTTTTTTTTGGTTTTTCGAGACAGGGTTTCTCTGTATAACAGCTCTGGCTGTCCTGGACTTGCTTTTGTAGACCAGGCTGGTCTCGAACTCACAGAGATCCGCCTGCCTCTGCCTCCCAAGTGCTGGGATTAAAGGCGTGCGCCACCACCGCCCGGCTAATTAACAAGAAACCATCTTGTAGGAATTTATCCAGTCCCACAAGATCAGTATTGATCCCTTCAAAGGGTGGTGTCTCTATGATCCAGTTATCTTCTGATGGGCCCTGCCATTTCACCTTAACACCACCACGCTCACAGCAGGTGGATCATGGATGACATACTCATGTCATCTAGCTACTGCAGGCTTTGATTTGAATTATTAATGATCTGCGGACCACTAGAGGTGAGTGGACTCCATGTTGAGAACCAGTGGTACAGTGGGTGCCAGGGTCCTGTCTCCTACCAAGATGGCTCAGTTCTTGGTTAGTGTGTGCAGGTGAAACATTCATGACTGGTGAGAAGGAGGTGGCGTGGACCCACCTTCCTTTTAAGGGCGTTGCTGCAGACTACTGTAATTGTTTTGGGAAGTGAGGTTTCTTTCCCTTGTGATATCTGAATCCTGTGAAGCACACTGAGTGGCAGTTGCTGTAGGATTTCCTACATTTTCTGGAAGGTTAAATTGGCATTTTGGCCCAATTTGCTGGTTGCTCAAGACAAAGGATTGAAGACTTGCTGGGTATTCAATTTTTGCTAGTAAACCATGGATGAGGTAAGAGGCTATAAATGTGCCTCACTGGGAATGGTGACTGATATCTTCCTCACTGTATGCAGGTATGCCATGGGCAGCTTTGGAGCAGATTTTTAGTGTGTAGTCATCTCCATGAGCACATAGCACTACAAAATTAGCTCTCCTTATTCCATCCCAGGCTACTGCTTGTCCCTGAGTTGTTTCTGGAAATGATTAGAGATCCTGAAGTCTGCCCCAAGGAAAACCTCCAAGATGGATTTTGTTTCTCTGCAGCACTCCCATGCCTGTTGCCTCATTGGTTAGTAGCAGGAGGTCCCATTTCTGGGTCAGCAAATCACTGACAGGAGGGGCATAGTCCACCTAAGTCTATTGGATTCCTTCTTTTCAAGTAACCAAATCTTGAGTGCTAAGGCGGTATAGACAGATGAGTTGGGGGTCTCCATAAACACCACAGTTGAGTGAAGAGTGACTTTGACCATTCCTGATCTACCACCAGGAGAGACAGGGAGTGAGAATGGTCTGCTGACTGCCATGATTCTGTGACATGCCTGCTCTGCATAAGGGCTGTGTCTCATCCTATCCATGGCTATGAGAGGGAAGGGCTACTAGCCCCTCCTCTCTCACCCCAAACCTGTGGGCCGAAAGTGTTTTAGGTTTAGACTATTTATTTATATTTCAGAAAGTTACCATAGTGCATATGTCACATAGCACACAATTTCTGAGCAAAAACCAAATATTATCTGTATAGCTAAGCAGGAGGATATTAACCCCTTAAAAAATTGGCGACCGCGTCCTAACAGATGAAGACAGCTCACCACAGGATGACTGAGGAACCCTCATTAGAAATGCCAGGCAATGGATTGTGGACAGCTTGTATTACTGGTGAGGATGTGAGGGAGAGAGAAATAAAATAGCTCTCACAGATGACTCTGCTGTAGGTGAGGGGACTATAAGTAGAAACTCAAGTGACAGGTTTCCTGCCACCTGAGATGTTCTGGGCGAGGAAAGAGTAAGAGAAAACCCCATAGTTGCTCTGGGGTCTGTACAGAGAGGTGTGTTAGTGAGGAGGTCACAGTGCCAGAAACTTTGAGTGGCACCTTCCAGGATAGGTTAAGGGAAGAGTCAGTCCCCTCAGGCCCCAGGGAACCTTACGGAAGAGGAGGCAGAAAGAGTGTAAGTACCAGAGGGGATGGAGGACAGCAAGACACCAAGGCCATCTAAACAGACACCTACACATGTATGAACTCATAGAGACTGAGGCAGCACACACAGGGCCTGCACAGTTCTGCACCAGATGGGGTCCTAGAGCTGAAAGGAAAAGTGTACACATGTCCCATCTCCTAACTGTAACCCTGATGAAAACTATTTTTCTCCAAAGGAGTCTCATTGGGGAAACAAACCACTCTTAAGGTTAGGCTCTATGCCCAGCAGTAGATGGCCAACAAAACAAACTCAGGGGCATCCTTGGAAGTCCTTTTTTCATGTTAAGTTAGGGTTTTTTCTTTTTTAACTTTATAGGTCCTTTCTGTATATATTACTTTGTGTTTTGGGGGATTCCTGTGTGTGTGACTTTATGTGTCTCTGCATCTTTATGCATTTGTTTTGCTTCTTCTTTGGCTCTTGTTTGGTTATTTCTGTCCTATTCTGATTTGATTGTTTATTTTGTTGTCATTCCTTAGATGCCTGTGTGTTTTCTAAGGAGAGACAGAGGATGTGGTTCTGGATGGGAGGGGAGGTAGGGAGGAATTGGGAGTAGTAGGGAGAGAGGAAACTATGATCAGAGTATATTATAAAAAAATCATTTCAAGCCGGGTGTGGTGGTGCACATGCCTTTAATCCCAGCATTTGGGAAGCAGAGGCAGGTGAATCTCTGAGTTCGAGGCCAGCCTGGTCTACAAAGGGAGTCCAGGACAGCCAGGGCTTTTATACAGAGAAACCTTGTCTCGAAAAACAAAACAAAACAAAAAATCATTCCAATGAAAGAAAGAAAAGAAAAAAAAAAAAGGAGGGAGATGAGGTGGGAGGGCTTCCTGGGGAAGGACCGTCACAGGGAATAGAGGAAGTATTTTTTCCCAGCTCCCAGCTAAGGATGCTCACTGCCTTTTCCCAACCCTTTCAGGATTCTTTCCGCAAATGCTCTCTGCGAAGATCCTCAGCCTTGAGCAGGAAGCTCCAAGCCCCAGAAGAGAGCCAGCAGCAGTCTGAGCCTTTTGTCCACACCCCAGCCTGTCCAGGTACACAGGCGGTCCCCACTTCCAGCAGTGACTCCATCTCTAGGAGCCCTCTGGGCCAGCTGAATGAACTGTCTATGGAGAAGCCAAATGCCACTTCTGGTAACCAAGGGTTGTCCCAGAAGGACAGGCCCAGGCTAAGAAGTGTTTCAGAGGATGACCCGCTGGGGTATAGCCATACAGAGATCAGCACAACACCTTTGAAGCTGTACTTGCCTTGTGGGAATTCCAAGATGAGCCAGGAGCGGCTGGAGAGAGCTGTCAAGCGGCAGGGTAGCCAGCCCCCATCTCTCAGGTGAGTTTGGAGAGCCGAGGTGGGGGCTTTCCAAAGCAAGCAGCACTGGGCACACATGGTCCAGCCTCTCGTGGCTTTTGTGGGGATCTCTTTGTCTCTTGTGCTCTCACTGCAAGCCTGTGAGGCAGGCAGGACCAGAGGGTTGTAATCAACCAGGAAGAAAATGGAGCCAGAGGTCACACCTTCCCAAGGTCTGGGGGAGGCTTCCTCTGCCCTTCCCATTTTTCTCTGAGCTGTAGAGGTGTCAGTTGATGTCCCCAAGCACACCCAGAGCAGCACACCTGGCTGATGTGGATTAGAGGAGTTCCCTGCATTCATGAATCAGTCCCCAAAGACATCTTGTGGGTGCTCCTTTTATTTATTTTTTGACACTGATTATACTTCCGTTCTTTCATAATCAGAGCCACTGAGGATTTGTGCAGTAATTGATTTTTGAATGTTCAACCAGTCCCACACCTGTGATGAGCCTCTTGGCTATGATATCATTGGGTGTAACTCATCAGTATCTTGTTTAGGGCCTTAGTGCATAAATTCATGGAGGAAGATTCATTGGTGGGTTGTCCAGTTGCCACTCCCTCATTGGATGCTGACTGGCTTTCTCTCCTCTGAAAGAGTGAGTGTAAGACTGATGCTGGTCCCCTTCAATCCACAATGGAGTTCAGTGGGAGGACTTCTGAAGGGTTATAGATTGCATATTCAATCAAAAATGCTTTCAGTTAGAAATTTCTATTCTTTGTCAGTTTGGCCAAGTTATATTTTTCAAGGACTCTGACAGTTTTATCTGTATATTATTCATATAAATTTCACGGTTAAAATACGCTTTTTTTCACTTTCAAATTTGTGAGATCCATAGTGATAGCTCTGCTCCATTCCTGAGATTATTCATTAGTAGTAATTAAAATATTAGTAATTTGTCTTCCCCCTTGTGCACTTGAGCATGTGTGTACATCGACACCCCATATAATATATATATTATATATATGTCTTATTATGTCTTATATATTTTCTAGGAACTCTTTTTGGCTTTATATATGTTTTCATTAATTTGGGCTGTTTTTAATTATTTCATTTGTTCCTCTTCCTTTTGTTTCATTTGGGACCGGTTTTTCTAGTTTACTGTTGTGGATCTTTGATGTTTAATTCTCAACTGTCTTCTTTGTGATGTCTTTGCAAAGACCTTCTATGACCTTAGGTTTTCTTCCTGGCTGATAGCAAGTCAGTCCACAGTTTGAAGGTTTCATTGTGTACTTCTGAGGGCAACATATCATTTTGAAACCTTAACTGCTCCTCCCACTTCCAGCTCCTTTTAGGATATTTTTTTTTCCTTTGACTTCCAACAGTTTGGGCGCAACGCCCTAGTGTGGTTTTCATTGATGATTCTTTTTGGAATATATCAACTTTCTGAAACTGAGGATTGATACTTTTCATCAGTTTTGAAAATCATCATCTGTTAACATTTTAAATACTGTTTTTGTTTCACCTTTTTTCTTTTTTTTTTGTCTGGGATTCTGCTTACACAGAGTCTTTTCACTGGGTTTGTATGCTGTGGCTTTTAAATATTCTTTTCTTATTTCTTCTGTCATTCTCACTCATATTTACATCTGGATATTTTTTTCCTTCAAACTCCTGTGCCCCAAGGGTGCTGGGACTGTAGGAGCATACTACCAGCTCTGCCCTTATCTGGATATTTTCTCTTGATCTATTTTTCAATTCACGTTTCTTCTGTTTTGTTATGTTTAATATGCTATTAAACTTATCAAATAGATTCTTAATTTCAGTTATTTTTACATTTTAGAATATTTATTCACTAACAAACAGTTTTCAATCCCTTGAGATTCTCTTATTTTCAGACATAAGATTCATGATGGTTTTAAAGTCCCCATCCCATGGCTTCAGAGCTTGAGCCACCTGTGGGTCTGCTACTGCTGTCTAGTTTTCCATTGGATCTTAGTCCTCTTTTGTGTCCTATTTCCATGCACTTTTGGTAATTTTGACCGGACCCTTGTCATTGTGTGTGAATAGCTATACTGGCCCTGACTGAGAGAGGATGCCACAGTGCAGGTGTGGAGGCCAGAGGAAAACTTTTGGGAGTCCATTGTATCCTTCCAACTTAATTTTGTGTACTCAGTCTTGTTTGGCATATGGGTTACATTTTTAAACTCTTACTAAATTCTTTCTTGATTTTATGCTTTAATAATATTCTGGTGCTTTTGTCTGTTTACTTAGGATCCATTTACTTATTTGTTCTTGGTGCAGTGAAAAGAGCCTCTTTTCTATTTGTCTTCGTAGAGGGAGAAGGTTTTCTCTGAGCCATCTACTCTGTAATGTGTCCTTCCACCATGAGTTGTGATGTCACCTTTGCTCCTCAGCAAAGCCCTTTCCAGACTCACACAAGCCACTGGTTAGGAGCAGGGAGCCGATGGTCTGGTGGTGTAGGCATATGCAGGGCTGCATCCACTTTCCAGTGCAAGCTTAAGAATTGCCAGAATCTTGGGTGGAAAACAGCACAGCGTTTTACCACCCAAAGGTCAGAGAACTGAGCTGAGTCTCACTAATGCTGAGCCGTGGGCAGGACTGCTTGCTTTCTGGAAGCTTCGGCAGAGTCTCAGATTTCAGGGGCTGCTGTCAGTCCTTAGCTGCTCCTCCCTCCCACTGTCTTCAATGCTGGCTGCTTTTGCTGAGACCTTGTCAGGCCACCACCTCCATGCTTTCTCCTCTGTCTGCCACAAGCAAGGATTCTGTGATGATATGAGGCCCTCCTGGATAACCAGGCTGCTGTCCTCACATTGAAGTCAGGTGGTCAGCAACCATCCACAGCCTTAGTTTGCCCTTGCTGTATAGTCTAACATTAATGCAGCAGGCCTGGGAACATTAGTATGGGAGCAGTTTTAGAGGAAGGGGTCGCTACTAGCAGCATTTTCTTACAGCATTTCTGAATGATGTTTGGTCTCATTACAGTTTTTTTTTTTTTTGGTTTTTCGAGACAGGGTTTCTCTGTGTATCCTTGGCTGTCCTGGACTCACTTTGTAGACCAGGCTGGCCTCGAACTCACAAAGATCCGCCTGCCTCTGCCTCCCAAGTGCTGGGATTAAAGGCGTGCGCCACCACCGCCCGGCCTCATTACAGTTTTTAATAATTGTCTTCTGTCTTCAGTCTGTCTGTATCTCCCAGGATTTGGTGTTTTCCTGTGCTGACTTTTTTCTTTCTTTCTTTCTTTCTTTCTTTCTTTCTTTCTTTCTTTCTTT
>CAJQZJ010032648.1:2165902-2206449 GCA_907164525.1 Lophiomys imhausi | reverse complement strand
TTTCTTTCTTTCTTTCTTTCTTTCTTTCTTTCTTTCTTTCTTTCTTTCTTTCTTTCTTTCTTTTTTTTATGTTTATTTATTACTTCAGGTTACATCTCCATCATAGTACCCTCTTTCCACCCCTCCCAGTCCTGTCCTCCCACCCTTTACCCCCTATCCCTTCCATCCCACTCCTCTGGAGTGGAGTGTCCCTACATATCAGTCCCCTACCCCAGTTCAGCAGTCATACGAGGGCCAAGAGCCTCCTCATACACTGGGGCCTATGAGGCAACACACTAGGGCAAAGTGTCTCATTGACAGGAAACAAAGTCTATGTTCCTGTTCCCTTTGGTGCATTAGCTGTAGTATAGTTATCCTGTACTATATAGCTAAAATCCTACTATAAGTGAATACATGCCATGTGTATCCTTCTGAGCCTGGGTTAGCTCACTCAGGATGAGCTTCTCTAGTTCCATCCATTTGGCTGCAAATTGCATGATTTCGTTGTTTCTGATGGCTGAGTAGTATTCCATTGTGTATGTAGATGTACCACAGTTTGTTAATCCATTCTTTGGTTGAGGGACATCTGGGTTGTTTCTAGTTTCTACCTATTACAAATAAGGCTGCTATGAACATAGATGAGGAAACATCTTTGTGGTTTGGTGAGGAATCATTTGGATGTATACCCAGAAGTGGTATGGCTGGGTGTTGAGGTAAAGCTATTCCAAGTTTTCTAAGATATCGCCAGACTGATTTCCATAGGGGTTTTACAAGCTTGCACTCCCACCAGCAATGGATGTTTGGTCTCACTACAGTTTTTTAATGATTGTTTTCTATCTTCAGTTTGTCTGTACCTCCCAGGATTTGGTGTTTTCCTTTTTCAAGGTGTTTTCCTGTGCTGACTTTTTTCTTTAAAAAAAAAAAAAAATCTAGGCTTTGTGTGAGCAGGGACTCAGGAAACCCCATAGATACAGCCATTGATCTCCAGGGACCATAACAAGTTCCTGAGTTCAGGGAAGGTGTTAGTGTTACACCACGAGTGGATTTCACCTGGATATATTCTCTGACTGCAACATGGAAGTATTAAGGGCTCCATGGAAAAGGAATTTAACTTAGTTGAATTTTCTCCCCGAGGTTTTAAATTGGGTATTTAAAAAAGCAGAGTGTAATAGGTGCTCCTTTGGAACCCATTTACCTTCTTGGCTTCATAGTCTTTCAGGGTCAGAGGTCCTTAGACTCTAAGATCTTTATGTGGGGGTGGGAAACAGCTCTAGTGAATGGAGGGACTGTCCGGGTGTGTGTAGGTGATGCTCAGCCCATGGGTCATTTCCACTTTGGAGTTAATGCTCAATGTGTGCTGTGAGTGTGTGGTCACCCCTCCCCATGCTACCCCTGCCCCCAGATGCCAAGACCCATGTATATTGTCCTGTTCTTTATGAGATCCCTCCCTCAATTTTAGATGGACTTAATTTCAGATCCTTAGTTTCTGAGAAAAAAGAAACAGGAGAGGGTTAGGGAATGGGTACAATCAGGAGAAGCCAGGGGACAACTGAGAGAAAGCCAAAAGGAAGACAAGTGTAAGCCTCTGGGAGCAAACAGGAGGTGATCAGGCCCTTCGGGACAGCAGAGTTGAAGGCCAGTGTAGAGAGGAGAGAAGAGGAAGTGGAAGCCAGGACTTCTTGCAGGACTGTGGAGGCCACTGGAAATTCTTCTGTCTAAAGAAATGTCCTAAAGGGCACACCGAGTCCCTTGTAGGCTGAGCTGAGGGGGTTGAGAGTAGATTGTCAGCATGAAAGGCAAGGGGCCACTTAGGAGGTATCTGCCATAATCTAGAAGCGAGTGAAAGGTGGCTTTCTTAAATCCCCTGATTTAAGATAGTGAAGGTGGTAAGTCATGGGCATGCATGCCTTCGTCCATGCGTTGTGTGTTTAGAATTTCGTCATGGATGAGATCTTTTATGCTAGAGGTGTGTGTGGGGGTGGTGACCCGAAGCTTCAGCTCCATGAAGGGGTTGTCTCCTAAAACAAGGAAGATGGGAAGAAGCAGGTTTAGGTCAGCATCATCCACCATTTAATGCCTGGTTTAGCGGGTGTGTCTCCCAGGTAGCTTCCTGTGAGTCAGGGACCATGTTTTTGGAGTCATAAACTCCAAGTGAGTTGTCTTGCTGTTCCCATTGTAGGTGCTGTGCTGTTGTGACTGGGTGAGGTGGGAGTGACCAGGGCAGGGGACGGACTTAGCAAGGACATGGGGTCTTAGCCTGTTCCCATAGGGAGATGTGGAGCATGAACTCTGTTTTGGAATCTGTGCTAGTCATGGCTATGGGCTTCTCATCCTGGGTTGGGCTGGGCAGTGTGCAGCCTCCTTGGTGAATTTGAGGTAGGGTGATTCTCCCTAACAGGTGAAGCTTTGCGCACTTGGAAGCTTGCGGGGACAGCAAATGGGACGGGCATATTCAGTGTGAGCCATTTTGAGGGAGCACTGTGGCCAACAGTTCTCTGAAGTGCCAGACTTTCATCCCCTGGGGTGTGAAATGTACAGTGAGCACACTGCAGAGCCTGTTTGAAGATGGATGTCCTGGTGAAACTGGAAGAAGCCATGTCCAACGTTTGCTTCTTCCCTCAGGACTCCAGGGGCTTCTTTACAAGAGCATCCAGGTAACCCATCACTGGCTCTGTGGCTATGTTCTCTTCTACCAATAAGACACGTCTGTTGAATCCTCCTTGGTACCCCAGTCCTTCTAGGCACTAGAGATGCTGAATGATGAATTGTCTGTAAGCCACAACCCAGTGTGGACGCTAAAGGGCAGCTCTTTCTAGGAGAAGAGCAAGGCACAGTGAACAGGAGCTTGGGGGTGGGCAGAAAAGGAGGTCCTGGTTTAGAGAGCTGTGTTCTGTGCAGGGGACTTTAGCTTCATAGGGAGCAGCTACACCAGGCAAGAGGCAGCTGGGAGTTTGGTCCTTAGACTGAGGGTAGGCTGACCTGTCTTCTTCTGCCAGAGATCTTTGCAGAGCTGAAACAGCTCCTTTAGACGCCTCAGGCCCCAGCCCAGCCTTTGTCCAGGCCAGTGGTTGGTTCAGGAGTTTTCAGGCCTCTGACTCTGGTAGAGATTTCAGGTTCTATGAACGTACACTAGGTGGCAGTGTAACCTTGTCCATCTTTGGGATGTCTAGTCCACTTGTGGGCATTTAGCAGTGCTTATTAAGTACCCTCTCTCTCCCTCACCATTCCTTACTCAGTTCCAAGCCCTTGCCCCCAGTCCCTTCCTGGGGACCCGATCAGGAACAGAGGCTTCAGACCCACAGATACCTGTCCACATGCTGAGATGGAGGGACTTCTGCCCACTGAGCCCTGGCGGACACTTAGGAGAGGATGTGACATTTGCGGTTTATTGACTGTTCCCCTCACTCGAGCATCCTGAGTCTGACAACCGTGTGGGACGAGTAGTGGGTACAATTTCCATCTTAAATTGTCTCTGCATTGTTTAGACTTTATGCAAGACTCTGGAGATTCAAATTTGCCTGCCCTTTGAGAGCTAGACGACACCCAGATGTCCTCCTGCTTTCTGGCCCTCCCACAGGACCAGGTGGCCTCTTAGAGCTCAGCGTTTCACCATGTTCTGCTCTGGAGAGCTGTCTTCTGTGGCCTGCCACTTCCCTTGGTCTTACTTTGGGACACATTTGACGTTGCACATGCACTCCAATCCTAGGTTACCGCTATTTCTTTTTCCTTCCAAGGCTGGCCTCTTTCTAATCAAATGCCATGTGGCTGTGATGCACGACAGGCCCCACTCTGTCTCCAGGAAGAGGCTGACATCACTCTAGTCCCTAGGTACGCTGTTAGGCTCTCATGTGGCTGATATTGTGCATATTATCTTCAGGGAAAGAGGCTTCCCATGATGTGGATTTCTTTTTAGACCAAGAGAGTGTGCCCAAAGGTCCCTGTGTCTCCTCTTCTTGCCCAGCCGTGAACATTAGCAGGGTCCTGAGGTCCTTCTCTGAGGTTGCATGTAGACCCTTGTCTGCTCTGTTGTCATACAGAGCAAGAAGATGGATGGCCCCTGTAGATGAAGTAGCTGTTTTTTAATGGAAGGAAGCTGTTGAGCTCAGAGATAATCTTGAGGTGCTTGTGGGAGTTCAGGGTGGTAGTCCAGGTGCTCTTTGCTCAGTGTCTTTCTGATTCTGAGAATCCAGTCTGCTGGTCTCCTAGCTAGCTTCTCACAGGCCCCCAGTTATCAGAACCCCAGTAGAGGACCACATAGAGGAGGGGCTAAGCCTGCCTTCATATTCTGGGGACCAGGGTAAGGGTGAGGCAAGTAAGGCATCTAAGATACAGAACTTAAGGAGATTGTCACTCTCAAGGCTGTTGGCCTTCAATAGGATAGACACCCAGAGAGTGTGGCCCTTGACATTTTGCACTCAAGTTTTCTTTCTTTTCTCACCACCAGTGGCCTGGCTTAAAGACTCTGGATACTTCTCTTTGGTTCTCTCAATGTTATAGCAACCTATCACATATATGGAGTTTGATAGTTCATCTTTACTTTGGACTTCTTGGGGATTGGAATGGGGCCTTATTTCCTAGTCTTTCCCCAATTCTGGTTTAAGCCTGGCAATAATAACCACTGACAAATAAGAAATGAATTTAGAAAGAGGAAGTGAGGAGAAAATTGTACTTATAAGTGCCATGAAATTGACCCTGAAAACCATTAATAGAATTGAAGCAATTCAAACTTTCTTTAGTTTTCTTACTGACTTTCATTAATTCATGCATTTATTTCTTCTCATACAGTCATCTTAACAACTGACTATCCAAGTAACCAATAACTATAATCTAACCAACCCAGCTCAGTAACTAGCCCAACCTCCCAACTAACCTGACTAACTGACCAGACCAACCAAGCTACCCACTGAACCAACCAACCCAACTAACCACGCCAATCAGACTAACTGACCCAAACTGTATTTGTGACATGGAATGTCACCTTCTTCAGGATGACTTTTCTGATTAGTTCTCTGCACCTATGCTTGGGCATGTCTCCTCCTCATAGCTCTCGTGCACACCACACTAGGCAGGGTTGATAGACTGCTTCATGTCTCCTGTTGCCTGAGCTCAGGAGTGAACTGTCTGAACCCTGTACCGCTCAGAACTGTTCCACTAAGTAACAGTGGAGGTTAGTTATTGGCTTTAGTGGGAGTTGCCATGTGTTTGTGTGTGTGTGTGTGTGTGTGTGTGTGTGTGTGTGTGTGTGTGTCTGTGTATGTGTGTGGGTGTGTGTGTCTGTGTGTCTATGTCCCTGGGTGTGTCTGAATTTGTAGTGTGAAGTTTTCCCCTCAGAGGACAGTGGGACATCCCACACAGGAACAGTCATTTAATAACACCTCAGTATCTCTCTCGGGGCTGAAGGGTGGTAAGTGACATACTGCAGGATCTTAGAGGAGATGGCGGATTCGGGCTGGCTGTCTTGAAGACTGGGTGGCATCAGTGAAGGGTCTTCTGTGGCTGGAACATACTCATTATTCTTCATTGTCCTCCAAGCCTAAGAGTTTTGAGGGAGTAAGTTGGCTGGAGTGCCTGGGATCTCAGTCCTAACTCTGGCAGCCACTGTCCTGTTCTTCCTTAGCCCTCTTGTCTCGGCCTGCATCTGACTTTGCTGTCTGCGGGTATTTCTCATGCTTGCACAGTTATGGTGCATCATGGAGAAGAATGGGAACCTGTGTGCTTAGCCCCAGTAAGGACTGGGATTTAAACCAAGAGACATATCTTCTTTCACCTACTCCAAGTCTCCCCGAGGTGTGGATTCGTAAGGAACAGGGTGGAATGAGCTTGAGTCAAATCCCATTCCATCCTGGGGGCGTGGACCCCTTTCCTCCTGACCCCTCTGTTGATTTCCTCAAATGGCAGCCCATTCTGCTGTGCTGCCCTCGAGGGATGGTGCTCTGACCTTGAAAAGATAGCCTTTGAGGCTGAGTTCATTAAGCCGAAGTGATGGCCTGCCAGGACAGCTTCCTGTGTAGTCAGATTCCATGTGTGCACCTCATTCCAGAAAATTCTACTTTGTTTTCTCTGTTCATTCCACGAGAAGTTACTAAAGCCATGGGATTTCTTTCATTTCCCATTGAAGACAGTTTCGGAGCTGTGGGTCCCTTAGAAGCAGAGCCCTTTCCTGATAGAGTAAACAAGTTTTGATCTCAATCTAAATACATGGTAGTTAATTTTGTTCAGTTCAGCAAAGCATTTGCAGAGTGTCTCTTGCTGTTCAAGTGATTTGGGGAGAGCAGTGCTGAAGAGAGATCTGGCCTTCAAGAGGCTGAGACACCCCTATGCAGATGTTCCACAGGACTGAGGGGTTCAGAAAAGACAAGTAAAGAGAACACAGCTGACAGCTGTTCAGAGTCTGGGTTGTGTCAGGGATAATGAAGCTGTGACATTATCGAGTACTCATTATTTAACAGGTCTGTTGTAAGATCTATAGATGAAGTACCTCATTTCATCCTGGAAGCAACACTAGGAGGACTAGTGGACCCATTTTACAGGTGGGGAAACTGAGGTGCAGGATGACTTAGCAGTGTGGATCTATGTAGACGGCCTGTATGGAGCTCTGTCTTAGTTACTGTTGCTGTGATGAAACCACAACCAAAAGCAACTTGGAGAGGAAAGGGTTTATTTGGCTTATACTTCCACATCATAGTCCATCACTGAAGGAAGTCAGAACAGAACTCCAATAGGAACCTGGAGACAAGAGCTGATGCAGAGGCCATGGAGGGGTGCTGCTTACTGGCTTGCTCCCTATGGCTTGCTCAGCCTGCTTTCTTATAGCATCCTGGACCAACATCCCAGGAACAGTGCCACCCACAATGGACTTCGCCTTCCCCACATCAATCACCAATTAAGAAAATGCCCCACAACCCAATCTTATGGAGGCATTTTCTCAGTTAAGGTTCCCTTCTCTCCAGTGAGTCTAGTCTGTATCAAGTTGACCTAAAACCAGCAAGCATGGCCTCCTTCCTCACTCTCTCCAGCCAGGATAAGGAAGAAGGCTTTCTGAGGAGCAGGCATTGCAAGGGTTTGCAGAGAGTGGGTGATTCCATGCTGAGGAGATGGTATCAACAGAAGAAAGGGGCAGGGGCTGTAGCTAGGACAGTGGGGGTATAGTACCAGCAGAAGGGGGTACTGGGGGCTGGACAGATGACTTGAAAGCCAGGTTTTCTTTTCTCGGCAATAAAGAGAAATAAATCTCAAGTAGTTTGGGTGGTCTGGTGAATTCTTAAATCAATGATTGTTAATTATATAGGTCTGTGGAGTACAATGTGGTATTTTGATACATGTATAAATTGTGAAATGATTAAATCAAGATACTATTTTTTGTCTTCTTAAACATTGAACACCTTTTGATTAGTGCATAATAATTGTATATATTTTTGGGGTAGAGTGTGATATTTTGATGACATGTACTGACCAAATCAGGGTAATTAACATTCCCACTGCTCCATTCTTTGTGGGTGGAAACTTGAACCACTTACCAGGTAGAGCTACGCTTTAGGAGGCTTAGTCCAGTACTTAGGGCAGTACTGAACAAAGTGACAGGGGCTGGGAGCCAGGCTTCCTGAGAGAAGAAGCCTCAGGATGTGGGCTGCAAGGAAGGTTGTGAGCCTAGAGGATGGGGGCCTAAGGATGTAGGACTGTGTGGATCAGGAAGAAGGTGGGTATTTCTGGACACTTACAGGGGAGCTTTTGTTTATTTATTTCAGGGCAAGAAGAACACAGATCCTGTGCAAAGTCTGCCAAGAGTCTTGGGGAGAGAGGGTCATTAGGGTGGTACTGGCGTGGCTGTGGCTGGTGAAGTTCTTGGAGGGTGAACATTGTCAAGATTGACTAATAAAGGCCTTAGGGCCAGAATCTTACAGTGGGAGACCCATGTACTTGGCATGGGGCAAGAAGAAGGAGTGATTAGCCCAGAAGTGAGGCTGGGGAGTCTGATCCAGCTCTGATGAAGCGGAGATGGTCTCCAGGAATCAGAGGCTGGTAGTTTGGGGAGGGTGAGATGATGCTGAATCTGGTGACAAGATGGAGTGAAGGGACTCACCAGTGGCTTCAGAGAGAGAGAGAGAAAAAAAAAAAACTCTGGGTAGAAGGCTGGGGTAGAAGGTAGATTGCGTAGCATTGAGGAACAGGAGGGGTAAGGACATCCAGAGAGCCAGGACCTGCTCAAAGGTCCTTCAACATGAAGAGAAGCCTAGGATGTGGGTGGCAGTTGGAGATTGTGAGAATTAAGGAATAGGGGACTGGTTTTTCAAATTGAGTCAGATGGGAGAACATTTGCAAACCAAGACCCGAGTTCCAGCTGCAGAGAGCAGAAATACATCATCCGCAGAGCCTGGAGGAGTCCGGGTGTGCGCTGGGGTTGGGTGCCAGGGGAACAGTACCCACAATAGCCAATTCATTTCCTGCCATGCTCCATGATGGTAACTGATGTCTGTCATGATGGCCCCGGGCATTGGAAGTTCCCAAAGTGCCTTTTAAGTCCCTAGTGAAAGGGCTGATTCTGCTCAGCAGAGCTTGTGAGCTACTTGATTTCAATTTGGCAGAGTTTTGCTGAGTCCATTTATGGTGAACTGTGCGTGGGAAGCTGCATTTGATAGTACTGTAGGACCTCGAAGCTCAGCTCACCATCATTAGTGACTCACTCTCAGCATAGCAAGGCTGGAAGGGCCTTGGGTTTGGAGTTGGACAGATCTGGGTTTAGATCCTGGCTCTGACACACGCTAACAGGTGACCTTGGACAATATTCTTACTGGTAGATGAGTTTCTTCATCTCAGGTGGGGTAATACTTACATTTGTAGGATTGTTCTGTTGTTATGAAGATATAAAATAATGTACATAAACCATGTGCCCCACAACAATTACTTTAATACCTATGTTCCCATTCCATTTGGTTAGGCAAAACCCCTTTTTTTTCAACATTTATTTATTTTTTTAAGTTATATCTCAATCACAATCCCCTCCCTCCTCCCCTTTCCTGGTCCCACCCTCCTACCCTCTTCCCCCTCACCCTCCTATCCACTTTTAAATCAATTTAATGTGTGTCTTCCCCCCCCCCAACAGCTCCCTCTTGTAGTCCAATAAAAGGCTCTTTTTTTGTAACAATAAATACAATACAAAACAATAAGAACAATTAGGCAACAATTATGAAAATTATAAGGCATAACATATGTTCCCAATATCCATACATAATTGGCAACAGATATTAATATTCTATTATCTATTTATCTCGATGAATTTAAAGTTTTATACCTAACTCAATTTCCATCCTAACTTGCATTACCAACTTAAAGACATCTTCTTAGACCTAGAAGATCCTTTTAATTCCTAAACAACTTAAAACTTAACTGTGAGACTATAACTATCTAGTCTTCAACCACATCAGAGACCTAAGAAGGAAAATTTTATCTGAATAAACAGGAAGTACAGAGCAAGCAGCTTCCAAAACTAAGAAATGACAGAAACTGGCTGCCTAGACAGTCCCAGTTTCTCTCTATAACATTGGAGCATCTATCTTCAGCCTTTTGGCCCAGTATCTCTGACAGACATTAATTGTAAAGCAGGAATTATGAAGGACTTGCCTACCCTGTCTTGGCAGAGCTAGGATTGTTGATTTACCTGCTTCCCAGTTTTGTCCTTTTCGGACAGCATTCTCTCTCTACAGTTGAAGCAAGGACTTTCTCTTGCCCAGTGACAAACTTGCCACTAATGCAGCCATCTCCAAATAGAGATTCTTTGATGCTCATCATCTACTTGGAGTAGAATAGGGGCTGCTGTCAAGAGACATATCTCAATATCAAAAAATCTTAAGTTAAGAAAGCATCTTTAGCTGGGCGTGGTGGCGCACGCCTTTAATCCCAGCACTCTGGAGGCAGAGGCAGGTGGATCTCTGTGAGTTCGAGGCCAGCCTGGTCTACAAAGTGAGTCCAGAACAGCCAGGGATACACAGAAAAACCCTGTCTCGAAAAACCAAAAAAAAAAAAAACAACAACAACAAAAAGCATCTTTAAATGCTTTCTCTCTATCCTGGGCAAATCTCTCTCAAGGGACCAGGTTAGTAGTTCCTTAGGTGAATTTGTGGATGAATGGTGTTGCTAAAATCCCTTCTCAAGAGTTGACATAAGTAATGTCTTCCCTTCCTTTTATGATCAAGGCATGATTTCAGCAAAGTTTACTTTGGGGAACCAATGAATGTATTTGGCTTCCTTACAGAGCCTAGGTGTGGGTTGCTTACAGGGGTGTTCATTCTCTTCTCCCAAAAAACTGCACCTGAAAGGCCTTTACCCAGCAGGGATGAAGGATTCTCTGTAGATGCAAAGATGGCACCCCAACTCTGGTCATTGAAACCTGTGTATACTCTAGTCCCTCCCCCAGGCCACATTTGAGAACTGCATACTCTCCCTACACACCCCTCCCTGAGGGATTGTAAACAGTCAACAAGCTTGGGATGATCTTTTGCAAGAGGGCTCAGATGAACTTCCCAAGATGGTAGTAGCTTGGCTGAAGGACAGCCACTCATGACAATGGACTTGTTTTGTGGGAAAGCGTTTCCACCCTCTGTGAAGGTCAAGGGGAAATGGATCTCTTCACCTTAAAGCTCTGGAGGTTGGTATGGGTGTGAATGTTCACTTCTTTCCTGCAGTTCTTGGGGCTGGCACATTGAGCTGCCCCTAATGGGCCTACAGGATAGTGGTCCTCCATCTCCTCTCTGTTGTGTCTTTAGGCAAGAGTGAAGACCCTGAGAGGAGGAGCATTCTTGTAGGTGACAGTATGGCTCTCTGTGGCATCAGAGAGCAGACAACTGGGTACCCTAAAAGTGTCACCGATGGGAGCCAGGCCAAGCACTCTGCCCCTATAAGAGATCTAGAGGCAAGGTTTAGTGTTTCACACTCACCTTTCATGGAGCCGTGAAGAGGCTGCTGTGTGCAGGGCATGTGACAGGTGTCCTAAAGATGCCAAGGAAATGTACCCACACCATAGACCTCTGTAGCCTGAAGCCATCCCTATGCCCCACCAAAGCTTCCCAAGAGGTCTTAAGTCACTTTCTATCTTAGATGTTAGCACTTAGCCACAGCTCTAGGAGAGAATTAAAGGAAGAAAAGTTTCACATAACCCATTTTAGTTAAAAACAGAAGCGTAGCTAGCTCATTTAATATTCAGCAGAGACATTGCAACTGCTTTAGTATACTTCTTTTTGAGGAAAATGACTCCAAAGGGAACAGGTCCTAAACGTGGGAGTCTGGGAGTACTCACAAAAGGATCCTGGCCTTAAAGTATCATCATACAAACGAAGCCACATAGGGTTCTCAGGGGAGCATTTCTGTTTTAGGAGAGGCAGGCCGAAGTACTTAGCTGTGGTGTGGCATGGCATCACAATTTACTTTCAAATGCTTCAGCAAAACAACCTCCCCTCCCCCGAAAGAGAGTGTGTTTGTGTGTCTACATGCATGTGTTGAAAGAAAACAGTTAATGTGACTTGTCACCATAAGTGAAGGGTACATTGATATGTGTTGTATTTCTCTCATTTTTCTTGTGTTTTTTCAGAGAAGGAAAACATGGAAGCAGGTAGGGAAAAATGAGAGGCAGATGAGATGCATCTCTTACCACTAAGGAAAGACCATTAAAAATGTACAAGGTCATAGTGTGTGTCATTAAATGTTGGAATCTGGGTGAGGTGATATAAAATGGGCTAGCCAAAAAATTGAGGGGGCGCATGGCGACATGACTAGTGATTAGGAGAGCAGCAGCCCCCTCACCACACGGGGCTGACTCCTAGGACCCGTGGCTCTCATAACTGGTAGCTTGTACTACTTGTACAGACAGCAACATGTGTCAGTGTTGCCCTTCTGGGCACTGGGAAGCTGGTTTCTGCCCTTCCCCCACCAGACCTGCAAGGCCCAGAACCCTCTTCTGACCCCCCTCTGGATGTTTTTTTCAAACCTTGACCCTTTGATTAGACCTACTTGATGAGGTTTAATGTGACATTTCCAACAGCAGGCTGCTTGGCGTAGTTCTTGCTGCTTCAGAAGATTTGTATTTATTCTGGAAAGAGCTCCAGATACCATTGGTTAAAGCTCTTCCTGCTGGCTGTGTTACTGGGGCTGTTTCTCGCCGACATAATTCAGGACCTGCAGCCTAGTCTATGCCTCTCCACAGTGGCCTACTGGGGCTGGTAGGAGGGTGAACCCTGAGAAGGAAGGACTTGGAGATTTGGGGAGTGTATGTCTGTCTCATTCTAACTCATCTAAGGATCTGAGTCTCGTCAGAGTCAGAGTAAAGTCTGAGTAAAGTCTGAGTCCTACAAGGGTCTCACTCTGCTATGACAGAAGTTTTTATTTTTGCTTATTTTTTTTTTCTGAGACGGGGTCTCAGTATGTAACTCAGGCTGTCCTGGAACTCATGATGTAGAGCTGACAAGAGACCCACCTGCCTCTGTCCCCCAAGTGCTGGGATTAAAAAAACAAGCACCAGTGCTCCAGGCTTTGGCAGAAATTTTAGTGTTGAGGTGGAAAGAGATTGTGGTGCTTGTCCACCCCACCCTGCTTCCTTACAGACTCCTGTGGAATGTGTTGCTGCCTCGGAATCCAGAAGGGAATGTGAAAATCTCATACCCCACCTTCTGACTTGAGGCAGTGTGTGCTCTCTAGCTTTGGAATTCAGAGAAAGTTTCAGCATTGACACCCACAGCCCAGAGCAACCTTGAAACCTGTGGTTTCTGGGCCACATCCCAGTGAATACCCCACCTGCCAGGCTTCCCACACAGGAGCTGCCTGGGTTCAAAAGCTGGGGACTCGCCTTAGAGGCAGGAGGGGCAGAGAGGGAGAGGATCTCTAGTTTGGACTCATGGATATTCACACTTCATTTCTAGTGAAAATGGCTGCCGGGAGAGGCACAGGAGGCAGCCTTGCTGGCTCAGGGACGCATCTAATTTTAACTCAGGGTGAGCTGGCTCTAAGTTGGGCCTGGCTTACTCATGATGATTCCACAGCTCTCCGGGCCATGTGTGTTAGGTAGTATGAGGTGCAGTCTTGCAAAGTTAATGAGCTTGGGACAACATCTTCCCTCACCTTCTAGGAAACATCCAGAAAACAGTTTGTCCTCTGTGCTTTAAGAGCAGGTCAAAATTTCCTGGAGATTCTTTTCCCATGATGGGGAATATGAGGTGGAGAAGTGGCTAGCTAAGGAGCCAGTTTTGGTATAGCCTTTTTCTGTCCAAACTGGGGAAATACAGAGGCTTCCCAGGGCCTGCATACCCAAGGAGACCTCTGGCCACCCACCTGCTACAATTGGTCATGGACTTCAGGGATTAAAGGAATATTAGAAATATCAAGAAAAAGATACCAGATTTGTGGGGAAGGCCTACAGTTCCAGCTACTTGAGAGACACATTCACGGTTGGCTCTTGACTAAAGAAGGAATCTAAGATCAGTCAAAGCAATGTAGTAGACCTTCTCAAAGAAGGGGGTAAGGATGGGGGTGGGAAGGGCTGGGGAGGTAGCCCAGTGGCAAGATTCTTACCTAGATGTCTAAGGTTACCATTTCAGTCACCACACACAAGGTCACTCTCAGAGACAGGTTCAGAATTCATGGGCCTGAGACTTGCCCTGTCTGGGTGGCCTCTAGAGTTCTTCTGTGTTCTTGCTTTTTTTCCTGATTATTAAAGCCAGCTTTATACAAGCAGGGCGTCTCTACCACTGTGCTTTTATACATGAGGGGCAGGTCCCCGTCACTGAACTTTATACATGAGGGGCAGGTCTCCGTCACTGAACTTCATACATGAGGGACAGGTCTCCGTCACTGAACTTCATACATGAGGGACAGGTCTCCGTCACTGAACTTCATACATGAGGGACAGGTCTCCGTCACTGAACTTCATACATGAGGGACAGGTCTCCGTCACTGAATTTCATACATGAGGGACAGGTCTCCGTCACTGAACTTTATACATGAGGGACAGGTCTCCGTCACTGAACTTTATACATGAGGGACAGGTCTCCGTCACTGAACTTCATACATGAGGGACAGGTCTCCGTCACTGAACTTCATACATGAGGGACAGGTCTCTGTCACTGAACTTTATACATGAGGGACAGGTCTCCGTCACTGAATTTCATACATGAGGGACAGGTCTCTGTCACTGAACTTTGTACATGAGGGACAGGTCTCCGTCACTGAATTTCATACATGAGGGGCAGGTCTCCGTCACTGAACTTTATACATGAGGGACAGGTCTCCGTCACTGAGCTTCCCTTTCACTTAATTTCAATGTTGTGTTTGTGAGTACATGCATGGCAGTGTGTATGGAAGCCAGAGGACACTGGATGTCTTCCTCCTTTGCCCTCCATCTTATTTCTTGAGACAGGGTCTCATTGGATCTAGAACTTGACGATTTGCCTGGACTGACTGGCAGCAAGCCCCTTCCGCACTGCTTCTCAAGTGCTGGGATCACAGGCACAGGGTCTATGCTCAGCTTGGTGCATGGCTGCTGGGGACTGAACTGAGGCCCTCCTGGTTGAAATGGAAGCACTTAACCAACTGACAAAATTCCTTCATCCTTCTTTTTGAAAATTTTATCTATTCATTCACTGTTTCATTAAACTCACTCTGTAGCCGTGGCATACTTTGAACTTGTGATCTTTTTACCTCAGCCTGCTAAGTGGTTGAGATTACAAGCTTGGGTCATTAGGCCTAGTTGGGTGGACTTTTTAAAGAGAAAGAATAAAAAAAAATCTCATTTTTGCGAATTTTCTAAAAATAACAGTGGCATGTATACATTTTGAGGACCCTTTGTAAAGGGGGACTCCTGGAGCCACATGAACTTAATGATAAAATAAAGTCTATTTGAATTGCTACAATTTTTGGATGAAATTAATACACCTACACACTGTTGAGATAAGTGGTCATCTTGAAGTAAAGGGCCCATCCCGCAAGTGACAGGGCTTTGTGAAACATTTTACTGTTTGGTTTCCTCTTTCCTCTTTGTCACCACAGACCTATGAGTGAGAAACTGATTTGTGGAGGACAGCTGAAGTCTGAGCCTCAGGACCCTCATTTGTAAATTTAAGCCTGAGGGTCCCTTGCTCACACAGGAGTTTGTGAGACTTAAACTTGAGAATTGTTCCACAGGTGCCTGGGAAAGCAAACAGTGGCCATTGTAAAGGCAAAGCTGGCATTTGGAACACCTAGACTGTCCCAGGAAGGGAGACCCAGGTCAGGGGAGTTCATCTGGAAGCCACTTGGAGAAGCAAATGTCATTTAGCAAGAATACCTTTGCGTCCTAATTTGTCTCTTTTTGAATGGCTGTTCAGTCTGCTGTGGCTCAGACAGACAGCACTGTTTCACACCTCCCCTCACAGGTCTTTAATGAATATGGTCAGCAGGGAATGGTCTGTGTGTTCAAAATAAAAATACATCACCCTAAAAGTTGTTTTACACTGTCCTTGGCATACTTAACCAGACAGACCTAAGTGGATTGAATGTTTGATGGGACCAAAGTTGGCCTTTGTCCTTGGCATGGCTCTCTTTCCTAGATACGTTTGTTGGCCTTTATTGCGACAGTAAGGGTAGAGCTGCTATCCCATCATGGCTTCTACTCACAGGTAAGCAAACATCTCCATACAGCTTTTCCAGCCACTGGAAACCCAGGCCACTTATGTAATGTCTTCCATTACGTAAGTGGGAACCTTTTATAACTCAGAGGATGACTTTACATTGCCTGAGGCAGGGTCAACATTATGGAGACCGTCCTTTCTATCAAAGGCTCTCATACCGTCTGTGGAAGGCAGGTCTGGGAAGCTTTGTACCCGGTAGTGCCATTTTCATTGAGTCTTCATGCCACTGGGGAGGTGGACCAGGAGGTGGGGAATCCTAGTTAGAGGTAGCTTCAGTGGTCATGTTGACAGGTAGGCTGGTACCTGCTCACCTCTGGAATATCCCTGACCGTGCATGGGCCAGACTTCTCTTCACTTCTTCAGCATTCTTGGGTCCGTCCAGCTTCTCATCATGAGTGGGCTTGGTTGAACCTGGTAGTCCATGGTAGTAGACAGAAGGGCAGCTGCAAGACCATGGTGAAAGTGGGTGGTGGACTGGCATCACTGTGTTTTGTGAATTGTCTGTCTGAGCCAGAAGATTGGTTGCTTTGATGAACTTGGCCATGGTTCAGGACTGCAACTTATAGAGACCACTTTTCGTCCAAGAAGATGCTCATTCTCCTGGAGTGACTTTACCTCTACACATTCTTAAACTTTTTTCTCTAAGTAGTTCTGGCTGTCCTGAAACTCGCTATGTAGACTAGGTTGTCCTTGACCTCGAAGAGATCTGCCTGTCCCTGTCTACCGTGCTCTGGGATTGAAGGCATGCACAATCACACCAGCCTCTTTTCACTGTTTATTAAATGCCTGCCTCTCAGCCTCAGTTACATGGTGAAGCTGCACTCAGCCACAACCAGAAATTTCAGTCATGAACAAGAGTAAGCAGAATGCGGATCACACAGCCTTGCTGAATTATATTCTCCAGAAGGAAGGGCAACCTGTTTTAGTGTGGTTTAAGTATTAAGAAAATGCTACCAAGGGTTCTAACTTCCAGCATAGGATACTTGAAAATGAATGGGCCAGAACATCTACAGCCCAAGATTATGTGCCTGGCCTTGCCTGCTCCCAGGATCTGGGGAAAACACTACACTCCCTCCTACCTCACTCCATTCTTCTAAGGCAGTGGTTCTCAACCTGTGGGTCATGGCCCATTTGTGGGGTCAAATGACCTTTTCACAGAGGTTGCATATGAGATATTTACATTATGACTCATAACATTAGTAACATTACAGTTATGAAGTAGCAGTGGATATAATTTTATGGTTGGGGTCACCACAACATGAAGAACTTTATTGAAAGGGTTGCAGCATCAGGAAGGTTGGGAACCACTGCGCTAAAGCATCCAGGTTGGGCTAGGTCTGGGCTGGCCTACTAACTTTCCAGACAAATGGGCTGCATTCAGGTGAACTCCGAGAGCTCCAGGGCTCCCAGAGGGAGCCTTCACTCAGTGTTAACAGTGCAGAAGCCGTGAGCCAAAGGGGAAGAACAGGGAGTACAATGTGAGGGAAGGTCATGGCTAGTGTATTTTTGTTTTGCCACCTGTGTGCCCTTGAAGGAACCCTCTGAACGTGAGACTAGGGTAAATTTCTTTGTTCCTGGAATGTTCCAGACTCCATCTTGACTCATGGAATAGATATACAGGAAGGAGAAATGTTGGACATAATCCTGGGTCTTGCCTGGGCTCTGCGTACTTCTTGCTGAGGGTGTGTGCCAAGGCATTTCAGGAGGGACACATACGGAAAGGGAGTTAAGCTGAGAAATTATCACCTCCCAGAACAATGGTTCAGGAGGCCGGGGTACAACGTGTGTTCCCTCCAGCCAGATACTGGGCCGATGGATTTTCCAGGAGGATTCAGGGCCATCAGTGCCCCACCCCCAATCTGTCATCACTGGGTGATGCCTATCTTTATCCAACCTTCGTCATCATGGACCCGGATAAGAGAGACCTGGGTATGCAGCCCAATTCCCAATTAGGGATTTTCACCAGTTGCAGGAAGATCATTTATTTGGGTTGAATTGTTAAGGGAGATTGTTTTCACAGTGTTCCAAGCAGAGAGCGTTCTTACAGGAAATACCAGACCAGCCAATTATAGTCAGGTTTTCCACATCCTCACGAGGAAAGGAAAAAGATGGTGAGAGAAAAGGAGAAGGGATTGAAGAAGAAGAAAAAGGGATTTTCTTTGTATTCCGAAGGCTGGCCTTTGGGGAACTGGCAAGTAGAGTGTGAAGCTGAGACTTGTTGAGGTCCCTACACTATACTCTGTGGTGGCTAAGGCACACAGCAACTTCTAGATAACCTCAAGTTCTTTCCCGAGACCTCATGTTCTCTGTGGCTTAATTTTAAAAACGTCTGCTGATGATCTGGTGGCGGAGGAAGGCAGAGGAAGCTCCTCCGAGGCTCGAGTCTGTCACACTGGCCACCAGAGGTGAGAGGCTCAGGAACTCCCTCCCTCTCCTCAGGCTTGTTAATAGCTGCAACAGGTGGCTTCCCAGCACCGCTTGAGTCTAACTTAAGCACTGCACCTCCACTTTCCCACAGGGACTTCAGCTTAGACTACATAGTAAGCCGGAGAAGTGGGGAACAACAAGGTGAAAAGAAAAAGACTCCACTATGGAGAACTCAGAAGCTTTTTTTTTTTTTCACATGAACACATTTCAGGCTGATTTATTTAGAGTGCTTGGTCTTTACTATGTGCATAGCACAATAATAGAATGGTCAACTATATCAATCCCTGGGTTCAGTGTCAGTCATGTAAAAAAAAAGAATTCTTCACAATAACATCCCTTTTGTTGCATTTTAAGACTATTTTTAAAATTGGTACTTTGTAACTATAAATATGTACAACTCATATTTCAATTTATATGTAGATTTTTCTCATTTCTACTTTAATGTTTATTCTTCACTAAATACCAGACAATATATAAAAATATAATTTTTTCTCAAGATTGCTATCATCAATGTACTACTTACTTTACACATCAGCAGATCTGAGGACAGGACGCACAAAGGCTGCTGCTTCTCCACAGGGCAGTCTTTAAGTGCAGGGTTTCTCCTGGGGATACAGAAAAGAGCAGCACACAGCTTCTCAGGGCACCTCTGCGGGCTCAAGGGCAGGGTGTGTCTGAGGGGCTGAAGCCCAGGAGCATCCTCAGAGCACCTCAGACACATCTCAGGGAAAGTGGGGCGGCCGGAGACTCATTTAGTGTGCAGCCAGCGATGTCCTTGACTCCCAGGATCCTGTCTGGCTCTCGAAGTCTGGGTCCCCCCTTCCCTTGTTGCATGCCTCTGGTGCACCTTGAATGGGACACTGAGCGCTGTGGATGTGGACCTGCTCTCAAGGCAGACTCTGTCACGCAGGGTTCAAAAGCCACTCCCTTCCTTGAGCTTGGCCAGAGTTCCCTTCTTTAGGGGTATATGTAGTGTGGGTATTTGTTTTCATGGGGTCCTCTTACGCATCAGTCTCTCAGGTTGGTGTGCTTTACATCACTAAGTTTTCTACCATTCAATTCTTGCATCCCTGTGATGTCATCATTTGCTTGAAACTCATGGCCAGAGAATTGTCCAAGGTTTCCGTTAATAATACTTGCATCATTCGCTGCCACCATCTCAGCTACTGTATAGCAGCTGCTGTGTGTGTCTGTTTGTTTGTGTGTTTGTGTGTATGTTTGTGTGGTATGTGTCTGTGTGTGTGTATGTGTGTGTGTCTCTGTGTGTGTCTGTGTGTGTGTTTGTGTGTCTGTCTGCGTGTGTGCATGTGTGTCTGTGTCTGTGTGTGTGTCTCTTTGTGTGTGTGGGTGTGTGTGTGTATTGGGGGCTGTGCTCTGTATTTATTTGATACAGTCAGTCATTTAGTTTATGAGACCTTTTTTGAGGGAAGATTTTATCAATAAGAAAACTGATGCACAAAGAAGCGAGAACCCTGCCTCCCCTGCAGAGTTTCAGGGGTGCTGTGGATTCCTAGCCAAGTGGGGTCAGAAGTGCTACATTCAGAGTGGAAACTGGAGAGAGTTCTGAGGATTTGATGGCACAAATCAGCAAGACCTCCCCACATGTGTGTGCTGTTCAGGCTGTTCTTGAATTCTGGCTTGAGTGCCTCTCTGGTCTCTCGCCCCTGAGTGCACATTTTGGGACTACAAGCACAGGCCACCCTGCCTGGTTTAATTATAGTTTCAGATTTTCTGTTCATTCTTGAGTCAATTTTGTGTGCTTTTTTTCTTTTTAAATTATGTGTGTGTGTGTATGTGTGTGTGTTTGTCTGTGTGTGTGTGTGCGTGCGTGTATGCCTATACATATGCTATGGCATGCATTTAAAGCTCCAGTGGTCCACTTTGTGGAATCAGTTCTCTGCTTCTATCTTTATGTGGCCTGAGCTCTGGTCACCAGTGCCTTTACCACCTGAGCTATCTCACCAGCTCAATTTTGAGATTTTTTTTTTAAAAAATCATCCAATTTCTTAGTTTTCAAATGCCTTGATTTGACCTTGTGTGTCTGCTTCTTACTGCAGACATTCTGTTTAAAACATTTTCAACCCCTCCCTTGCCATCTTAGCATTGTCAGTTACTCCATCCTTTCTCAGTTATGATGAAGAGCTAGGCTAGCATAGGTTGGACTCCCCAGGTGTGCTTCTGTTAGTCTCCTGAAGGAACCAGCTTGGAGGTGGCTGTGCCTACTTATTTGGCTCACTTTGAGGCTTGTACTTACTTGTCCGGTCTCTGTTCTCTTCTGGTGAACCCTGCTGCTTCAGAGCTTGGCTCTTTGCTGCACACTTTCTACAACAGCAGGTTTCTTATGCCTCCCATTCTCCAATGTTAGCCACTTATCTGCTTTCCAGAGTCGTTTTTTCAGTGTTAACCACTTTGAAATGCTTCTAATTTCAACTATCACTTCTTTAAAATTACTAATGTGCAGATTCTTCTTTGGGAGGAGTGTAGAGGAGCTATCTTTATTATTGGATTTAACTTTTTTTTTTCTCTTCAGTTAGAAATACAGCTTGGAATATTTTGAAAGGTTCAGCTTGCTTATGTTCAACTTTTGTCATTAAAGCCATATGGACTCGTAAAAATATATATCGTTCAGTAGTTGGATATGTTAAAGCATGCATGTTATTTTGACCTTCAAATATTCTTTATTCTTAGTTGGTTTTTTCCCTGTGTGAGGGATTATTTGCTGAGAGAGGTGTGCTATAATTTCCTTCTGAACTCATAGGTTGAACACATTTTCCCTTTATTCTGTCAAAGCCTTGTTCCTATATTTTGGGAGTACTGTTAGAAGTACAGAGATTCATGGTGTATACATTTTCCCTTTTTAATTCTGTAATAAGTAGGACAATCATTAATAATTTCTAATTCCAAAGTCCATTTTCTTGGGTAACATTGTATTTCCTGCTCTTTAGAATGGCTAGTACACAAGTGGCATATTTCCCATGTTTTGCTGTTAAACTTCTGTATCATGTCACTTCTCTTGAAAGAACAGACAGTAAGAACAAATGCAATCTGAGTGTCCGTCTTTTTTTAAAGATTAATTTATTTTCATTTCGTGTGTGTGTGTGTGTGTGTGTGTGTGTGTGTGTGTGTGGGTGGGTGGGTGTTTGCACATATTAGGTCTGTAAGCACATGGGTAGTTGTGGGCTACCATGTGGGTGTCAGTGTTCTTTTTCTCAAACCATCTCTTCAGCCCAAGTGTCTGTCTTTTCACTGCAAGTTTAATCAACTTTCCTTCTGTAGTTACTGATGTAATAGCTTTTCTTAGTCTTGTGATATTGTATACTTTCATTTTCCTACATTTTCTTTTTCTTTGAATTGAAAGTAATTTAGTACAGTCATGTGACTGCCACCTCTACAGTTCTAAAACATTTTCTTCTGTTCAAGTAAGATCCCTTACTTATTCATTAGGCAATTCCTCTTAGTCCCCTTCCCTTTTAGGTCCAGGCAACTAGCAAAGTGTGATATTTCACACAAATGGAATTGTGTGGTGTGTGTGACCCTCAGTGTGGGTCTGATTCCTTGAGGCTCAGTGGCACTGTAGCATGTTCAGTATCCTTTCCTTCATGTGGCAGAATAGCGTCCCTCTGTTTCTCCACTTACCTGCTGATAAGCATTTAGGTAAACCTCTGCCTTTGGGCTACTGTGAGTAATGCTGTGTGGACATTACTGTGCCTGTTTTGTGTTTTGTCCACCTGCCTTCAGTTCTTTGGCCCAGTGTGCCTAGGACTGCCATGGCAGAGTCAGATGGTCAACCTAAACTTATCAGGAAACTGCCTTCCTGCTCTCTGATGGCATTTTTGTTGGAGTCCATTGGCATTTCTTCCCCTTTTTTGATCTGCAGATTACACCGCATGCTGTTGCCAGTCTCCACAGTTTCTCTTACATCTTTATCATGATTTGCTTGACAGCTCAAGACTGATCAATCTACCCCTCAGGATGGAAAAGATTTAGCCTGGTGGCCACTTGCCCTGTCTCTTGTGTGCCCTTTGCTTTAAGTGTTCTCAGAGGCAATGCTTGTTACTGCTTTTATTGCTTTTTATTGTCCATTCTCATTTATTTTTTTAAGAACTTTTAATTGATTCTTTGTGAGTTTCACATCATGCACCTCAGTCCTGCTAATCTCCTTGTCCCCTCTTATTTGCCCTTTTCCCTTTCAACCTCCTCTCCAAAATAAAACACAATCAACAACAACAAAATGAAGCATAGACAACATATCATTGTTTATGCTGTAGTATGTCACAGTGTGTCCCTCTGTCCACACATCTTCATTTGCAAATGTTCGTTGCAATGAGTCATTGGTCTGGTTCAAGATCTCTGGCTTCTGTGACACCATCAATATTGGATCCTCATCAAGACCCCTCCCAGTTATCCTATTGTTGCCCCGTGTCAGGGAAATCCTGCAGCTTTGGATCAGCAGGACTGGCCCTTTCATGTGTCTCAACCATTCACAGATGGTATAGAGTGTGAGGTGGGTCAACTCAGAGCCCTGAATCTGGGCCTGCATGATAGCTAAGCTGGTCAGTACACTGGCTCTCCACCAGGATGATCTCTCTAGCACTGCTCTCTCTGGCTAGGCCACCCAATGCTGCCATTGGCAGGAGGCAGGGTCAGTTCACCTGCTCTCATGCCCTTGGGCTGGCTCACCCAGGCCTCCAGAGCCAACTTCACTGTGCTGCCTGGTCAAGGTTTGGAGTCCACCCTCCCAAGGGCTGCAGCCTGTGAGGCTCTGGGGCAGCTCTTATTCTTTAATTTTATTAAATGTTTTCCAGTTTCTTTCCCTAGCTCTCTTCTCTTTTGCCTGAAATAGGCCCTTCAGTAATTTGCTCAGTGAAGGTCTGTGAGAATAAACTTCAAGTCTTTGCCTGGGAGTCTGTTTGGCTTACCTTTAATGCTAGCTTTAGCTGGGAATTTCCCTGTTGATGGTTATTTTTTTCTAACCACTCTCAAGGTATCTTCCCACCTTTATTGTCACCATTGAGAAGCTTTTGTTTAAGTTGTCTCTAGGTACTCTACCTTTTCTGTAAGGTCTATCTTGGTCTCTGTGGCATTCCAATCAACTCTGTACAACACATCCAGATGTGTCTTTAAATGTACATGTCTCAGTGAGGCTTAGTTAGTCTGTAAAGATTTGTATATGGAAATTCTTAACAATTTTCTTTTTAGTATTTTCGTTTCCTGCATTCTGTTTTCTCTTTCCTTCGGCAACTCCTTTTCAGTGTACATTGAACTGCAGTATTTTTCTCTTCAGCGTCTCTTACTTGGTCCTTCTTGCATCTTTTCTTTCTGGACTGAGTCCTAGCTGGTGCTATCTGTTAATAGCTTCCAATAGTCTTCTCATGGTTTTCCATCTGCTGTTCAAGCTTACCAAGTTTTTTCCCACTTAACATAAAAATGTTCAAATTTGCAGTAAAACGGAAGGCATAGTAAGTGTACTCATCCCCTAAATTCAGCCGTTGCTAAGATCTGCCTGTCTTTTGTTTCTCACTAATGTATCTATACATGTTTATGTTTATACACCATTTTACTGATTCATATGAGAGTAAAAGTTAGTATCATGACATTTCAGCTCAAATTTTCTAAAGGACAAGAACATTTTCCACTCAGCCACAGGACCATTATCACCCTCAGAAAGGTTCACATAAATTCAATAATATTATCTACAGCCGTTTTTGGAGCCTATAACTATTCTGGCCAAATGTTCAGTGGTGGACACAGGAGAATGAGGGACCTCTTCCTTTTTTCCCCTCCTTTCATTAAAAATAGATTCTTTTCTCATACAGTCTATCCTGATTACAGTTTCCCCTCCCTCCACCCCTCCTGGGTCCTCCTCCCTCCCCTCCCCTTCCATCCGGATCCATTCCTTTTCTGTCTCTCATTAGATAACAACAGAAACATAACAAAATAAAATACAGTAAGATGTAAAAAAACTATCATATTGAAGTTGGACAAGGCAAACCAACAGAAGGAAAAGAGCCACAAGAGAAGGCATAAGGATCAGACCCACTCTTTCATGTACTTAGAAGTCCCATAAATTACTGAAGTGAAAGCTATAATATATTCACCGAGGACCTGGTGCAGACCCATGCAGACCCTGTGCAAGCTGCTTCAGTCTCTGTGAGTTCATATGAGCTTTGCTCAGTTGATTTAGAGGGACTTGTTCTTTTGTTGTCCTCCATCCCCTTTGGTTCCCACACTCCTTCTGCCTCCTCTTCCACCAGGTTCCCTGAGCTTTGAGGGGAGGGGTTTGATGGAGACATCCCATTTAGAGCTGTGTGTTTCAAGGACTCTCTTTCTACATAAAGTCTGCCTGTGGGTCTCAGTATTTGTTCCCATCTGCTGAAGGAGGAGTCTGATGATGGGTGAATAAGACACTGATCTATGAGTTTAGCAGAAGCAGAATGTCATTAGGAGTCATTTTATTGTTCTTTTTTTTTTTTAGACCGGCAGTATTTGATTTTGCCCTAGGTCTCTGGGCTATCTAGTCTCTGGTTTTTGGTCACCCAAGCAGTGTCTCAGGTATGGGTTCTATCTCATGGAGTGGGCCTTAAGCCAAATCAGACATTGGTTGGCCACTTCCACAGCTTTGTGCCACTATTGGCCTAGTGAGTTTTGCAGACAGGACAGATTGTAGGTGAAAGGTTTTTTGGCTGGGTTAGTGTTTATTTTTCTCTTTTGGTAGCCTGCAGAGTACATTACCGTACCACAGACACTAGGACATGGGGTGAAGGTTCTGTATAGGCACCATCTTGACCTCTCTTTGTTTAGTGAGTTGTGTAGGTGTTGTGTTCAGCAGTGGCTCTTGCTGTCAGTTTGTGGAGAAGAACCTATAGTCTTGGCAGCAGCCTGGGTTGTTTGTGGGTTTCCATAGGACTTTTTTGGCCAACAATCTCAGTGACTCTTTCTATCCAGACAATGATTCCCTTACTTGGGGACTAAGTCCTGGCCCCGTGTACTCCTGAACACTGCACCCTGGCTCTTTGCTCTCCCTGTGGGATGTGATAAGGAACAGAAATGGGGTGGAGGTTGTCTAGGTATGACAAAATGCATGTCTGCCATCAGCCCTCTGGGTTATCTGCACAATGGCCCGTGGAGAAAGCATTTTGAAGCCTTGATTTATCTTTTTGTCTTTGTTGTTTTTAGTAGTTTTCACTCAAAGGCAAGAACACACTTTTAAACTGACCTTTTAAACTCTACAGTGCTTTTGCCACAAAGTGGCACATGAAAGGAACAATAGCACATTCTCTACATGTGAGCACACTCGAGGTCTCCTTTGGTGAGGAGATCTATGGGACATGGGCACAAAGGTTCTAAGCTTCTCCTGTGGCTGATGGATAGTCCTCTGGGTGGAAGTCCCATGACTGGGGAGAGGCCCTGCTATTCCTGGTCCAGTGGACATACTGTCCCCACCCTCCCATGAGCTACCAGGAACGTTTGAGACTCTGTCCCACCATTCGTTGGATGCCATAGAAGTTTCTGGCAGGGATAGCATGTACAAATCAAAGAGGTGAATGAAGTGGAGTGTTTGAAACCAGTGGCCTGAGTTTGAGTCCCGGTGTGGGCAGTTCTAAGTTGTACAGCCTTGTGTAAGTGGCCTAGTTTCTGTGAGGGTTATTGAGTCACTTAGCATCTTCCATGGAGCACTGGCTTGTGCTGGTCATCTGAGACTCAGTGAGACAAGAGAATGCCACAGCCCTGTTTCCCTCTTTTATGCCATAGTAAGTCTCCCATTCCATGGATAGACAGCATGAATTAATGTCTCACAGATCTGAAGGCTGAAGTCCAAAGTCAGTTTCACTGGCTAATGCCAAGGAGCTGGCATGGCTAGGTCTTTCTGAAGGCTTTGAGGGGCAGCTGGAATCCCTGCCTTTTTACCCTCCATGGCCCACCTTTGCTTGTGGCCCGTTCTTCCATCTGCAAAGTGTGTCAACCCAGTGTCAACGTTCATTGCCTCATCTCTCCCTTGGGAGAGTAGAGGTGATGTACTTCTCTAGGTAGAAAGTTTGAGGCCCAGGCTCCTCCTCCCATCTCAGATTCTTCACTTCCCCTCCCCTTTTTTTTTCTGTAAGCTAGTGACTACAGGCTCTGGGAATTATAATGTGGACATCTTTGTGGACTAGCCTACCACAACTTCTTGCCCTTCTTTTGCCTGGGAGACAGGCCTGATAGAAAGCCCTTCACTCGTGCTGGGAAGCGAATACCTAAATGAATGTAGAAGAGGTGCTTTAAGTTGGGGTACTGCAGTTGGGGTTTAGGGCATTAGGAATCTGTTAGAGTGTATTTGGGGTAAAGGGCAGAGGGTATGAGAAGGCACAGTGGCTTATCCTGAGATTCTCAGCACAGGGCAATGCAGGTGGAGTGTGACGGCTGGACAGGAGATCCCTCTGGGCAGAAGGTGGCTGGCCATGTGGAGCTTTGCAGAGGGCTCTTAAGAGGCCTGGTGTTTATTTTATAAGGAAGTTGTGTGAGCTGGCTCCGGCCTTTGAAGCGGCAGCTAAAGTTTAATTCCTGTGCTGCTACTTACTTGATATGAACCACAGAAAACTGCTGAACCACTCTTGACAGTGAGGGAAACAGCTACTTCAAAAGGCAGTCTTGAGAGGCAGGCAGCCTTTGAGGGTTTCAAAGCACATATTCTAGTGCCTGGGATAATCCAGAGAGCCAGAAGTAGTTTGTTGTTAGTGCTGTGGTTATTTTGGTAAACGTGGAATTGCTGTGGGTGATGGTGATGAGGGGGTAGCATGGACCTTTAAGCAGGGACTCCACATCCCAGCCACTAATTTCCTCCAGGGCAACGGATGTCCAGGTGAGGAAGGTAGAAGACTGACACTAGTGAAACCAGAGCTGTAGGCCAAGGACTGCTCCCTCTGATGCAGGACCTGAGTGTGACAGAACCTTTCTCAGCCCAAGGATCCATGACCAGGAACCTAAGGTGTCAGGTATCCAACTGTCACCATAGGCCAGTCTGAGACAGTGACTTCAAGTTCATTGTCTCACATTTAAGTAACTGGGTAGTGGGTGCTGTATCACGTCAGACTGGGCCTCGGCACACATGTCATGGGAAGATGTGGGGACTGAGGATGAGCCACTCTGGGTGTCAGGGCAGCATTAAGAGGCCTCTGAGATTCTGTGAGAGAGGAAAAAGCAGAATTGAGTGGGTTTAAGAGGGCACTGGTGGCCTTGGAGTGCTTGTGAGACACCCGTGCTTTCCCTACCTGAAATGCTTCACAAGGACTGTAGAAGTCATCTTGGGCAAGTACCTGGGCCTCATATTCCTTCCTTGTTCCTGGGCTCCCTGTCCCTTCCATCAAAGTGCCCAGGTCCTTTGCTTGGAGCAGATGAGCTGGGGGGTGTGTGTGTGTGTGTGTGTGTGTGTGTGTGTGTGTGTGTGTGTGTGAGGGAAGAGGCTTTTGATGGTGGTGCAGCTTAGTTTTATCTCATGGTTGAGGTGGGGTGCTCTGCATCCATGGACCCTTCTTCTTCCCTTCCCAGAGCATTCTTCCACCATGCCCTTCCTCCAAACACCTGTGAAATCCTGGTGGCACAGAACTCAGATTCTTTGGGCTTCCCTGAATGGTATGGGCACAGAAGTTGGGGTGGGAAGCAAGCTGCTTGGGAGGGAACTCTGGGTTCTGGAGTCACAGAGAAACTGAGAGTCCCATGAAGCACAGGCACAGAGTCTGAGAACTGTGTGTCCTGCACAGTCTCCACTCACACCCTTCATACATCTTCAGGAGGAAGCTGGTTCAATGGAGGGCACTGTGGCAAGACTATGATTGTTACTGCAGTCATATATTACCCTGGAAAGACAGTGGAGGAAAATATATTTCAATGCCATGTTCAAAAGAACTGTCATTTTCAACATAGTAAATAAGTTTTGGGAGAATGATGTAAGAGTGTTGCTTTCAATGTGTTCTATTTCCTTTAGTCCAGATTGATGCATGATGGAGGAAAACAAATCTAAGCAGAACTACTACATGGACAGGGCCTTTTTAGAAAGCTCTAATTACATGCACACGCACAACAAATCAGAACCTCAGGGCCACTTTCCTTTACATACATTGGTACATCCCAGAAGTCTCTTTTAAATTGCCACATATGGTTTTACCAAAAGCTGAGAGAGAAGAAAGAAACCAACAATGCTGACTTTGAATCCATGAAAGATGAGACACATTGATGATAAGACTTGGCCTTTGCCTGTTCCCACAGTGTATTGCAATGACATCAGTGCACTTTGTTGGCATTCAGCCTGCTCACGACCCTCTCTGGGTGTCTGGGTCACTAGTTCTGGCAGTCATCTGTACTGTTTGTGTCCCTCAGGCATTCTCCTCTTCTACACTGACCTTTCTTTTCCCCCCCTAGGAAAAATCAGTTGGTGTCTGACAAGGCAGGTGATAAGCCAGACTGCCTGCAGCTAGGTAGGTGACACTTGTCCCTCTGTGCTGTCTCAAGGTAAGTAGCAGGAGCCCTCCAGACTCTTCATCACTTTCCTTGGCCACCGTGCTCTGTTCCTTCAGTGTCTCCAGCTACTGCCTGCCTTTCTTTTCTGGAGAGTTCTTAAAAGAGGGGTCGGAAGCCGGGTGGTGGTGGCACATGCCTTTGATCCCGGAGGCAGAGGCAGGTGGATCTCTGTGAGTTTGAGGCCAGCCTGGTCTACAGAGTGAGTTCCAGGCCAGCCAGGACTGTTACTTAGAGAAACCCTGTCTTGAAAAACAAAACAAGTCCCAAACCAAACCAAAACAAGCAAGCAAGCAAAATAAGAGGGTTTGGTTATGTAGGTGGCTATAGTCACATATGCTTTGCCACCCCAGCACTCAGGAGGGTAAGGGAGGAGGATCCAAAGTTAGAGGCCAGCCTGCACCGTATGGCAAGACCCTGTCTCCCAAACCAAGTCAAAGCAAGCAAGCAACCAAGCAGCCAACCAACCAACCAAAGAGTAGACTGTTTCCCCAAACCAAACCAGACTAGCCAACAGACACTAGGCTGCCTGTCCCTGGGTCTCCACTGCACAGCTGCAGGCACAGGGAATCTTTGGGACCATTTAGAATGTTTCTGGAAGATACTTCCAGGTTAAAATATCAGGTAGTTCTGCGCCGGGGTGGCATGTTCATTTAAAAGGTTTGTGAGCATGATTGGGGTATGACATGCCTAAAGAAGGGTGAGGGGCTCAGCTTCCTTGCTCAGCCCAGTGCAGTTCACAGTGGCTATATCTGTTCACTGTGCTCTGAGATCAAGACAGAACATTTATTTCCATGTTAGCTTGGAAGCAATTTCTTTCTATCTGTAATCCTTGAAGAGAGTGGTAGAAACTTTCAAGTGGAGGATGACAGGGCAGGGTTGGATGTCAGAGGATGGACTGGAGTGCTCTTGAATCTGCTCTCCTGGAAGCCAGCCAGCCCCTTTACCTGTTTGCCTTTATTTTTTATTTTTTTGGCACATAAAAGCTATTCACTCACTTCACTTCTTTCTCCCTTTCAAACATTTCTTTTTAAGCTGTAGGAGGAGAGATGTACTCTTAAAAGTTCCCATGTTGGATTTTCAGCTGACAGTGAGCTTTGATGTAGCTTGAAATTACAGGCTAGGGCTCTGATCATAGAGGCAGGCTTTTTTTATGCGGCATAACACACTTCAGAGGTACCAGAGCCTCAGAAATCACCAGGAACCACTGGTGGGGATGATGTGGCCCTGCCCAGGAAGGGCAGGTTTCTGTGCATGGTTGTGCAGAGTAAAGGATGGCGTCAAAAAGCCTGGGCATTCAAAGCCTCTGGGTTGTGCAGTTCTGGAAGCTTTGCTGATGAAAGTGACTCGAGCTTGGATCCAAAGTGACACACAGTTCCTGGCCTTCAGAATCCCTTTCGGAAGGAAGGCTTTTTGGCAGTTCCCAGAAGCCATTTGAAGTGTATGCACATGCTTTCTGGAAGGAGCGGACCCTCTCTGCTAGTGGCTGATTGAGACAAGGAAAAGGAAATGAAGGACGAGAACAGAGTTAGGGAAGAGAAACACAAAGAGGGCTTGAGGGGCAAAGTATATGGGGTACAGAAAAGAGGCAGCACATTCTGGGAGAGGACCAAGTTCCCTTCTGTATCCTTTTGGTCTGGTTTAGGAGCCTTTGCTTGAAGCCCCTGCAGGCATAGGATAGGCTTGACTGAAGATAGACAGTGCCCAGTAGAGGACATCTTGTGTTCTTGGAGGGCAGAACTGGATGGGACAAAAGAGACAGATGTCCTCCATAGAAATGCAGGACCTTCAAGAGATATAGAAGAGAGTTCTGTGATGAGCCCTTGAAGGTCCATAACTGAGATATTTAGGCTAGACTTTGAAGGATGGGCCAGGTCTCACCCAAGGGAGATATGGAAGGGACTGCACAAGTAGAGGCAATGGTGGGAGTGAGAGAGGGTACTGAGAGGGGCAGGGCCCACAAGGAAGATGGTGTCAGAACAGGGCTGGAGCAGGCAGGCAGAGAGGATTCTGAGTGCTGTGCTTAGATTTGGACTGAATCACTGGGCACCAGGAGCTTCGGAAGATCAAGACCATGCACTGGGCTATGTAGGTTTGGCATAGGATGGATGTCAGTGCAGGAACCTCTGGAAAGGGACTCATAAGGAACTCTTGAGAGAGACAGGGCAGAGTGGCAAGGCTCCTTTGTCTCTAGTTTGCCCTCAGAGTATTTCAAGACCTGATCCCTCATACAGAGTTCATTGCCTTGCTCTCTGTTCCTGAAGCTTTGCCCAGATTCTTACTCTAGTACATTGACCATTGTGTTTGGAGTGCCGTGTCTCTTTGTGTGGGCTGGGATCTCTTGGAGAACAGAAAGGTAACTTCATCAATTCTGGGCCTCTCTGTCCCATGCTGTCTTTAGAATATTAACTATAGATGTTTGATAGAGAACTTCATGCTGATGCAGACCTGTAATTCCAGGTTCTTGGAAGTCTGGGCTGAACCCTTACCATGAGTTCAAGGCCAGCTTGGGTTACAAAGTGAGTTCAAAGTTGGGGCGACTTAGTAAAACCTTGTCTCAAAGCGTCAGCACTGTGCCTCTTGTTCTCTTTGGATCCCACTTGAAGAGAAATTTAACTTTTTCTCTCTCTCCACCCACATACTGCCCTCTCCAAACGTATTTCTTTTTCTCTCCAAAGGTATATGAACTAAGAAAACAAATCTCTAGCTTCTGTTTAACTAGACATTCATATGGTGGCCTTAAAAATAGCATTCTCAAACCACTGACATTTGCAGACAGTTTGGTGTCTTTGCTAACATGTCAATTCTCAGTGCTTTGTTTCCCTTGCATGGCAGTCTTGCCACATCTGGTCCTGAGGCCTGCTGTGTGGTCCTGAACCAACTCCCTGTGCTGGGCTAGGTTGTCCCTGCAGTAGCCAAGGGAGGTTACCTGCTTCTCAACTCACCCTGCCCTGTATGTGTTATGGGTCCTACTTCCTAGAGTTCATCCTCCATTCCAGACTCACTTCCTGGGGTGAGCAGAGTATATTGCTGACTACCCTGCCTACCACCCAACGTACCAAACAGAGGCCTCCAAATGACCTTAAATACTGTTCCTTTCATCCCACAGGAATCAGGCTGATCCAAGGCATTGCAAGGAGCCCTTCAGGTCTGGTAGAGTTGCTTAGATTGCTCTGCCTGGTCAGCCTCTGGTGCCCATGGTGGGATCAGCCATGCCTCTGGTCTCTGCTCTCACTGTGTATCTTTGCGAAGTCTGCCTGTCAGCCGTGTTCTTCTCCTTGTTGCCCTCATTTCCCTTCAGCCCTCACTATCTTAGGCATGAACTGCATCTGTTCCCGCACATTTTGGCGGATTGCTTGATATGCGTGTGTCTTTATTTGCCATCTCGTTTGATTTCTTCCTTTTCCTACCCAGCATCATATTTCTAAAGTCCATTCACATTGCTGGGTGAACATCTGGTTTCCATTTCTGGTTATTTTTGTAAGGCTATGGTCACAGGGTAACATTTCCAGAGATTCAAACTAAGAAAGGTCTCATTTAAATCTAGGATCTTACTTAAAGTTCAGCCTTAAATATTCTTGGACAGTTTCATACATGTACAGAACAAATTTTAGTCATTTTTACCCCCCCTTCTGTCTCTCATCCCTCCTCCCTCCTACTGAAACACTTTCTAACAGCCCGTACCCCCACTTTCTTATCTCTATTCAGTGGATGAGCTTTCCTTGCATGGTGGCTGGTTCTACCCTTTGGGGAAAGGAGGCTGTTGGGTGAAATGTGCTCGGCATTGCCAGCAAGCTTACTTGGGGGTCCTTTACCTGAGCGTTCTAGTGTATGCTGCTACAGCTGCAGATTCTAGTGGGATTCTCTCTCAGCCTCGATCACTCCAGCTGTGAGAGATGCCCTGGAGTCCCTTCTGGTTGGAGGTTCAGGGGAGGCAGGGTACCGAGTGGTCTGCCATCAGCTTGTTTGGAGTCTGCCCCCACCACAGGGGAGGTAGGGTACCGAGTGGTCTGCCATCAGCTTGTTTGGAGTCCTGCCCCCACCACATTCTCCCTGCCCTACCTGGGGCAGCTATGCACTGCCTGTGCCTTATGTCCTCGTTGTGAGTGGGGGCAGCAGTAATCAAACTCTCAAAAGGCCAAGTTTGGGTTGGGGGCTCAACTCAAATGTTCAATAAATTACAGTGATGATTGTAAGAATATAATGCTATTTTTACAGAAATACGACTCCTCTAATGGTGACTTCTTCTCATATGTCCTTGGAGCAGCAGATGTGGGCCTCCTGCCCACCTTTTGTAAAGAATGTGTCAGTGCTGGGCCTGGCTATGGCGAGGCCTGGCTGGGCCTGGCTCACTGGCTGTAGGCTCTAAGGCACTTGATTCACTCTGTCCACCTGTGGCACAGTGAAGGAGGGATGGTGGCCAGGAGTGGGCCCCTCTTTGTTTTCTTTCCTTGTTGGGGAGCCCTAGGGCCCCAGTGTTCTCTAGGCTGGTGTTCAGGCTGAGGTACTTCTTCAAACTCCTCAGTGTGGTGGTGAGGTAGGTGACTCCTTGTTCCATTTCCCCCGAGCCACACCACGGCCTTGCTTTCTTTCAGAGGATATTGAGGATGAACTGATAAAGGAAGACATTGTCCTGATCCCACCTCCATCCATGCTCAAGCTCCAAACAGCGTCAAAGCCAATTGACCTCTCATTGGCGAAGGTAGGTGTCAATCCAGAGGCTCAAGGAGTCCACATTAAACACAACCGGATGCTGATGTTTTTGACTCAGTGGTTCTTTCTCATTGTGCTCTCCTGGTCACTGTGGAAGTGGGAACTTTGGTATGATGTATACGGAACCTGAACCAAGGGTCAGGAAGACCGTTTTAGTCCTGGCTGCTCCCCTGGCTCCTTGAGGAAAGGGGTGGTGGTGGTGGGGTGTGTTCCTCTTCTGGATGCTTCAGGACTCTGTCTTTGATGGCCCAGACATGCCTCACCCACTGAGGTGTGACATTAATGAGGTAGTTGTCCTGTGAGACTGGCTCTGTGCCTGCATGACTTTATGCATTAGGCTCTGGGCAGCTGCAGAAGGACAGAAGGACCTGGGGAGGACAGGGAGGACAGACAGTTCTTCAGCATACCCGGGTTTGAACCTGTGGCCTCCTAGATGGACCTATGGCGACAGGACCCAGGTTCCCTTGTGTCCTTGGCAGAGGCGCCCTATTTTCCTCAGGACCCTCAATGGCTAGGGTGGCTCACCTCTCCTTTGGCTAGAGACTCCTGCAGGATGGAATATTTTTCCTGCTGTCCCACACTGGCCATTCAGCCAGGATCCAGAAGAAAATCTAGAAGCTCCTAGACATGTAGCCAGTTCCCTCCCTGTCCCACTTAACTGTGTATACTTGGCACCTAGATCATGATGGAAAGATGTTTCTAGAAATTTGTTTCCCCTTCCCTTTTTTGTTCCTCTCTGCTCTCCTTTCAGCTTTTGAAGCTACAGAAGGCCAGACACATGGAAGGAGTCCCAGAGCCAGGCACACATGCCCAGACTGTCCATAACCACAGGGCTGTGGTCCTCTCCTCAAGGCAGTTCCACTCAGTGCTGAGCTCTTGGAGGCTCCCAGAGACTTCCTAGCAAGAGCATGTCCCAAACCAGTCGAGGGGAGTGAGTTTCACAGGTGGGAGAGGACAGGGCCCAGCAGTCTGAGTTGTTCAACACCGCGGTGTCCCAGAGCTGTCTCTATGGCTAAGACAATGGCTGCAGGGTCCACTCAGAAGACCTGACTCTGTATTTTTCATGCTTTTGGAAATGCCTTCCAAGAACATTCATGGTTGCACTTGCCACAAGGTGAACCAAGTCCTGATGGATGAATTCATTTATCCAATGTGCTATGAGCCACATTTGATGATGACAGGTAGACAAATGTTTATGTCATAGAGATTCCTGGTACTAAAGGAAGAGATGAAAGAATTGATTGTGGTGGACAGTGATCCCGGTCCACAGGAGGAGCCTGACCTTGAGAGCAGGCTCTAGGGAGTGGCTGGAGATCAGCCTGCTGGTCCTTCTTGAGGCTTCACTGTATCCTCCAACACCCTGTTGTAAAACTGTGACTGAAAACCATAGACCATCATAGAGTAGCAGAGAGCGGTAGGGTTTTCCATAAGATTTAAAGGGAGATCACTGACAGGTGGCCTCCTAGAGAGAGTTTTTTTTTTTTTTTAATAGAAAGCTAGATAATATGCTTTTGACTTTGCTCGGGGCTATGGTCTCTGTTGCAGCTACTCATATCTGCTGCTGTGATGTAGAAGCAGCCAGAGACAAAAAAACAAAACAAAAAAAAAAAAAAAAAACGCCTATTTTTGTGTGCTAATAAAATTTTATTTGCAAAACCAGGTAGGTGCCAGATTTAGTTTCTGGACTATATCTATTTTATGGACTATAGTTTGCCAGAGTTGTGGCTCTGAAATTTTGCTGCAAAGTTGAAACACTCGGGGTAGTTTAAAATCTGATAATGGGGCTAAGGAAGAAAGCCATGGCTTTCATTATTAGCACACAACACACACACACACACACACACACATACACACACACACACACACACACACACACACCAAATAAAAGTATGGATATCAAACTCTCATCCTCAGGAATGTGGATTGAACTGGATTGACTTGGCCCATGGCCTATGCAACAGGATTATTTTTAAGTGCCCCTAGATAATTTTAATGTGAGGTCAGGTTGGAAACTTACGATCTTTCCAATGGAGGATCTGAGAACCTCTAAGATCCCTGGTAAAGCCAAAGTTTTATATTTCAAGGTCTGTGTAAGGAAACTCTTGGCCCATGTTAACATGGGCAGGTGTGTTTACAGATGTTCCAGAGGTAAGACCCTTAAGGTCAGGTTTATCTTCCTCAAATATGATAAGAATGGGCTTGCAAAATAGAGACCACTGCCAGAAAATGCAGTTCCTTCTAGAACCCAAGACTGCCTCCTGCAGAGCATGCTGCATGCATTGTTATTGTTCCTTTTATAATCAGCCAATAAAATGCTTTTCTCTCCCAGGAGATAAAGACCCTTCTGTTTGGCTCTACCTTTTGCTGCTTCAGTGAGGAATGGAAACTTCAGAACTTTTCCTTCAATGACATCGCCTCATTAAAATACGGCATTGTGCAGAACAAGGCAGGTTGCTCTTGGGGTCCCTGGGGACCTTTCTTCTGGGTTGGCCTGCACAAGGTGGAGACATCATTCACATGGTGACCTCTGAGAGCATAAGTGGGGTGGTTTGGCTTATCCTACACTTACCAAGTTGTCACTTGGTACAGGCAGTTAAGATGAGGCTGCTAGAGTGAGAAGAGCCATTGTGGCTCTTGCTGGGGACATTCTAGTCAAAGTTACTTCCTGAGACACTGGGATATCAGCGCAAGGGAGCAGAAAGTGGCCTTGAGCATGCTTGGAGGCTTTGAGAAGTCTCATAGGCCAAACCTTGGAAAGGCCTGGGGGTTTCCCACGTACAGCTGGAGAGGGTCACCTGCAGAAAATGGAGGCAAGAGCATGGGAGGGGGAGTTCAGTGCTACAAGAAATGCTAAGGCATTGCGTGTGGAAGATGGGTATGGGAAGGGGGTGCAGTGGTGGTTACAGAGTCAAAAGCTATGTGTGAAGCTTTGCTCCTGCCTTGGACATGTCCAGCAGGATAGTCTTAAGAAAGGCTTGAAGATGTTTCTACTCTGAGGACAGAGGCTACAGGACAAGCTCCACTGGGCACACTCCTCTGCCATGGAGCCTCCCCTGCCTCTGCTGTTTGAGGGTGGGTCCTGAGACTACCATATTCTGCCTCCCTCTGTGGTGTGGCCAAGCTTAGGTTCTCTTTTACCCCAACTTCAAGGGTACCTTGACCTATTGCTCTGGCAATTCTTGGATACTGTGGGAGCTGTCTAAGTGACAGAGAACCCATGATCACCTAACTTTGTAAATAGTCACTTTCTTCCCACGAGAGGACCTGAACTGACCTCTTCCTTGGAGCAGGGTGAGGTCTAGGAGGCTACATTTAGACAGGCCACCTTGCTGAAGACCCCTTATGACTGGAGCTAGGGCCTAGTGGTTGGAATGGATGGCTTCTTGGGGCCAAGAAGTTTAGTTTTCACTGGCAGTGACATGTGTCTTTCTCTGCAGGGTGGTCCCTGTGGGGTTCTGGCGGCTGTTCAAGGCTGTGTCCTGCAGAAACTCCTGTTTGAAGGAGATAGCAGAACCATCACTAATGTGTAAGTCAGTGTTCATCTTCCCTTCCTGAGGTCCCTTTAGAGTGTCCAGAATAAATAAGGACGGAAGCGTGGGTGTTCCCTGACACTTCCCATCTCCTTGAGGTTAAGAAGGGCAAAGGTGAAGGCAGCGAGCTAGAGGACTCCTGCTGACCTGGTTAAATGGACATGGTACTTTTGGCCCTAGGAGCAGGCAAGGTTGGTGAGTCAGACAAGTCACTGAAGACTGCTTTGTGAATGCACTGCCTCCTCTGACCCCTTCCACACCCACATGCACCTGCTGACACTCTGATTGGGTCCAAGGCTTCCTCCCTCTCTGCTTATCTCTTCTATGTCAACAGGCGGAGCTGCACATTCCAGCCAACTCCACTGTGTACGACTTTCTCCCTGTTGTGGCCATGTACTTCTCATTTTGCACACAGAGTATTTGTACCTAGGCACCCCTGCTCACCTACATCAACACTCCTACAACACCTCTGTGCAGTGAGAGAAGCCAGCGCTTCCCTTCCCTCCTACCAGCAGAGGTGCCAACCCGAAGGTTTGAGATTTGCTATTGCTTTCTGATGAGGCCAGCTCTGTTTCTGCTGTCCAGAAGTCTTTGGCACTTTTGATGTGATAGTACCTGCTGAATTAGGGACCCCTGCAGTCCTCAGCAGGGCCCTTGCCTACTTCCCTTCTTAGCTTGGACCATAGATCATAGTGGTGCCCTTCCTTTTGGGGCTGCTGGAACTGGAGAGCCGACAAATAGCCAGGAGGTAATGCAGTCATGCATGCTGCCAAGATGGGAGAGCAGGCTTCCTGCAGGTACATTCAGATGGTAATGATGTCTACAGAAGCAATGAAACTCCTTATTCCCTTCCACATATATCCATGGCATACTTTTTCTCCTCTAAATTTTCCTACCTCTCAGCATATATCCCCAAATTCTTTGTCAGTGTGCCTAAGTGGCCCCTTTCACCGCCCTGTCAGTGAAGGCCCTCCCTGACCCCCATGCTCTGCCTCTAATTACCCCACCTCTCACTGTCTGCTTGTTCATCAGAGCAGTTAGGTGTCTATATCTGCCTCTTCCCCAGAACATAGGCTGCATGAGAACTGAGACTTCCCTGAGCTGCCTGGTCCATAGGCTGGTTCCTGGAATCTGGCATAGTGTCTGGTCCTCTGGAGAGGCCCTTAGGATTTTTGTTGAATGAGTGCATGGACAATGAATGAGTTGTCCAGACAAACTGGGAGGGGAGGCAGAATGGTATTCCAGTAAAGAGAACAAGATGTGAAAAGGCCCTAGGGCAGGGAGAAGAACAGAGGTTGCCTGAGGTGGCCAGGGATGGGGTAGGGCAGGGCAGCCAGTAGGGCCTCTGTGCTCTTGGGACCTACTTGCAGCTTTGAGTAAGCCTTGGCCCTGACCCTTGTGAGTGATGTCTCATGACTCATGTCAGCTCAAAGCCCCTTCACGGGCTCTTTAGATCCCTAGCTTTGGGCTTCTGGAGGAGTCGTACATAGATGGTTTCCCAGTAGTTGGGATGCCGTGTCCCATGCTTTCATTATGAGACACTATCCAGGACAGAAGCCATCTTAGTTTCTTGTAACCCACAGGAGAAGGGGGCCAGGCAGGAGGCCCATCAGGTTGGAGCCCGAGGTGACTGAGTCAAAAGAAAACCCTACTAAGTGGTGAAAAGTGATAACTCTTTTCCACCCCCATCATGGTCTCTCATTGGTTAGCACCTGTCATGGATTGTCTGGGCCTAATCTCTGCCCCGCTACATGGGCAACTCTACCAAGACTCTGCTAGAAAGAGGAGCAGGAAGAAAGGTAGCCTTGGCCTAGAGCTACTGTGTGCTGGGACCTGGAAAAAGAAAGTGGGTTCCTCTGGACAAAAACCCAGAGGACAAGCCTGCTGTATTTGTATGTGGGACCTGGGTCACACTGGGTGCTGGGGCTGAGGGCCCATATCTGAGAAGAAGAGGGAAGTTGCTGGTGGGGTTTATGTGATGTGTGAGAATTGTGTTCTTTGTGGGAACTGTAATGCTGGATGCGTGTGTTATGTGTGGGTTGTATAGGGGAAGGTTGTGTTGGATGTGGTGCTGTGCTATATGTTTGAATTATGGCATGTGGGTTGTATTTCATGGGGGAAGCTGTGGAGGGCGTCTGTATGAGCTGTATTATGTATGGGTTGTATTACTTTGAGGGGATTGTGCTGTGTAGAGATTATATTTATATGGGAGTTCTGCAATGTAGAAAGTTGCATTGTATGTGAGATTGTATTGCATGCTGTGTCAATTTTGTTTCATGGGATAATTATGCTCTGTTTGGAGGATATGTTATGTGTTGAATTGTGTTGGATGTAAGGGCTATGTTGTGTGTAAGTTATACTGTATGAATGTTGTAGTGTGTGAGTTGTGTTTTGGGTTATTTGAAGGTTGTATTGTATGTGGTTTGTGTTGTATGTGGGTTATGTGATGTATGGGGATTGTTGTGTTGGGGGTATTTGGGTAGGTTATGTTATTTGAGTGGGTCATGTTTGTAGGAGGTTGTGTTGTGTGTAGGTTGTGTTATGTCAGTGGATAATCTGTGTGGTGGGTGCTGTTGTGTGTGGGGGCTATGTGGTGTAAGGGTTGTGTTCTCAGAGTAGGTTATACTGTATGTGGTTTGTATTGTGAGTGTGTGATACTGTGTGTGTAGGATCTGTCTGTGGAAGATGAGGGAACTCCCTTTCTGTGGGGTAGGTCTGGATGCTGCTCATTATCCCTCCGTATCCCACATCCTCATGGTCCTCAGGTAAGTACACAGGATGTTCCACTCAGTGAGAGGGAAGCAGGAACATTTGGCTCAGCTCTCTGAAGTCCACAGAAACTTAGGAGACATGGTGGAGGGTGACCTGTAAAAGTCTCTAAGACCCTCCCAGCTCACCAGCATGGGCTGTTCCTGGTCAGAAGGCTATAGGGAAGGGCACTGATGCCCTCCCCAGCCCCCTATCAGAAGAGTGCTGCTGCTGCTTCAGGCAGACAGTTAGGGAAGGGGCAGAGAAGCACTGGGGGGACACAGGGCTTAGGCCGACATGGATAGAAGGACAGAGCAAGGGGCTGTGCTGGACCAGGAGGAAGGGAGGAGTGCTGTTTGCAGTTTGTGCCCCTGCCTTGCTAGTGTTGTGCAGGTTGAAGGCTACAGTAGGTGACCTTGTCCAGTGGGTGTGCTGTGCCCTGAGGGAGGGAGAGTCTGTGCTAAGGGTGATGCTGCAGAGAGCCCAGGAGCTGGCCAGGACCTGGGTTGCGGTGGTGTGGAGGGCTCACAACTCTGAATTAGTAAACTCTCTCTCAGGGTGTACTCCTCGAGAAAATGCAAACAGAGCCTTTTGAAAAACCTTCCAGGACTACACACGTGAGTAGGCCATTGAACTCAGCCCATCACAGAGCAGATGGGGAAACTGAGGCCCACAGAAGGAGAGGTGAGACCCAACCCCAGTGCCACAGTTGACACCATTGCTGTGCCAAGACTGGCCTGTGACATCTTGCCTGTCACATCATATTGCTCCACACTGGAAGCAGTGGGGACCAGAGACAGCAGGAGGAGCTGAGGCTGTTGGAGTTTGAAACAGCGGATGGATGTGCCAGTGCCCTCTAGGCTCTCTGTTTACAAAGCGCTTCTCAACAGAGCCTCCTTCCCCCCAATTTAGTAAAGCCAGTACAGAAGAACACAGACAACTACTCTGCAGTTGTGGGGTGTGTGTGTGTGTGTGTGTGTGTGTGTGTGTGTGTGTGTGTGTGTGTGTGTGT
>CAJQZJ010032648.1:2120391-2165892 GCA_907164525.1 Lophiomys imhausi | reverse complement strand
TGTGTGTGTGTGTGTGTGTGTGTGTGTGTGTGTGTGTGTGTGTGTGTTTTTGCATGTACAATTATGTCTGTTTTAGATCTCCAGCTTGAGTGATTTGTATGCCTAGCACCAGAGGATGGAGCCATCCATAGTCCTCCCTGGGCTATATGGTTGGTCCCTTTTCACTCTGAACTGCCCAGTTTGAAAAGGGCAGGGTTGGGGCAGGGAGGGGGACAAGCTCTTCTTTTCATCTTGGGAACTGCGATGCATTTCAGGATGCTCTGCCACCCATGGGTCTTCCACACGTGCAGCTCCTGGGCTGGATTCTTGCACATTAGGTCTAAAGGATCCAGAGAAAGGGACAAGGTTCCAGGAGAACAGAGCTGAGGGTGGATGGCTCTTTCAGGGAAGCCAGGCAGAAATAAACACTGTTTGGCAAGGCCGTGTGTTTTCTGTGTGACTGTCTGGCCTCATTAGGACTCAGTCCACTAGGCTGGCAGCTTCCTCCATTCAATCAGTCTGACAAAGCCAGGCGGCAGGATGCGGTGTTTTTCCACTGGACAGAAGGAGTGGTGCAGCTTGACTTATCCCCTCCATAGGCCCCAAGAGAGCCCTGGGGCTGGAAAGGCCTTTAGAGGCTGACAGGAACTCGGAGAGGGGATCTGGGATGTTGTCCTCTCATCGTACTTCCCTTCTGAAATCGTGGGACTTGAGGCATATAAAAGGAACACTTGCCTCTGGATCTCCAGACACAGGATCCCTGTGGCCTCCAGCCAGAGAGGCTTCAGCCCTCCCTCAGAGGGGCAGAAATAAGCAAAACATGACCTGCACACACTCACCAGCTTTATACAGAACTTCATATAGACTTGGTTCACATGGGTGCATCTGCGAGGAGATAATTATTTTCCCTGAATCACTTGGGCAAGCACAGGGTAGGTGGCTTCCCACCCAACCCTCCCTAAGTGCTTCAGCTGGCACTTCTGGATAAATTAGACTCTTGAAGAAACTTCTGGTGTGTAAGAGCCTGGCTGGGGGCCAGGTTCCTGGTGGGAATGTGACAAATATGTGTCTGCTGTCTAGGCATTGTAGGACCTTCTCTGTCACCAAGGGGCCACCATTGAAGCTGTTGCCAGATAATGGTGTGAGTCCTGGATATGTAGACAGGTACAGGTGACCCATCTTTTTGTTGTCACCTTGGAATTAGCACTCCTCTATAGTGCATGTGCGTGCGTGTGTGTGTGTGTGTGTGTGTGTGTGTGTGTGTGTGTGTGTGTGTGCGCGTGTGCGCTCGAGCACTTGTGACAGACAGAGCTCTGACAACTCAGGGTAAACTGACAGAGCAGCAAGACTGGGGAGGGTGTGAAGCTCCTGTTGCCTGAGGGTCACATACTGACCCTAGACTGCTTGACAACTGCTCACTGCATTTTCCTTGAGCCTCTGTGTTATCTAGAAAATGAGGTCTCAAGAAGCCATGCCTCAGAAGGACGGAGGAGGTGAGAATAATCTGGGAAGCTGCAGAAGCTGCTAACTGGAAGCTGACACAATGTGAGGACTCTAGAAACAGGACAGCCTCAGAGAGGCCATGCTGCAGGCAATGCCAGTGGGAACAGGGAGATACTGACCCAGGAGCAAGCACACTGTCCTGCTTGTGACACAAGATGCTTGACAGATGGGCTGCAAGGCAGGCGACAGTTCCAAAAACCATGGTTAGCCTCACTTTCCCATACTCTCCTTTCCACTTTCCTCCCTGTGACTTTGTTAAATGACTTCATTCCCAAGACTTAGTTCTTCATTTGTAAAGAGGATGATATAGCCCTTAGCTCATGGGGTTATTTTAACAGTTTCATGAAACAAAGCATATGGAGTGCTTATCATCAGCACCTGGCACTTGCTAAGGACTCTTGTGCTAGCTTTTAAAATCTTACATGATGGAGTCTGGAGAAATGGCTCAGTGATTAAGAGTACCGGAGGACCTAGGTTCAATTCCCAGCACCCACATGACAGCTCATGACGGTCTGTAAACCCAGTTTCAGGGGATCTCTCATCCTCACATATACATAAACACATGCAAAACACCAATGGACATGGAAAAAAGAATGCTGAATGTCACTGAGAGGTTTTGAAGCAAGAATTGCTTGCTTCAGTCATTCACTTGGAGTACTCAGATGGAATTCCCTTGGCTCCTAGAGTGTAGGTTTCCCAGCCAGAGGTGTTTCAGGCAGTGTGCTTCTGTTTGGGCAGGCTTTTATACAACTCCTCCCAGGTTGAAAGTTTTCATCTGGGTGCAGTTGGGGCCATTGTGGGAAGAGGCCCCGCCTCAGATATGCTGATGAATGTGTACTATGGGACCAGAGGTGGTCCAGACAAGAATAAAGCTCATGGTGGGAGGGGAGCACAGGTAAGAGGAGGCAGATGTGATGTGCGGGGCATGCAGCGAGGAAGCCGTAGCTGTCATTTGGAGAGCCATGAAGCCCGTTTGCAGTTTTGGAACCCAAAGAATAAAGTCCAACCGTCTCTCCTATTGCCTGCCCATCTCTGCCATCCAGGCCTCTTTGTCCTGGGCATGGTTTCTCCTAAAACACAGAAAAATATTTTGTCAATGTTATTTTCCTAGCAAGCACTGACTGACCTGGGTTGGTGCTCCTAACAGCTTAGGCCATCCGCTTTGGCGATGATATGGTCCCCATTTCCTGTGAGGAATACGGCAGGCTTCCTGAGTCTGAGGAGGCATCAGGTGGTCACTGGTGTATTTTCTTCCAGGCTGAGCCTCATTACTCATCCTGTTGCCTCTGCAGCCTTGCCAATGCCAGGAGCTCCATGTGAGGAGTTGTCAGGTGCACCCCGTGTCTGTGGATATGGCCTATCAGTGACAGTAGTGATGGAACCAGTGACTGAAAACTCCCTGTGAATCAGGGGCCAGGCTTGTGTGCAGTGTCTTGGTTCAGGCTCCCAACACTGAGGGGACTTCAGTGTCCTTGCCACTTTTTTTTTTTTTTTTTTTTTTTTGGTTTTTCGAGACAGGGTTTCTCTGTGTAACAGCTCTGGCTGTCCTGGACTCGCTTTGTAGACCAGGCTGGCCTTGAACTCACGGAGATCCGCCTGCCTCTGCCTCCCCAGTGCTGGGATTAAAGGCGTGCGCCACCACCGCCCGGCTCCCTTGCCACTTTTTGTACATGGGGAAACCGAGACACCACTGTGGCTTATTAACTTTTATTTTAAAGTCATTCGATTTTAATTTTAAGTCACAGCCTGACTGTAGATGCATGGCTCTGTGTCCCACCATGGTCGCTGTTTACTGGTCTCCTGCTTTCTCTCCCTTTTCCCTGGTAGGAGGGGGTAGATTGCAGCATTCTCTCCCTCACACATCTCAGTGTGGAGGTCAGGCATTTTTTTTTTGGTGAGTGAAAACCTGGAGTTCTCCTGTGTGCCTTCCTTTGCCCTGCCCCCAGCAGGTCTTCATCTTGTTGGTTAGGAAGACATTCCAGCCAGCTTCTGCAAGAATGTAGGGGAGATCCACAGGGTACAGAGGAAAGCCAAGGAGCAAGCACGAAGGAGCCCTGGAAATGTCAAGTGGAAAGAAACAGCTATATTTGGCTGTGCCTTCCTCCCTCTTGTTCTTGCCATGCCCCAGGAACCTCTTAGTCACCACTTTTATTGCAGGATGGCTCAGTGGCTTTGGATGTGATGCCCAGCTGAGCTTCCTAAAGCTACCCTGCACTTACATGTTGCTGCTCTCTGTCCTGCCCCTCTTTCTGACTTTCCTCTCCTGTGCCTTCTCCACATCCCAGATGTCCCTCCTGTCAGCCTTTCTCATCTAGGAAGTCTGTGCCAGCCCCACTTTGTCCTATGTTTTCCATGAATCTCCCAGCTTCTCAAGGGGTCTGCTTGCACCTGGAGCTTAGAGATCTGAGGAGTGGCAGCCCATGCCACAGAACGACCACTGCTGCCTGTCACACACTTGTTTAGTTGTCAGCATGGTAGCATCCCTGCAGCTACCCCAGGGTCCTGACTCCTGGTTACTTGTGGTCTCGTCTGCCTCCAGATGTTGGGACTGGCCAAGGCCAGAGCAGGATAGTGCCTTACTCCTGTGTGTTGTGGCAGTGCTGCCAGAGTATGCTTGGCTCTGGCAGAATGAGAAATCTTAGAGTTTATGCTCAGGCCTCGCCAAGCCTCTGAGGTTCTCTTTGCTCCAGTGGGTAATATTCCTCTGTCCAGCTTCAAGGCCCTTCCTCAAAGTCCTCCTATGGTCCTCATCTGTAGGACCTGCAGATCCTGAAGCTTAGCCAGGGAGTCCCTAGCCTGCAAGGAAAGAGAAGCCATGTGCAGAAAGGCCACCTAAACACAGGACATGGCTGTTCTGCTCTGTGTCTTCATGAGCCTAAGCATGTTCCCTTTCTTGTCAGCCGGCTGCAGCCCTCAGATGCTCAGAGGACCCGCTGCCTTGCCCTGGCCATCGCAGATATCCTGTGGCGAGCTGGAGGCAGAGAGCAAGCCGTGGTCGCACTGTAAGTAGCTCTGGGGCCCATGTCGCATTTAATCCTCAACTTGTTCTGGCCTGACTGCTGGCTGAGGCTGTCCTGGTCTGTATGCTGGGCAACTGGGCTCTGCTGATGTCCAAGCTCCATACTCGTGTAGGATGCTGTGCTCCTGCCTGCCTGCCACCCAGGACTTGGGAAACATAGGAGAAAGCCTGTGACTCAGGCACTCAGCTCCCCTGATTCTGAGGCCACAGGCGAACTCAGCTGTGACATTACCGATTCGTGTCACTATCCAAGACCCGAAAGCATATTTCTGCCTATGTCACTGGAATCTCATTCCAGCGAGGATGAGACAGAGGTGAGTGGCAGAGGCTGCAGCCTAGCCCCTGGATTCTGTCACCTTGACCCACCATCAGCTTTTCCCAGATACCTCCACCCTGCCCCACAGTTCTACAGGCCGTCTTCTGGATGTTCAGCCTCACCCCTCTGGGGGCAACATCACTCTACTCCAGCTCTGTGTCTAAGTTTTGGGAAAGAAGGTGGTTTGGGGATCAGATTGGTTACTGTAGTATAGTGCTTAAGAAGGGGGTCCAAGACAGACTCTCAAAACTATTGCTTGTTGGTTATGCAACCTTGGGAGTTGACCTCATCTCCCTACGCCTCATTTGTTGACTTGTTTAGGATAAATGAGGATGATAATAATGATGACTAGATGGTTGTGGAAACTAAATGAGTAAGTATAAATAAATAATATGTGTTAGATATAATAGTATTATTGTTATAAATCACTTATTAATGCAAATAGATGGTGGATAGTACATGTGATGTGCGTAGGGAAGTGTCTGTGTTGCATTAGTTGTAGGTTGGCCTTTGATACCCTCTGCCAGGCAACCTTGGCACCTGTGTATTTGGCAGCTCTAAGGGCAGAGGGGACAAGAGCTGATGGAACAAAAGCCTAGAGAAGAAAGATGATGTGTCCCAGGCCACATAGAAGCTGGTGGCGAGTGGGACCCAAACCCAAATCCTACTGTTAGTCAGTGCTGCCCTGGGCTACATGCCCATTTTTGTTGCTGGAGGAGTCTCAGTAGGTGGGGAGGGCTACACACCCATTTTTGTTGCTGGAGGAGTCTCAGTAGGTGGGGAGGCTTCTAAGAGAATGGCTGGAATCCTTGCCCTGGATGAAGATCATGGCAAGTCAGCAGTCCTTCCTCTGCAGATGTGTTTGCCAACTGTAAGGGAGACTTGGGTCTCCTCCTGCGAGACATAGGCATGGTTGTTCCAGACTCACCCTCCACTCTCTTTTTCCATGCCCTGGACTCATGGGTGAGTTCATAGCAGGAAAAACGAGAAGCCCTTGGCTCTTTTCTCTCTGGGGCTCTCACTCCTGTCCTCATTTATTTCATTGCACATGTGTTCTTATGGATACAGGGCTTGCCTTTTCATCTGGTGGAGGACTTACGCACCTTCTTTTCCTTTTTAGGGCTTCAGGAACAACGCACTTCAGTCCAACAGGGAAATACAAAGCAGATGGAGTCTTAGAAACAGTATGGCTTTCTGGAAACCTCTCGTGCCACCTTTGGCTTTGTTTGGGGACTATCTCCTTTCATATAAGTAAATCCTCCCCCAGCTGGGGCTGGCTGGCAATCCCTGCAGCCCAGGCCCCCAGAAATCTGCCCTTTGGGGATGGGGGATAGCTGGGTGGCTTTAGGGATTGGCTCTTGTCAGAGCTGGCTCAGTGGCTGAGAGGCCCAGTGTCTCCTCATGACCCTCATGTGCACCGGTATAGAGGTGCCCTCAGTACCCTGTGTGCAGTGTCCCTTGCTGCGGAGGCCATCTGCCCCTCCTGTGCCTTTAGTATCTTTTCTAGGATTCTCATGGATGGGGAGAGGTATTAGAATATAGAAAGTGGGAAGGGGAGGTTGATAACATGGAGGAGCAGCTGTAGGCCCAACCTAAGTGCAAGTTAGGGAAGAAATAGGAACGATACCTTGTGTTATTGAAAATGTAGACACAGTGAAGATACTCAAAACCTGAAACACCTTTACTGGCTATTTTTGTTTTAGCCAATTTGTTTACTATGACCTAGCCATGCGCACATGTGACCCTTGAACCCTCATTCAGGACCTTGCTTGATTGAGTGTTTTCTGGAAATGTGTTATTATTATTTTTTCCTGACCTTCTTGAGAACAACTTGTTGGGTTTTGGCCTGGCCTGGCCATGGTGACATGGAGAGGTGATTCTTCTCTGCCCCTTCTATTCCTTGTTTCACCCTCCACAGATAGGGAGCTGGATCCCATGATGGAAGAGTATGAGGACTCCACAAGAGGACTCACCCAGAGCTCACTCAGCAGGGCTGGACAGCCCAGAGTCACTCACAGGACTCCATACACACACACATTTTTGGTAGAAAAGCCAGGGCCTGACCCAGCATGGGGCACAGTCCCTGGGGATATGTAGCTCACTCTGTGTGTTTCTTCACAGCTCACACTGTATAGTTTGACTTGCTCTGAGGACCTGGTGACTTTTCTCCAGCAAAGCATTCATCAGGTATGAGCAGCAATTTTTTTGGTGGCATGAGCCTTGCCAAGCTTCCTAATTTCTTTATGGAAGAGGGCGGTAGGTGGAGTAGGGCTCCTGGCCATTTCCACCCTGGAGTTGGCAAAGAGACAGACCAGAATGTGCTAATGTAGGCCAGAGAAGTGTGGATGTTGGTAGGGGACACAGTTTCCATGACATCCTTGCAGGGTGGTAGTGATCACAAAGCTTAGGGAGCTGTAGCAACCGGGAGCATCTGGGATTAGAAGCCAAGTTGAGGTTTGGATTTCTAGGGCTTTCCCTCTGCTGAAGTAAGCAACTACTCTGGAAGGCTGGACTCTGAATCAACAGAGAGGGTTCTAGGACAAGCTGGGAGGTGAAGAGAAAGCAGCTTTCTTGATAGTTCTGGAGGAGATTCTTTTTGGCATAGGATCTCATAAGTGTCCTGGGGAGGCCCTGAATCATATAGGACCCTGCAGCGCCTGGTTTGCTCAAAGAAGGCTGTATTTCGCTGCTGGTTCAGAGATTGACTCATGGCTATGGCCAGCTTGGATGGGGAAAACATAGGGCTCTGGTAATTCCCATTGGGATAAGGCACTGTGGGGTGTTGTCTGGGATCTTCCTACATTCCAGAGGTAGTTAGCCTGGCTTTGGATCTGAGTGGCTCTGAGACTTGGGCTCCATCCTGAAGCTCTTTGTACCTCAGGTACCACATTGATTATGCCTGGATAACAGCCATGCCTGCCTCACACATTGTGCAGGAGCCCAAGCTCCATGGTATGGGCGTGTAAAGAAGGAAGTCTTTTCTGGAATGGTCCTGCTCTATGAGGGTCCGGGAAGGCTCCAAGGGGTTGAGTGGTGAGGCTCGGGAGGGGGAGTTGACTGGAGGTGGAACCCAACCTGACATTTCCACTGTTAGATATCCTTTCTCAGCACTTTCTCCTGAAGATCTGAGGATCTGAGTACAAGCCCCAGAAGCATCCTGACCCTGACAGCACCAGACATTCCCTGGGAAGGAAGCAGTCCTGCATTAAGAATAACTGAAGAGAGGCATGCTCATGGGGAACTGGCCCTGCTGAAGCCCTTTAGTCCTAGTGCTGCCACTTCCCATTCTGGGGCAGCCCGGGAGAGCTGGGACCTGCACAGTTGTCTTCGTTAAGGCAGCCTCCTGTTGGGTCTAGGCAGAGGGGTTGACATGTAAAGAGGGTTCTAGAATAGCTGTTTGTCACTTGCCCCATCCCTGGTTCTGTTTATTTTTTTTCCTAGAATAACTCTGCAAGGTGTCTGCCAATGGCAGTTTCCCAACCCTTGCTGAGAGCAATGAGAGGGCTTGAAACAAGGGCCTAGGTACCTCCTGGGCTTATTGCTGGTTGCATGTGGCCTTGGCCTTGGCTTTGGAAATCCCTGTGTCCTCATCTAGAGCTGGAAGCTGAAGCAGTTGAATAGCTTCTAGATCAATGAAGACTCTTGAGCACCTATGGGACAATGGTTTCTACATAGTGCTGGCTGAGTGAGCAGAACCCGGGCTGCCTATTGAATGGAGGTGGCCGAGGGCACAGCACTGTGCCTGACAGATGCCCATGGAAGGTTGTCTCCTTAAGCAGATGGAGCAAGGAGCTGTCCTAGCTGTGGGAGGAAAGTGACTGAGGGCTGAGCAGTGCCCGTAGTTCAATCAATGAAAGGCTCTGGGGCCAGGTCACTGCCCCTGTGATGGTGGCCCTTGGCACTAGGGCCTCTGTGTCCTTGCCTGCAAGTTGGGTCTCACACTTCAGCCTATGCCCTGGGGTTTCCAAGAAGACTTTGACAGAAGCCATGAAGAAGTTCAGAGAGAGGGTGCCAGGTGAGGGCGCCCTCAGTTCCACATTTGGGCTCTAGGCATACCTCCTCGCCAGCTGTGGTTTCCTAAGTCTAGTCAATACCGGCCCCTATTCCTCTGGAAACAAGTTTCTCTCCCCACAGCTTAATTTATATTTTTGCTGGAAGTAATTGAGCTGCCTCAGCAGTGAGCACACCAAATCCATTTTTCTGGGCTGTGCTTAAGAGAGGCTCTCTGTGCCAACCTTGGGAGTGCATGCCACCACTGCCCAAAATAAACAGCCTTCGTGTTGTTTTCATTACTATTCACCACTTGAGAGGTGTTTGCTGGCTCCAAGCCAGTGTGGAGGACTTCTGTCCAGCTGCCCATTGGAATACCTTGGTGGGCCCATGTCTTTCCAGGGCTGGAGCTGTGGTAGGAGAACGGTTCCTTCTTCCCAAGTGGCACCAGACATTGTTCACACCCCTAGCCATAGTTTCTGGCCCAGGTTGCCTTTCATACCATCCTCATGCCTTGAGGCCTCCCATGTCTTGGCAGCTTGAATCTGATGAGATCATTTTAAGTAATATTTTTAAAAAGCGAGGGGGAATATTGGTGCCATTCGGTTGTGTTCTGAGAGGGCAAAAAAGGCCAACTTGGGATGGGTGTTCTGCTCACTGGGTGTCCAAAAAAAGCACTGTCTGAGGTGTCCTAAGGACCCGACCATGCCATACTGCACAGTCACAGCTTCCCTCTGTGCGTGATGAATTCAGCTGCAGTGACTTGCATGTTCACAGCTACATCACAGCCCTCCCTGCAGGGTGATAGGCTCCAGAGAATTGGCCAGGGAGACAGACCCTAAAGCTGACGCTTCCCCTAGACAAAGAGTAAGGCCATAGTTGGGGAGGGGGGGGAGCAGAGGTAGAGCCTGGAGACTTCTCTAAGGCAAGTACAAGGTTGTATCAAAGGTACACACAGGATCTACCATCCGAGTCCTCACAAGCCTGGGTCACCTGAGTGGGGACAGCAGCATTACTTTGCAGCTGTCACTTCCACAGGAATTGTCTTTGAGGTTGTGCATCAGAAATAACCCAAGAAATATGCAAGGCAGGGTCTTAGTTATCTTTGTTTTTCACTGTAGAAGCCAGAGCACCAAGTGCCTGGCTTGCAGTCACAGGATTTAGATGAAGCTGAGTGGTATTCATTTACTTAGTTTGTTGCCACAGTACGAGTTGAAACTGTTTATAAAGTAGGTGGTGTTTTCTGGTCCCCTCTCTCTCTGGTCCCCTCCAGCCAGCTCCTGGGCCTTTGCACTCACTTTCTTCGCTCAAAGCAGTGGCCATGACTCTTCTTGAGCCCAGCTGCCTCCTGGGCCTCTGGCACACATCACACATCCAGAAAGCCCCTCCCCTTCAGCTTCTCCTCCTCCACTCTTGGCTTCTTGTGAGGCCTTCCCTCTTGTGCCCACCAGAGGCCTTCCCTCTTGTGCCCACCTGCTTCTCAGGTAGCTCCTTAGAGGGTAGCCTCTTGTATTGTTTATTTTTGAAACAAGGTCTCTCTATACACAGCCCAGATTGGCTTCACACTCATTTATAGCCCTAACTAAAACTAGCCAGCACAGCACAGTGAGCCTGAGCTTGCAATCCTCTCAACCTGCCCGTGCTGAGATCACATATGTGCACTACTGTGCTTAGAGGGAACATGCTCTTACTGCAGGAACTTTACCTGTTGTTATGTTTTTATGATCAGTTAACTGGCTGTTTGAATTACAGGGTAAAAACCAGACTGTACTTTGAAGGAAAGATAATTTTATTAGAATCTTGAGCTGTAATAGTTTCTGAACTGGAATACTATATTTGATTCTGAGTTTCTTGGTGGCCAAGGAAAAAATGAAAATGTACTCAGTTACATCATTCTTGTCGAAATAGCCCTTTCTCCTTTTAGCTTTAAGTCCAAAAATTATTGTTGACATACAAGGAGTGCTATTATAACTGCATTTTCAAACATGGTTCATCATGCCCAAAGTGGGATGAGTATAATTTCATACTGGTTTGGGGCTGGGAGCTGTTGATTCTCATTTCAGTAGACTGTTGTCTTAGTTAGGTTTCTGTTGCTTTGATAAAACACCATGACCAGCTGGGCGTGGTGGCGCAGGCATTTAATCCCAGAGCTCAGGAGGGAGAGGCAGGTGGATTTCTGTGAGTTCAAGCCCATCCTGGTCTACAAAGCAAATCCAGGACAGCTAGGGCTACACAGAGAAACCCTGTCTCTGGAAAGAACAAAAATAAAACAAACAAACAAACAAAAACCCACTGTGACTCATAACAATTTGGGGAGGAAAGGATTTATTTCATTTAACAACTCTCAGGTAGTACTCTGTCACTGAGAGAAGTCAGGGCAGGAACTGAAGCAGAGGACATAGAAGAATGCTGCTTACTGGCTTGCTCCCCATGGCTTGCTCAATCTGGCTTTTATTGTATTTTAAAATTTTTACTTCCCCCCTTCTTATTGAAAGTAGATTATTTTCTCACATAACATCTCCTAATTATAGTTTTCCCTCCCTCTAATCCTCCCAGTTCCTCTCCACTTCATCTTCCATCTGGATCTACTCCCTTTCTGTCTCTCATTAGAAAAGATAAGGCTTCTAAGAGATAATACTAAAATATATTATTAATCATCAGTCAAGAAAATGCGCTACAGACTTACTACCTATGGGCAATTTGGTGGAGGCACTTTCTCAATTGAGCATTTTCTTACTGGATGACTCTAGTTTGTGTCAAAAATAAAAAACTAAAACAATAATAACAACAAACAAAACTAACCTGCACAGCTTTAGTCCCTGGGCTAATGGGGCAAGTGGGTATTGCAGAGCTAGAAGTGTACCACAGTGTCTTAGAGCCACCACAGGTGCCAGCATGCCCTGCTCTAAACCACAGTGTGCCCTAGCTGCTGTGGGTGCCAGGCAGGCCCTGTTCTAAGTGCTTTACAACTTGCTGTAAGCAGAGACACATACTTTGCCTGTTTTTACAGTGGAGAAAAGCGGGTAGGGACCAGGAAGTTCAGAAATACCTCTATAGTCATGTGGCTAGCTCAGAGTGGCAGAGCCAAACAGCTAGGAGGAGGAGACTGGGATGGAAAATAGACCAATGCAGCATTAGTAACACTTTAGTATCAGACAGATCAAACCCAAGATAACCAGATAATCAAAATTGCATATTAAAAAATCCCCTTTAAAATAGTAAATTTGTATCAAAGGTGGGCACTCCCCAGCCACCAGTGGGTCCCAGTCCTGTCTGCATTTGTTGTCTGCTTGCTGACTGCACAGTTCAGTTCTTCTGTGTAAGGATCTGTGTCAGGCAGGGCCTCCTTAGGCCTCCACTGTGTTGCCCCGGTGTGCGTGGGGGGGGGGGGTACTCATTCTTCAACAGAGGGTAATAACAGCAGAACCCAGCTTCCTTCTGTCAGGGTCAGAGGTGACAGTGGTCGTAGAATGGAATGTGTTATCACTGATTCTTGCTTCTGGGCTTGGTTACCTCTGGGGTCATACATGGGCTCCATGATGGCATTTGTGCCATCCAGGTTTTGGGGCTCAGTTCTGTGCTCCTCTGTCCTTTTGAAGGCCTGACTAGGAAAATATGAATGGAATATGCTATCTATGGCTACCCACCAATCTCTGTGACTGGGCTGTAAACCATGAAGCCATGACCTTAGTAGACTGTGCTCTGGGTATGGCCGTATAGGTGGCTTAAGGGTGGAGATGTGCGTTTTGACAGGTCCTCTTTCCTCCTCCCTCAGTTCGAAACAGGACCGTATGGTTGCATCCTGCTCACCTTGTCTGCCATCCTGTCCAGGTCCCTGGAGCTGTAAGTATCTGCCCTTATCCGGGGGCGGGGGCTGTTGGTCTTGTTCCCCGGACAGCATTTGATGAGGCAACAAGGAGGGAAAGCTGGTTGGTAATGAGAAAAATGGTCAGTCACACATCTTCCTGGGGTTGCCTTCTCTGTGTCCTTCCCATAGAACTCCTTCAAAGAACTCGCATGCAACTGTAGTACCTGCAGGCTGGAACATTCAGTGAGTTTCTCCTGATATGTGTTCAGGGGTGGATAATGGAAGCAGAGACCTGGGCATTGCCATTAGGGAACCCAGCAGATTAATAGCACATGAATTTTCTGTGAAGTACAATCGACTGATTTTCCATTCCTTCCAATATAGGCAGGTCCAGGGTGTGGAACTCTGAGAGAGGGAGTATGGATAGGGTACCTGGTGAGGGAGATTTGGGAAATAGCTCTTAACAGGTTTGTGGAAAGGTTTGAGCCTGGGTTGCCCTGGCAGAAAGAGCGTTTGTTCCCCTGTGGATGTCAGCTGGGCTGGCGGCCTAGTGCTGTCTCCCTGGGCCTCTGCTGTGGGCGGGAAGAGGCATGGGGCTTTGCTGCCTCGTGCACTGGCCCTCCTGCTGCTTGATGATGCTAACCTTATTAAACCAGGGTGTGCACAGCCCTTTCTAATGGCATTTTACTTCTAATCCTGCCATAATGGTATAATTCATTCCTGGTATGGGCTCACGTGCATGGAGACTATAAACCTTTCTAACTTCTCCCAGGCTTGCCTTGCTAATCCCTGGATAGTGGGAGGGCTGTATGGAGGAGCTTTCAGCCTCATTGAGGGAAGCTGTGCTCTTGGGGACCAGGGCCTGGTAGTTCTAACTTCAGCTTCCCCATCTGCCAGGAGCTTCTGTCCCAGGGTCGGGGTTATTTGCCTAAGGGTGCACTGACTGCTGCACTCGTTGGAGCACCCTGAAGTGACTGTGAGTGGGCATAATGGCCACATGCAAGCTCCTGCATGTAACCATCTCCCTCCAGAACGGACTCAGGGCACCACATCTAAGTGATCTTTCCATCAGACAGAGCTGGAGAGCTATTGCCACCTCTCCCTGACCCATCCAATTTGTCCAGGCAGGTCAGGGCCGTCCCCATCCAGACTGTGTCTTTTGTGGGCATTCATCAGGGTGAGGATAACAGTTACAGCCCTGGTAGCACATGGATATGCATGCATGCATGCATGCATGCATGGGCACACACACACACACACACACACACACACACACACACACACACACAGAGGGACACACAGAGACTGACTCATATATGGGAACCACATATGCAGCATGGACAGAGGTGCAGTCCAACTGACCGCAGGGCCTCTGGGTAGCTGTCTTGAACCTGGTAGACAAGTGTCTTGAGGTTCCTAAGGCAGGATCTAGGTCAGGCCTCTTCCTTTCCAAGGAGCTGAATAGGAACCTGCTGTGAGTTAGGTTTTGTTTCACCTCAGTGGTCTCTCTTCACCTTTCCTTAGAGTACATAATACAAGACAGGCCCATGTATAGTGAGAATAATGGCAGTCAGCATCTTATGCAGCTTCAATGTCCCTAACCCTTTGCCTTGCCAGTCATACTGGACCTATCAACTGGGTAGGTCTACCACGGTCACTGTGGCTTTGGGAGGTGAATGGTCTGCCTAGGCTCCATGTCAAGGTCAGCTAAGCAATCTGGCCCCACCCAACTTTTTTGCTTTGCTGCATACAGAGGTGAATTTGGGTAATACACAGACTTGGGATAGGGCTTTGGTTGCCTTTCTGTGCTGGAGTTCCTTCCCCTAGGAACTCGAGGTTCCTGGGCCACTCATTCCTCATGATTTGCCCCATCTTTCCTGCAAAGGAAGCTCTGGATCATAGGTAGGGCAAGATTGTCTCTGTTTGAATGCTCCCATCTTGGGCAACCCTCTGAGAGTGTGAAAGATGGGCTGTACGCTAGCCTCCAGCAATCCTTGCCCCTCCCTCCTTCAGTCTTGTCTTGATGCCTGTAAGGCCTTCTCAGTATACGTAGCCTCAGGGTGCTCTGGTGTTCATGGTGCTCATCCTTAGCATGTACTTCCTGGCCAAACCTAAGCACCATGGAGCCTGAGAACCACTCCATTGTGACGTGCACATTACCTCTGGTCTGCTAAGGTACAGTGAGGGATGTAGACAGAGGGCTTCATTGAGATCTAGGACAGATCTGTGTAGCCTGGGTGGCATCTTCATACACTGCCCCTTGAAGGCTGCTTGAGATGGGAACATCCCAGTAGAACTAACCTTGCCTGCCCCACCTGTGATCCAGGGGTTTCTTTCAGAGGAAAGATGGGGCAACAGTGAGGTCAGGAGCAGCCTGGGCAATCCCAATGCTCCCAGATTCTGAGAGTCATGTTGAAACACTACAGTCCTCAGCTGCCAGCTTTGGAGGGCAGCTGATGGTTGTGCACTAGGTGATGGTAGTGACCCTCCCTAGAACTGGGAAATCCAGCTTCCCATCTGCCACTTTGGGGGTCAGCAACCCTCACAGGCCTTACTTCATGGACACCTGGAAATAGAAGCACCCAGCTCAGGCACAGGTGGCCTGTTGGTGAAACCCTGAGTGCAAACCTTTGACAGCTTTATTGTAGATCGAGGGCACTTGGATCCACCCTCACCCGGTGGCCCACATCCCTGGCTGGCCCTGTGCCTTCAGTGTGACCCGGGCTAGGGTAGTGTCTTTTAAACTGCCATTGAAATGAAACTGAGTCTAATTTATTCTTCAAACAAATCTATTTCAAAAAAAATAAAACAAAACAAGAAAAGGGGTGGTGGTGGAAGCCATTTCAAAGCTCACTGTGTGACGCAGAGGCAGTCAGGTGAGTGGTGAGTATGGAGGTGGCGGGTAGGGCAAGACCTCTTCCTGCCCCTCCTCAGCATCTGGCATGGCTCTTCCTTGGAGAAGTCCCAGCTCTGCTTCAAAACACAAGGAACAGATGATGACCGAGGGCCTTTCTTCTCTGAGTTCCGCATCAACTTTGGAGGATCCTTTGATGCTCTTTCTGGATGGTCTGTTACCACTTTGGGTGGTAGTTGGAAACAGGTCCTAGGACCCCAAGATTTCTAATATCAAATGCTGCTTAGCCATGAGAGTTCTGGACTGGAAGGCCTCCCTAGTTCATTCCAAACACTGTTCGTGTGCCTGTGTGTGTGTGTGTGTGTGTGTGTGTGTGTGTGTGTGTGTGTGTGTATGTATGTGTTGGGTGGGCACTGAGGTGGATATTGCTGTTTTGAGACTGCAGAGGATAACATCAATGCCATATGTGATGTGAATGTGTGACAGAAGGGGCACACACTCCCTGCTTTATGGCAGGTTTCTCTCCACCTCAGAGGCTGCCCTTCTATCACCATAGGTCATGGCTAAGCCAGAGTGGAGCTAGGGTAGATGCTGTGGGCAGATGCAAACCCAACATACCCAGGCCAGCTGCTCCTAGGAGCAGGCAAAAGTAGGCTTTTGAGCTTTGCTTCCCCCATTGAGGGGGGAGCTTGTGTAGGCTGTCTTTCCCCCTCACCTGATTTTAAGCTGTTCATATTCTTTCTTAAGATTTGCAGTTGCGCCGGGCGGTGGTGGCACACGCCTTTAATCCCAGCACTTGGGAGGCAGAGGCAGGCGGATCTTTGCGAGTTCGAGGCCAGCCTGGTCTACAAAGTGAGTCCAGGACAGCCAGGGCTACACAGAGAAACCCTGTCTAGAAAAACCAAAAAAAAAAAAAAAAAAGATTTGCAGTTGCTTAGAGTAAAGCCCATGTTACATTTCATGCTCGCCTGCTTCTATACACTGAGCCCTGTGACTAGAAATTTCCCCAGGGAGCTCTTGCTCCTGGCATGCTCAGAGCCTCAGAGTCAGGCACTCTCCAAGTCAGGCTTGGGTGATCCAGAGCTAGAGGTGGGGAGGAGAGAGGGAGGGCACTATGGGAAGCACAGCCTGGCTCATAGTGGGCAGTGCCCAGCAGTGGCAAGAGGTCATGTCACAGCCTGAAAAGAAGTTTTTATCCAGTGGACCATCGTTACTCATTACTGCAGCATCTTTGGCAGCAAAAGGGCAATCTTGAGAGTCTAAAAACACAATGTTGGGAAGCACAGGCAGGCACTGAGGGCCAGGGCCCAGCCACAGTGCATCCCACCATGTGACTCTTGCCCTCAAAACTGTTGAGATTAGAAACAACAGTGCCAGCAGGACACTTTCCTTCTTTGAGAAATAGCCCCGAACTGAAAGTCAGCCATGAACGCTGGTTAGAAGGCAAGTGACAGAAGGTCAGCCCAGCTACAGGAAGCAGAAGCCAAAGCTTAACTCATTCATGTAAAAAAGCCTGACTGGAGGACAAAGATATCTGAGAGTAATGCTGTCTTGGGGACTTGGGTCTGTTCTCTGCATCTTCACCCCTCCCTTATATCCCAGCTGGGTTCCCAAGAAGAACCAGATTCCTGCAGTTTGCATCCCACCTGGGTCTCAGGCCTGATATCATTGTGTGTCCAACCCTGGCTGTTCCCACCATAAGTGTGTGAAACCTGGAGTGCCCCTGGGAAGACAGTTACAACCCAGAGTTTCACCCAACTGGCCAGGGACAGGATGCTTGGGCTTGGGTCAGGAAGTAAAGGCATGAGGAGCATAGAAGAATAGGATGAGAGCCATGGTCACTTTGGGGATGGCCCCTTAAACTTCTCACACACACAGATAAAGGCAAGCACAAAGCTAGCCCAGTTGCAGACTCCCAGAGAGGAGCTGGGAGGCCAGATGGACATGCAGTGAGGCTAAGAGCTAGGAGGCTCTTGTTGGGAACCTGCTGTCCCTACACATGTGTGGCTCTGATCATGATAAAGTATGCACAACATCCTCAGACTCCCTAAGCTTTTTCATCCCTGGATAATGGGAAGTAACAGCCACCCAGACCAGGAGCCTGAGTCCTGGGCTCTCATCTCCATAGACAACTACAGGCTCCACATTGCTGGACAGATCTCTAGTCCTCTCCTGCTGGGGGCTCCACCATAATGTACAAGACTGCCCAGTATGGGAAAGGGCTCTTGTACTGGACCCATTTTTATCTTTAGACTGTAGCTGGGAGATGGGGAGAAATCCCTCAGTGAATCCCAACAGTACTTTCTATGAGAGGAGACTACACTAACAAACATTTCCAGCTAAACTGCTGCAAACTAAGGTCATGTATGGAAGGGGGACCCACGTGCTGGAAGTCCCCATGTCTTAGCAAATACTTCACCCAGACTCCCTTATACTGAGTCATCCTTTCTACTGCCCTGTAAGTGTGTGGCCAGGGTCTTCCATTCTCTCCCCTCAAGGAATGTGTCTTAGTTAGGGTTTCTGTTGCTGTGATGAAATATCATGACTGAAAAACAAGTTGGAGAGGAAAGGGTTTATTGGGCTTACACTTCCATTTTGTAGTCCACCACTGAAGGAAGCCAGGACAGGAACTCAAAACAGGGCAGAAACCTAGAAGCAGGAGCTGACGCAGAGGCCATGGAGGGGTGCTGCTTACTGGCTTGTTCCATATGGCTTCCTCAGCCTGCTTTCTTATAGAAGCCAGGACCACTAGCCGAGGGGTGGCATCACTCCCATTGAGCTGGACCCTCTCCCATCAATCACTGATAAGGAAAAGTCTCTACATCAGTAGCTTTCAACCTGTGGGTTGTGATCCCTTTGGCAAATCTCTGTCCCCAAAAATATTTACATTACATTTCATAACAGTAGCAAAATTGCAGTTATGAAGATACAACGAAAATAAGTTTATGATTGGGTTGGGGGGCCCACAACATGAGGAACTGTATTAAAGGGTAACAGCATTAGCAAGGTTGGGAACCACTGCTCTATAGGCTGGCCCACTGCTTGATCTTATAGAGGCATTTTCCCAATTCAGGTTCTCTCCTCTCACATGACTATAGTTTGTGTCAGGTTGACATAAATCTAGCCAGCAGACTGTGCAGTCTGGAGGCAATTTAGCCAGAAGTGGAGGAGAGGAGAGAGCCCTTGCTGCTACCTTGGGCTTTTGTGATCTTTAGGCAGCCCAGGCAACAGACCACAGTCCTGAAACCATGCTCCCACTTGTCAGGGGTCTTTGAGAAGTGAAGGATAAGTTAGTGTCCCAGCTGACAGTGTCACTTGTCCTATAGCTGCCAGTTTAATAGGCTGTGCATGGGTCTTCTTCCGTGGGGGACAGGTGACATGTGCTACTCTGGTGTGTCTGATGACTTTGAAGGAGTGGAAAGCAAGGCTCCAGTTAGGCCCACACCAGCCTGGTAGCTTGATATCCTTCTGTACTTCCAGGTTCAGCTGCCAGGGTCTGAGCTTGATCCCCAGGCTGCAGAGATGGCAAATTTAGCTGGGGAGTTCCCACTGGAGCTAGCTCTGGGCAGTAGCTCTGCCAATGGGCCCTGTCTAAGATACAGTGTGGTTGCTAGCTGAGCAGAAGGTCCCCAACCCCCAGGCCCACATGTGTGTTTTCATTCTTGGTTCTTCTTTCCATTGAGGGTTCAGGTATCCAGATGAAGAGGACAAGCTCAGTTGGAGGAGAGGAGAGTAACACACTCAGCCTTCTAGAAGGGCAGCTGGACCAAGGGTGGGATGCTTAGTTGGCCCTTTCTTGTCTTGTCACCTGGAATCTCACTGTTGGAAGCTGTTATCAGGGCTTCCCTTGTTCACAGCTTCTCCCACCTCAGATTGCTGTACATCTGCAGGGTCTGGAGCCCAGTTTTGGGCAATGAGGAACTCAATAGGACATTACCTGGTCTTTAAAGCCCTTATTGTCTAGAGGGAAAAAGTGGTCATATGAGAACAGTTGGTATGGGCCCTGGAGATGGGGAGGAAGGAGAGGAGAGATGCGGTATTTCTGTCCCTGAGGTAAAGAAGGTCTGGCTCCCTTCATGGAGCAGGGCTGCAAGGATTGGCAATTAGGACTTGTCAGATAGAAAAAAAAAATCACCTGCTAGGGGTCTGGCTGAGAAGTATGGCTCCAGAACTTGGGAGAGATCATAAGTCATGAGGCACGTGCAGCTTCAGGGGTGTCCTGGGAAGTAGGGAAGACCATGTCTTCTTTAGGGGATGCTCTGGGTAGTAGTGAAGGCCATGGGTTCCTGTGCAGTCTTTTGCTTCCTTCAGATAGGCCTTTCTTCATTCTGCAGAGCTTCCTTACTTCAAGTGTTCTCTTCTTCTCACTCCCTGGGGGAGGGAAGGACCCAGCCCTCCTGCCATGGTGCTCTTACGATACCCAAGGCTTATCCATGGTCTGGTCCCTCCTTATAACAACCCTGTAGGGTAGCTATTGTTATCCTAGGGGCCACAGCACACATGGAAGAAGAGGCCTGACATCCAGGTATCTGAATACTGTCCCTTCCCTCAGGGCCTTCCTAAGAAAACAGTCTCCCCAAATCCTTGGTAGATGTCCTCAGCTACATTTCACCCTCTGGAGGCCTAAGTTTACCACAGGCTGTGACATGAATGGTTGAGGTTCAGGAATCGTGACCTTCCAGTCATTGTTTTCCTGTTTTTAATTATTGTGATTGTAGGAAAAAGGAAGTGACATTTACCACATGCCAGAGGCTTTATATAGTTTTATCTCACTCTGTTCTCATAGTGATCCACAGTAAGCGCCTCTCCATGCTCATACGGCCTTTGGGGAAACAGGCTTCCAAGAAAGGACACATTTTAAATGGCAGCATTTGGGTTTGAACCCAGGCCTTGCCAACTTAGAGCCTAAATTCACTTGTTTGTATCATAGCTGCCCTTCCCACTGTAGAAACTCATCTCATTGAAGTAGGTTGGGGGTGCAGAAGGAGTGAAGCTGTTGAGAGGGGCCATAGGAGCTCACCCTGGGGACCTGGTTCTCCAGAGCCCAAGCGCTAGTGGTTAGGTGGAAAAGAGAAGGCTGGTTTCTGTTCACACAAGGGTTTGAAAGATCAGAATCAGGGACCATACTTCTTTGTTCCCATCCCAGAAGTTCCCAGAGAACACTAACCTTTCCCTGGTCTCTTATTCCATCAGTGTGGGCTCAGGCTGTGAGGATGGTAGGGCTTGGTCACTCTGTTAGACCCAGGCTGAGCTAGCCACCAACTTGCCTTGTTCAGGTAGTTGGTATGACTACAGATGCGGCCATGTCTCTAGGCGACACAAGCCTATTATTTTCCCTTCTATTCAGAAGTTTCTGTGCCAAATGCCATGTTCACACAGGAGACTTTTGGGTGAAGGGACAAGCTGGCTGGAGCCAGGATTGGTGGAACCTGGGTGGGGCTTGAGGAGTTTGGCTTTCCTGGAGCTGGCTGGCCAGGCCAAGGTCTGGCTGTATGTCAGGCCATGGAGAACACTGGCCCTGTTCACAGTGTGACCACACGACAAAAGCCAGTCTTTCCTTGGGACTTCAGTTTCCCCATTAGTGAGAGATGAGGTTCTTGCCCTTCTGTCCTCCTGAAGCTTTTGAGAGAATGCATTTGGAAGGATCTACACTATAGATGTGACACTTATGTCTAGTCAGCTTGCTCCACAGCAGAAGCACTAGCTATTGTGAGGCATGTGACAAAGGGCAGAGGTCTGAAACTGGCTTCAGGCCTTAAATCTTGGATGGTATCCATCACTAACTTGGACCAGTCCTCTCCCAGGATCTGCATCTTCTGTCTGCGAAACACTGAGCCGTGGGGGCTCACCTAGCCCTGAGGTTCTCTTGTTCTCATCCTTGGCACTGCACAGTGGTTCAGGGACCTCTAGGTGGTGAGAAGATTTGAGGAACTTAGTCCTTGTTATCCTCCCAAGAAGAGCTCTCTGTTGCCTCTTGTCACTAGGGGCCCAAGATACCCAAAGGTCAGGTCCCTTGGTCCTGGCCCATTACTCCCAGATGCTGAGGAGTCTCTGAGTCTCTGGAACTGAGTCCTTCCTACCATGGTCTAGTTCACACAGGCTTTTCCAGTCTGTGCTTATTGACTTTGCAGTGCAGGAAAGCAGTTTGCTGGAGGGACCTGAAGCACAAGACAACTTCTGGGTCATGGTTTGGGTGGATATTAGCCACTGAGCTTTTATGGCTCAGCATCCTAGTGGGAATAGAGCAAGCCCATCTTTGCCTTCCCCATAGAAACTCAGTCCTTGCTTCCGTAAAGTGGGCTTCTGCACAGAAGATTTTGTTGAAAGAGAGCTTTAAGGGCTGGAGAGGTGGCTCAGAGGTTAAGAGCACTGGCTGTTCTTCCCAAGGTCCTGAGTTCAATTCCCAGCAACCACATGGTGGCTCACAGCCATCTACATTGAGATCTGCCCAGGCATATATGTAGAGCAAATACTGTATACATAATAAGTAAAAAAAATGTTTAAAAAAAGAGAGAGCTTTAAGTCTACAATGACATTGGAGATCGCCTGTCCTAGTAGTCTAGGCTAATGCTAACCAAGCAGGGAACTTGGATACAGAACCGTATTCCTACAACTCTGCAGGCTGGTGGGATGAGGACCCACTCTACTGGCTTCATTTTAATATGAGCAACCATTTAAAGGCCCTCTCTTTCCCAAATGCATATTTCGAGGGCCCCAGGGTTGGTTGGGGCTTCAGTGTGTATATATGTACACGTTACTATACTGAGGATTGAACCTAGAGCCTCACATTTGCTGGGCAAATGCTCTAACACTGAGCTAAACAATCCTTTTTCCATTTTTACTTTTGAAAACAGTCCTGCTCCAACCTGACTGGCCTTGGACTTTCCTTTTCTTTTTTAAAATTAGTTTGTTTGCTTTTTGAGACAGGATTTCTCTTTGTAGCCCTGGAACTCACTTTGTAGACCAGGGTGGCCTTGAACTCATAAATCTGCCTGCCTCTGCCTGAGTTCTAGGATCAAAGGGTGAGCCAACAAGCCATCTTGACCTTGGACTTTCAATCCTCCTGCCTCAGCCTGCAGAGTAACTAGGATTATAAGCAGGCATGCTTCTTCAGGTTGTGTTTAATATATGGAGTTGGGGAGACATAATTTAGCACAAGACCATTTTGCTGCAGAATGGAGTCTGTGACCCAGGGAAGAAAAGCTTGCAGTTTTGCACAGCAGGCTGGAGCTGCAACTCTGGGATGGGTCAGGCTTCTATGTAAGCTGATCTCTTGTATAGCCAAAGCAGGGAAGGATGGCCTCTGCCCCAGGACTCCCCGGGCGCATGTGGGCCTCGTCAGAACTCCCAGGGGAGGACCGGGCATCGCCATTTGCCAAAGTTGTAAATCTTTTAAGCCATAAGCTGCTCCTTGGCGTCTCCCGAGTGCCCTAATGTGAAATACACATGTCCCTCCCTTTTAAGATCCAAGCAACTTCTGGATTTCCCATCGTGTTTGCACCTAAGGATGCAATTACCATTTCCTCCCATTGTCCGTTCTGCTAGTCCCTCTTCTCCCAGCTGACGCAGGCTTTCAAGCCCGCTGGGTGAACACGCGGCCCAGAGCTTATGAAGATCGGACTGCTTCTGAAAGCCGCAGGTGGCCAGGGTCCAGCGATGCTTATCAGTCCCCCCAGGACTGCTTTGAGGTTATTTTCTTCTCATCAGAAGATGTTGTATATGCCACAGAGAACGTTTCCATCAATTCTTCTGCCTCAGCCAGCGCCAACCCTGCACTGTGCTTGCAATGAGTCACCCCTTTCTGGCTCTCTCCCAGACACTCTGGTGGGCAAGCCCTACAGGCCTTCCCAGAGGACCCTGGGCCCCTGTGGTTCTTTATAGGTCTCTCTGATGCTACCTGAAGCCCATCTCCTGAGCACCATTTCCCCATTGAACCATCAGTTAAAAAATGCAGGTGTGTGTGTGTGCGCGCGACACACACACACAGCACACACAGAGAGAGGGTTTCCTGTTGAGGATGATGGAGTTTGAGTTTCTGAGGTATCTGGGAAGGATAGAGGACAAGAGTGTGTGGGGGACCTTGGACGTGCAGCATCTACTGAGACCAGGTTCTCCTTATCTTCTGCTAAAAGGAAAACAAATGTTCAGTCACTGAGCCCTTGCTACCCTTGGCTGTAGCTCAGTGCTTTTTCTGGGGTGTGGATGTAGGAGACAGACCAGACCCAAAGCATGGTGGTGAGTGGGCTGTATGCATTCAGATCTGCGCATAGCAAAGATGCTTAGGAGCCAGGCTCCCACTTCACCTACCCCAGTGCCCATCTTTAAGCGTCTTTCCACATCTAAAAAATAGATGTAAAAAGTCCTTCTTTACTGGGGGCCTTGGGCTGTGTGTGGTCAGCGACCATGGCTGCATTCCTGTGTGCTGACAGAATGGTTCTAGGGCACATAATGTTGGTACCTCCATAGTGATTTACTGTGGGATGTTGTAGGATGCTGTAGGATGCCTGGAGGACCAGAATCCTAATGGTAGGATTGAGGTACTGGCAGGGAGGGCTTTGAGACTGGGCATGGAGACTTCTTGCTTCTTCATGGGCAATTCTCACCCTCATGTGCGAGGGCCCTGCCAATATGGGTGCCCAGAGCTGTCCTGTCCCCACTGCTTACGCCTGTTTCTTCTAGTATGGAGAACTTCTTTTGGTAAAGAGGTCCTTCACTCTGTGCTATTGGAGGTTCTGTCCTAAGTTTGGAGCCACAGGTAACAGGAAGGGGGCACCCAGGCTTTGGACACTAGCTGCCATGGTTTCCCACTATGCCATCATTCATGAGCAGAGTACTTTTGGCAAGCCAGCTATTTGAGGCAGGCTTTTCTTACATGGTCTCAGGGAATGTTGAGAGTGTAGTGCCCAGGGCAAAGGCTGCACTCAGGTGGCAGCAGTTGTCAGGGCCTCGAGGTTCTCTGTGGCAGGCTGACTTCTACCCAATAATGCTATACCATAGATGAGGTCAGGTTTAAATGATTGATTTATATATATATATATATATATAAATATATAATTTTTTTGGTTTATGATTCGGGGGTCCAAGGTTGAGGGTCTGTATCTCATGATGATCTTCTTGCTAGCCAATTCCTGAGGAGTTACATTGACCATGCAGAAGCAAAGCGGGGTGCATGTATGCCTCCTCTTCGTTTTTCTTCACCATTCTCTCTCTTTCCTCTTTTCCTTTCTCCCGATCAGGCTCTCTCTTCCGATTCAGCCTTAGTGACTATATCCTAATAAACACCATTGTTATTAAGATTCTACCTTCTTGGCTAGGGAGATGGCTCAGTTGGCAAAGACTTACCACTCAAGTGTGCTAGGGTTCAGGCCCCTAGCACTCATGTAAAAAACCCAGGTGTGGCTGTGAAAGTCTGTAATCCCAGCATTGAGGAGTGGAGGCAAGAGAATCCCTGGAGCTCACTGGCCAGCCAGTCTGGCCAAACTGGGGAAGCCCTAGGTTCAGTGAGAGACTTTGCCTAAGAAAGTAAGACAGTGTCATCTGTGCACATATAACCAACACTAACTGGACTTAGTGGGCTATCAAAAAAAAAAAGGCAAGAAGTTGGCAAGGGGGAGCTAGGACTAATGGGGGAGGGGGTGTAAGATATCATATTTCATTATATAAGCATGTGGAATTCTCAAAAACTGTTTTAAAAGATAAGGTAGAGACTGTCGAGATGGCTCAGTGGGAAAGAGTGCTTGCCACCAAGCCTAGTGACCTGAGGTCAATCCCTGGAACACACATGGAGGAAGCAAAGAACCAATTCTTGTTGGTTGAAAGCAGTCCTGTGATTTGCTGTGGCAGGTGCACATATACACACATGCACACACACAAAATGAGGTAGAGAGTTATAGGGGAGGATATCTGGCATCAGCCTGTGGCCTTTACAAATGCACATGTGTGGACAATGTTTTACACCCTTACTACCTCACAATGGGAGTTATATTTTAGCACACGGTCTCTTGAGAGACATACTCCAGCCATATTGAAACCACAGCAGAGCCATGAGAGTCCATTCCAGCCAATCTCTCCTGTTTAACAGAATAGCTTGACTGAGGCTGGGAGGTGGGAACAGACATGGCATCCCCACCACTAGTACTGGTGGTTGTGGTGTGAATTTTGGACACTGGATTCCCAGCTCAAGAGCCTTTGACATTTCACTCACCAGAGTTTGGTGTGATCAAAATGGAGGCCATTTTGTGTCACCACCTCCACAGAGGGTCACAGCGCAGCAGAATGCTTAGGGTCTCAGCACCTCTGGAATCCATAGCCCAGGCCCAGAGAGAGCACCTGGCTCCTCACTAAGGCACACACACTAAATCCTCTCTCCTTTATGCTTTCTAGTGTCCGCCAGGACTTCGATGTCCCCACCAACCATCTCATCGGAGCTCATGGATACTGCACACAGGTCAGGAGACAATGGGTCCACAGAGGGGAAGCCAGATAACCCTTCCCCTTCCTAAGTTACTTTCTTTGTTCTTCATCTGATCAAACACCCTCCAAGGAGCTTTCATGATCCCTCCTCTTTGGGAATTCACTGTCATGGAGGCCTGGAAAGAACGCTCAGTTTGCTTTTTACATTTAGCATGCTTTCTACATGTTGACTGGTATTCCTGGAACCATGGGGATGCAGAAAACGTGGACCATAGATCCACTAAAGTGCAGAACTACAGAGAACCCAGGCTGTTAGAACATGCCCCAGCATGGCTGGTAACCCTGGGTAGCAGCATACATCTTGTTACACTTGTAGAGGGCATTGCCTTCACAGCCACTATTCCCCTCTGTATCTTTACATAAAAGCCATTAGGGATGGGAGAGGCCCTGACCTCACTTGTCATTCATACTCCCGTAACATGGTGGCTTTTGCTTCACTTTTACTATACTTAATACCTCTATTTCCTTTCCAACCCTTGTTCTTTCCAACTCGCCATCACTAGGTGGGAGAGAAAGAAGGTTAATGGGAAAAGGATAGAGTTCTCTTTGAGGTACTTCCTGCTGATTAGGGTTGGGGTCATCAGGTTCTTTGGGGGCAATACCAATATCAGTAGTCACAATATTTAGAAGTTCAGCAAACTAGGACACAGCAGCAGGAAGAACCAGCAGCAGTTTTGGGGGAGCACTGAGCATCAGGGAGAGCAGCAACATCTTTCTTCTTCGTAGTGTCCCTCTCCTCCTAGGGCCTCTGGCTCTTTATCCTTCTCTCCAGTCCTCCTAGATAAACTTGCTCAGGGGCTAAGCCTTGTCCCTGCTAGCTCATGAGGCACAGTTAATAGTTTACACCTGTGGTCTTAACTGAAGCAGCCTTACACCTGAGATTAAATAAAAAACATTCTCATAACTTTTTTTTAAATAAACAAAACTCTTACCACATACGCCCTGTCAACTAATGCTACTAAAGACACCTTCAGGAGCCTCTCTAGTCTGCATCAAGACAGCCTCCATGCACACCTTTCTTAGCACACCAAAGGCCTCTGAGAATGGCCATGTGGCTCATGTTAACATGTTGCCCTCTGTGTGTGCAGAGGCCAGAACTAACAGTCTTCTGACTCAGCTGGGGAATCAGTTGTTCTGGGATTTTGACTCACTTGTACCTAACCCTGGAAACCTACCTTAGTCCCATGCAAGGGCAAGTTTAAGGTCTGTGGTGTAACAGACACCCACAGAGGGGTGTGGGGTTGGCATCTGCCCCTCCCTGGAAGAAGGCCATGGAGAATGTTTGCTCTTCTGGTTGCCTCGAGGCCTTGCTCTCCTTCTGGGTGTCTTTTTTTTTTTTTTCCCCAAGGGAGCTTCCTCTTATGAAGGATGGAAAATGGAACTGCTTAGGCAGTGGGGAAGAATCAGACTGGGAGGCAGAGGAGGCTAGACCAGCATCATCCCAGGCTGGAGTCAAGCCAGTTCTCTGTTACACTTACAGAAGGAGTTGAGGCTTCTCCCTCCCTTCCTGGGCTCCAATTTCCTCTCTTGTGGAAGAGGCACCTGGCCCAGTCCAGGGCTGCTTAGCTTTTATTTGCACATCAATCCCTGTGGGTCCTGTTGAAAAGCAGGCTCTGACTCAGGCTGGGCTGGGGCTAGGGAATTTCCTCTTTTGTTTTTCAGTTTGAGACTGTCTTGCTATGTAACCAAGGCCAGCCTTGCATTCCTGACCCTCCAGTCTCTACCTCCTTAGCGCTGAGATTACAGCCACCACCTCACCCCAGTCCCACGGGGAGACTGAATTTCTAAAAGTTTCCCCAGGAGGAAACAGTCCAGGATACACACATTAAGTAGCAATAGACTGGATGGTAGCTAAGCTTTGCTACTGGAAGGTTTTCACTACCCTTAGGTACATGGTGCTCCTTCTCTCTCCTCCTGCTGGGAGGAATGTTTTGAGCACTTCCCAGATGGAAGAGCAAGCGCCTTTATTCTTATTAAAAACAAGATGAGAAAACTTTCCCCCTAAAAAACAAACAAATAAGACTATACCTTTCTTCGCAGACTCTGTACAGCATCTCAGGGCAGTTGTTCCCTTTGAATTCTTTTATCATTTCCCCTGCAAGGACACAATGGAGCCCTTCACTGTCTCCTTCCAATGGGGGCCCCTTGGCAGCCATCAATGGAGGCCTGTCACTAGGGCAGGGGTGTTAGTATCAATGGCAGGCTTATTTACCCGGAACATCGGTTTCACAGTTCAAGAGAAAACACTTTGTGAACTCTGCTCTGCAGATCACAGGTTGGGTAGGAATGGCATTGACCATTCCTGTGGGTTTGGAGACAGCTGTGTGCTTGCCTCGCCGCTGTGCCAGCCCGGCTGGGGGAATAGGGACACAGAGGGACTGCTTGTCTGAAAGCTAAGGGTGGATTAATCAGAGTCCTTCCCCCAAAGAGTCCTTGGAAGTGTTTGTGTAGGCAGGATTGCTATCAGGGTAGTAAGGGTGGTACAGATGTTGTATTCAGCAGATGTGGGTGACGGTTCAGCTCAGTCACTTTTTGGCTATGTGGCTAGGACAAGTCCTTTCTCATCTGTCAGGCTTAGTTTCTTTATTCCTAACCAGTGGTGGGATATGGGGTGTCCAGCCTCAGTGGTCCTCAGCAGTTCAACTGCCAGAGATGGGTACTGTGGAGCTGTCATACTGCGCTTGACCCTGGCTCCAGGCCTGAGGTTTTACACTTGGTTCCAGGCTGAGCCGCATGTCTACTGGTCACCTAGTATCTGAGGCAAGCTCAATACTACCTTCTTGCTGCCCTCTCTGCCTCTGTTCTTGCCCCTGTCCTGCTTTCCTTACCATACCCATGAGACCCTCGTAAGACCAGGGGCACCTCCTTGGTGTTGCAGTGTGCAGGGTTGGCTGGCCTCCTGACTGTGACATGTGCTGGGCCCTATGAGATGTTATCATTGAGGGAAGCTGGGTGAAGGGTACAACAGGAACTCGCTGGACTATTTTTGCAACTTCTATTGAGTCTAAAGTCATTTCAAACATTAAAATGCTTATTTTTAAAAGCACTAGTTTTCAAGACTCTCCCAGAGGTCACTCCCCAACAAAGCTGCTCTCATTTGCTTATGTGACATTCTGTCTGTTTGGGGTAGGGAATGCTCTGTGCACACATTTTTATAGCCTCACTCACATGCTACGTTAGCTCTTAGCCTCACAGACACATCCTTGACCTCCCTAGCTGGCCCAGAGCACGGTGCCGTGTTGTTATCACTCAAAGGTCCTTCCAATCCTAAGACTTAGGACAGGCTCCTGTGTACAGTCTTTGTTCATGGGATGCTTGCAGATAGAAGGCTGAGTCCCTTGAGGTGCTTTGATGGAAACAGTTGGCAGATTTCCCCCATCAGAGCCTCTGGAGAAATCATGCCCCTACTGCCTCAACTCTGCATTCTGTTTCTCATCTTCCTTGATTTCTTTCCACCTCCACCCTTTTTCCCTTGTTCTCAGCCTCCCCTCCGCCCTCCCAAGACTGATTTCAGAGATCTGACGCAGCTTCCCCTTCTCTCATCAACAGGAACTTGTCAATCTTCTCCTGACCGGGAGAGCCGTGTCCAATGTTTTCAATGATGTAGTGGAGCTAGACTCAGGCGATGGGAATGTCACGCTCCTCCGAGGCATTGAGGCACGCAGCGACATCGGCTTCTTATCTCTCTTTGAACACTACAATGTGTGCCAGGTACCCACATGCACTCTGGAGCCTCAGCAGCCTTGTTCCCTGGACCTATGAGACAGAAGGACATGGAGGAAGGGCAGCTGGGTTCTGGTTCTCAAATTTGGCTGGAGTTCAGGCCAGCCTGAGTACAGAGCAGCAGAGAGGAAATACGACTTTGCTATTGGTGCATAGACACTTCAGACTCAAACATCAGATTTTGGGTTCCAGGGAGGATAGCTGAAAAGAGCTTGTAAGGGTTCCTAATGCAGCTGAGCATCAGAGTCGCTGCATCTTGTGTATGAGCATGTGCGTGGTTGTGTGTGCACGTGTTCGTGTGTGTGTGTGTGTGTGTGTGTGTGTGTGTGTGTGTGTGTGTTTGTTTGTTTGTCTGTGTGCCTTCTCATATTTGTGAATATGTACAGAGGGTTGAGGGAGCGAGGTCCCTGGAGGCAGGAGCTTGATGTCTTAGGCTTTGCATTACTTTCTTAGAGCTGCTGCAACGAAATGCTACAGACTGGGTGGTTGAAACAGCAGAGGTGCTTTCATTCATAGCCCTAGACCTGGTAGTCAAAAACCAAGATGTGATCTGGTTGTGCGCCCTCTGAAGGCCACAGAGAGAATCCTTTCATGTCTCCCCTGACTCATGGCATGTTCCAGCACTCCTTGTTGCTCCCTGGCTTATAGACGCAGCACTCCAAGCCCTACCTCTATTGTCACTTGGCTGTTTGCTCCCTATGTCTTGGTTTCTGAGGATCTCAGTTGGATTAAGGGCAGACTGCTCCAACATGACCTCATCGTAGCCAGTGCATGTGCAGCAACCCCAGTTTCAGATAAGGTCCTATTCAGAGGCATTTGGGGCTTACACATCCTTCAAGAGGACACAGCTTATCCCATACAGCTTCATTAAACTCCCTTGCTGGGTGTGGTCCTTCTGCCTCCGTTCCTGCTAGGAAAGAAAGTTTGCAAGGGCTCCAGGCGCTAAGTGAAGCTGACGAGGCACTCTGACCTCAAGTGGACTGGCCCCGGGGTGTTCTGGATCAGAGCTACTGCCTCAGCTGCGTTCAGACCTCGCTCTTCATGGCTCCAGATCGTCCGTGGTTCTGTGGATGTGGAGAGCACTGTCCTGAGGTTCAGTGGGACACTGCTGACACCACTCAGACACCAAGAGGCATAGAGGAGGCATCATTGCTGCCACAGACAGGAAGCAGGGTCTTCCACATGGGCCCTTAGGGTGCTCAGTAAATGACTTTTTACAGAGTGGAAGGAGCTGGGATTTTTGTCCCACTCCTCCTGGATTGTCCCTTGCTCATGGACCATGTGATGTGCCTCTTCCTTTTCCCCTATCTGACTGACACCCCCAGTTCAGTGAATGCAGATGTGTGGCTTCCAAGTGTCTGCAGAGGGAATGGAATGGTTGAATGCAGATGTGTGGCTTCCAAGTGTCTGCAGAGGGAAGGGGACGGTCCCTTTCTCACTGTGTTGCTATCAGGAGTACGGCAGCAATTTAACCTTCTTGGCCAAGGAGAAGCACCGAGAGCCTGCCGGGCTCTAATGGTCTCCAGCCTGATGGTCCATGGGTTGAACAGGATAAGCCTGGCCATTAGACTCCAGTCTAAGTATGAGTCCTGATGTCTTCCTGTGCTCCAGGCTTCCTGTGCCTGGGAGGAAATAAACTATTTTGATTTGGTCAGTAGAGGGCAAATGATGGAAAAAACAGTCACAATCATTCTTCACTCAGAATGATTGTGACTGTTGGAGAAACTTGGGCCCAATGGCTGTTTTCTTGTAGATTCCTTGAACCGATATGGGCCCTTTGCAGGCCAAGCTTGGGAGTATTGTCCCCTGTGGGGAATGTGTTGTACCATGGCAGGCCTGCTAAGGAGAGGACTCTGGGACACACTCACTCTGTCTCTCAAGAAGTCATCAAGGCTGGGTCTTGGCCTCTCCTTCCCCTAAAGACCCAAGCAGGGCCTGGCACCCTTCTCCTTCTAATCCCTATGGCAGTGGAGCACTCTATCAGTCACATGGGACAGAGGAGCCCCAGGGTAGCTTAAAACTCAAATTCTGAACTGGGACAAGTTCTTGACCTAGCTGGCCCCATATACTGGATAGCATTAATACAGCCATGAGGAAGACCCAGTATTTAAATGTCATTGATCCTGACATCCCCACTTCCCATCTGGTCCCTTTATTGAGGCAGTGTAATCTTTAAAAACACAGACTCAATTACAGCAATTCTATGCTCAGAATACTCCAGGGCTCTTCACTTCCCAGGAGTATCAAAATTCATATGTGAAGTCCTGACCCTCAGCATCATGAGTGAGACTATATTTGGTGATAATATTTAAGAAATGGCTAAGTTAGAATGAGGTCACTAGGATGGCCCTAATCCAAACGACAGTGTCATCATAAGAAGAGATTAGGACATAGACACAGAGAGAGACCTTGTGAGACATAAGGGGACCAGTTAACAAAAAGCAGGAGAGAGGTACTCCAGCAAACAATTCAGATCACATTTTTATTTCAAATGCTTCAGAATTTTGAGAAAAGAGTTCATGTTATATAAGCCACACATTCTGTGGTCTTTGCAAATTGTGGCCTGAGCACAAAATAACTAAAGCACAGATTAAAATCCCAGGTTTGCCATGACCTGCGGGTCCTCCCACAGTTGTCCCTTCCTTCTTCATCTGGCTATCCTGAAGATGCTGGGCCTTTAGCTCCACTTGCCTCTTTGGGGTTATTCCTTCCTCTGGGCCTCTGCATGTGCTGTCCCCTCTACCTGCCTTCCCTACTCTTCAAGCTTTGCCTTAATGTTACTTCTTGAAAGGGAAGTCTTTGTCACCTCTGTCATTTGTCTATCTCTTCTCCCCAACTTGCCATCCTCCATCCAAGCACCCAATTCCTTCATAGGCCATTCCTTGATTTAAGCGTCATATTTTATAGCCTTTGAGATGGAGATTTTCTCATATCCTAGTGCTTCTGAGATGATAGCGCACTGTTGTAGCTAATAGTGTGTCAGACTTGGGCAACATCTGTCTTTCTTGGTGGGAGGAGAAATGGTGATGATCTGATGTGGGAAGGTCCAGCACATCTGAACTCCCATTACACCAGCAATCGAATCATTCAAATTGAATTAACTTCACAGTTTAGTGATAGAGCAAGTTTAAAGACATGATCCTTGACCTCAAAACGTTGACACTGGAAGCTATCCTCCTGAGAAAGTACATCCTAAAGCACATTTGTGGTTCAAAAGCTGCCCATTTGCGTGTTCAGAATCAGGTCATTGTTAAGGTCGTTCTCACTTAACTTACATAGTTGTTGCATAGACATGTCCTTGTTGACATGGAAAATTTTGAGTGGCATTAAATACAATTGCAGAAGCTGGGAGTGTGGCTCAATGAGAGCACAGACTTACCGCAGTCCCCTGAGCTTATTCTTCAACACTAAAAATAAGTTTAAAAGTTCAGAACAATAAAAACAAACAAATAAAAGCAACCTGTGAGAGGGCAGCATGGCCCCCGGAGAGGGTCTGGGCTGCACTAAGGAAGTGGCACACCCAGCTCCCTAAGACCCTTGAGGAAGTTTCTCTGGAAAATGCCTCCTCTTGGAAAAGGCTGGTGAATGAGTGCACTCATTTATACACCCTCTGGGCAGCTGTTGTTTATAAATGGCAAACTGCCCTCTCTCCCTTCTTTGGAAAGTTCAGGAGCTGATGGCGCCCAAGCCTGCCCAGGGCTAGCTTGAGGCTGTTTCCCTGCCTGTTGTGAGCACAGACCCAGGCACTGCCTCCCAAGAAAAGCCTCTTTTGAGCACAGAAAGGAAGCTAAGCTTATAGAAGGCTTAGGCGGGGGTGTGGTTGTTGGGGTCAGGCATGTCCAAATGCCCCACATCTCAGGAGGAGCAAGTTTGCAGCCCAGTTGGGTGTCACACACATGTCTGAGCAGAGAGTTAGGTTGAGTGTCACACAGGGCTGAGTGAGAGGGGCTTTATTGTAGATAAGAAAGCAACTAGCACTTTGTCAAGGTGGTCCCCCTACATGCCTCCACTTTAATAGGCAAGTCCTTCATGGGGGCCATTCTGAGTACAGCCCCTGAGTACATCCCAGGCACCTGTAGCTCAGCATCACCCCTGAGGTGGAAGCTGTCTCACCATTCTTCCGTGAGCAAGTATGCCACACTCCCTATTGGAAAAATAGCTCCCATTCTTTCCTTAATCCACAACGGAGGCTGTAAACACCTGAGCAGCAAATAACTCATCTCCTGGGAGAGGCTGTGGATTAGGTAGGGCCAGCTTGACATAGCTGAAAAAACTAGTACTAGCAGGCAAGGTGCTGGGGGCATTCACAAAAGAGTGTGTAGAGGGCCTGCCTAAGGGGTCACAAATCAGTTACCTCTTTGCAGGAAGCATATGGCAGTGTGCTAGATGGAAGCGTGTTTCTGGTTTGTTCCCATACATCCTTCGCCAATCATGAAAGTCCCTGGCTGGGGATTTGCTGACACTTTTTTGCTCCGTGTTCTGATGCTGCCCTGACCTCATCCTCCAGGCTCTCCCTTTACCAAACAGTCCACTGTGCCCTGGATTTCTCAGCAACCATTCACCCCTACCACATCATAGACTGCTCACTCAGACCCTTCCCTCTTGGCTCCCCAGGGCCCCCAGTCTTCAGTGCACAATTCTAGCTGAAGTCTGGTGTTAGTCCTGAGGACCTCCATTTTTCAACCATTTGCTCTCACATTGGGTGGGCTCAACATGTGTTGAGTGGTGTCACAAGGCAAATGCTACATCATAGTGCTGTGGTTGTGGGGGCAGTTGCTCACTGACATGCCGCTGGGAACCAGAGGGAGGCAATGATACCTGCTCCCTGACTGAGCAGTTGAGGTGATGCTGCTCTCGGAAGGGAGGACAAAGAATGGGAAGGCCTAGGGACCGGTGTCTTAAGTGACAATGAGTAGCACAGCAAGAATCACTTAGGAGGTCATGGTGGAGCCATACACAAGTGAGGTGTGTGATGAGAGACTGGAATAGAAAAGAGGGTTAGAGGATGGTGGGCTGTGGTATGAATGTCACCTAGAACCAATGGGTGTGTTGTTGTGGGGACTGTATGTGAGTTCCCTGTGATCCTTGTTGTAGGCTGGCCCTTCTAGAAGGTGGGCCTGTGGTCCAGCAAGCAGGAGGGCTTTCTAACATTCCACCATGGGTCTCTGGGGAGCCAGTCTTGTCTCAGCTGGTCAGCACATTGCATCAGGTCTTTCTCTCCTTCAGGTCGGCTGCTTCCTGAAGACTCCACGGTTTCCCATCTGGGTGGTCTGCAGTGAGAGCCACTTCAGCATCCTTTTCAGCCTTCAGACAGAGCTCCTGTCTGACTGGAGAAATGAGCGGCTCTTTGACCTGTATTACTATGATGGCTTGGCCAACCAGCAGGAGGAGATCCGTCTGACCATTGGTGAGACGCCCTAACCCATCTCTTCAGGGAGCCTCCAGGCTGCTCTAGAACCAGCCTTAACTTGCCTTCTTGGTATAATCATGGCTGGCCAGAGAGTGATGCTAGCCTGGCCATGCTGTAAGAGGGGCCATGAGTGGGCCTTGTGCATTTGATAGCATTAAGGGTGGATGACGTTAAGACCACACGCAAGTGCCCTGCAAGCTATGCTGATGTGTTTGGATTTACTTTCAAGGCAATAGGGAGTCATGGGAGATTTTAAGGTAGAGGGATAATGAGACCACAATTGTTTTTAGAAAAATATTGTGGTAATTAAAGTAGGCATGGGTTTGGTAGAGGCTGGAGATAAGAGGCCAGCACACTTGTTAAGAATCATTGACCAAGAAGGAGGGCTGATCCAGTCTACATGGAGATGAATGCCTGGTAATGAGGGTTGGGGTGGCCCCTGGAGTTGCCCGTCTCAGGATCAGTGCATATCCCTCAGATGACATGAGTACTCTTTTCTCTCTCCTTTCTAGATACCACCAAGACCTCTTCAGAGGACAGCTGTGGTGACCTTGTCCCTCCCCTTGAGCTCTGTATCAGAACCAAGTGAGTGTGGCTGCCTCTAACTTTGCAAAACTCACCCAGAGAGGTCAATGTGTGCATTGGTTGGGGACATTAGGCCATAGACAGAGAGACCAACAGTTTCCTGGGTGGCCTGACCTAGAGGGGTGTGGTCAGGTAATAGCATGTTGCAGATTAGACGCTGGGCTAGGGGCTTATACTTAAGCAAGTGTCTCCAGGCTGAGAGAGTTTGCTGAGTTTTCCAGAGCTGCAGTGAAATAGAATTGGGAGAGGGAATGGGATGGCCAGGGTGTGGTGGGATGTGGGTGCCTGACTACCCTCTGTGTGGTAGAGCCACTCAGAACACTGAGCAGGGAGGCTCCTGTTCCTGAGGTACTGTGTAGTACCTTATCCAGTGCCTTTGCATTAAGGGGAGGCTGTGGCCCAGACTAGAGTTGGGAAAAGCCCATCTCTTTCTTCCTAAGCTCTTTATTGTGCCCCAGGCTAGGGTTGTGATCTGGAGGGCCCATGGGCTCTTGCTAGTAGAAGCCTCTGGCCCATTAGGCCAGTTGTTCTCAAAGTCTGCAGTGATGACTAGGAGACCTCAATGTGTAGAAGGGAAGCAGGGGATGCAGGGAGGAGCATGAGGTGGGGGAAGTGTTCCAAGAGGGAGAAAGGATTCTAGTTGCTTTTCCAGGGATTTAGTGCCTGTTGTGGTTCTGAGCATGAGTTCTGGAGCCAGGCTGCAGGGTGGCTATGATACACTGGACTTCACATAACTGACTTACTTTGTCATCTGTAAAGTGGGGACAATGGCAGCTTGGAGTCCTTGTGGATGTTACTAAATACTGTTTGGCGTTAGCTCTCGCTGTCATCATCCTTCACACTCATGACTGGGTGCTGTCTCAAGAGGAATTTGTATCCCCAGCTGGGGCCAGAGTCACAGCCTGGTCCTGAAATTCTGACCACCTGAGATACATGTGGCAGACCTGACATCCAAGCCTGCTGCCCCTTGTAGACAAGCAAGCCTTTGAACAGGACTGAGGAAGAAAGCAAGGACTGCCTTGGCACCATGGAAGCATCAGGAAGGGGAAGTAGGGGAGGGGTGCTGGCACATCCCCATTGTGCCAGTTCCCTGCCCTCCCCCACAGGGATACAGCATTCCTGCCGGGTCATAGGCCGGCTGCTTTCATCAGAGGATTAGGAGCTCATGCAGGTCGCTGTCTTTTCAAGTACAAAGGGCCACTCATTCAAGGTGATGAGTGAAGGGCTTTGAAGGGGAAAGGAGGTGACCCTGGCATTGGCTCCTAGTGCAGGCTAGTGTAGGAGGCCACAGGGTGACCTTTCTGAAGGAGAAGGGCTCTGACTGTCCCTTAGGCACAGCCTTTACCCCTTCCAGACTGGGATGCTCCTGGAGATCTCTTTTTGACTTTATCTTTGTACCCCTCCCACCAATAGAACTCCTTAATCTCTTCTGACAATAGATTGTTCCTGCTTGGCCAGACAGTTTCCCAAGCCCAGTCTTGACTGGCTTCCTGAGCTCAGTCTAATGGGCATTTTTTTTTTTTTAGAATGGTTCAGGGTTTTGGACTGCCTTGAGGTAGCTTCTTGCCCAGAGATGGCTGGCGTGGAGCTCAGTGCAGAATCCTTGAGAGGGGGCTTGGATCTCTTCTGTTGGTACTTTTGTCTCTTGGGATGATTCCTAATCCATTCCACCCCAGTGACCCCTAACGAGATGGTGGAGAGCAGCTTGAGTTGGGGAGCCGGGCCTGGTTATCCCTGCCCTCACTTCCGCTCCCTATCCTGGGCTCAGATGAGACAGAACATGGCATCTTCAGAAGTGCTTACCAGTGTTTATCACAGGGAGAAATAGCACTATTTGTACAGCTTATAGGGTTAAGAACATCAGGCCTAGGGCCTCTAGGGGGTCCCAGACTCCATCCATCCCCAGGATGGCTAGGAGAAGTTCATGTGAATTCTGGGTCACCTGCTGGGAAGTCTTGCCCCAGAACTTACATTCCTAGGCTTGTAGACATTAGCTTCCTTTAAAGAATATGGTGGAACTGGAATCTCCAGGCCAACCAGGGCCTCTGTGGTGAGGCCTGAGGATGTGAACTTCTGTGCAGTTCCTGACTGCTGCTGGTGATATAGCTCTAGGACCACTTGAGAAAATATTCATTCATTCATTCATGTTTACAGTATATATATAAATGTGTATGTGTGTACATGCACAAGTGTGCATGCATACCTATGCATGCTATGGAGGCCAGAAGAAGGCAGCAGGTATCCTCTGTCTTGCCCCCCAATTTCTTTGAGGCATGATCTCTTGTTGAACTTTGGCTCATGTTTTCTTGGATAGTTTAGAGACCAGCAAACCCCAGCAATACTCTCATTTCAGCTGGAGTTACAGACATATGTGAGGTACCTGGTTTATTCCCCGGGTGCTGGGATTTGAACTTTGGTCCTCATTATTGCTCGGCCATCACTCTTAACTGTGGAAGTCTGTCTCTAGGCCCTAGGACTTCTTTTGAGACATGCTGCTCTAACGGTGGATAAGGGCTCTCTTGACCCCATCCATATCTATCTATCCCATGAACCTGCTCTTGTGAGTCAGTTACCAAGGGGAGGTACAAAGCCTGTATGATAGCCAGAAGCCAGGGAACTTTTTTCCTAACACCAGTTTTTTTGGCTGCTCTACTTTCTCATTGGATTTGCTGTGATGGGTCTACCTGGCCAGTTACCATGGGAGCACTCTCCCAGATTTTTTTCCCAGAATTATTCCCGGAAGGCCGAGTGGGTGAGTGAAGAGTGGAACGTCTGGGTCCCTGTCCCCTGGATTCATCAGATAACATGCCACTGTAATGGGAAACAGCAGGCCAGGGATCCTAGTCCAAGGGGTTGAATTACAAAGGCTTTGCGTTTTGTTTTTTTTTTTTTTCTGCAGATTCTCAAAGAGCTCAAAGGAGGAACTTGGGAAAGTAGTCTCTGAGGTCCCTGTGGGGATCTGCTGGAATGGTCTTGGCTATGGGGTGGAGGTGAGGGGGCAAACCCTGCTACCTGTAGACTTTCCATGTACACATGGTGCCATAGTCCATACTCAGGTCACTGGCAAAACCAGAGTCAGATTTCAAATAACCTGGTGAGATACAGCTGAGTGTCCAAAATCATCCTCACTGTGTATGAGCAGAGTGGCTAGCTGGAGCACCTGGTGGTGGTGGGGCGGGGGGAAGTTTCCGTCTCATCATGTCAACTCTCATGGAAGCTCCATGTTGGTTCTTTAGAAGAAACAGCAGGATAAGAGTTAGTTTCCACTCTCAGGGAGTTCAATCAAACAGAAATCAAGTTCAGAATCAACCCTGACCAAATCTGGAGGAAGATGGATGATATCATTGTTCAACCCAGCCTTTCTCCCTTGCAGAAATCATGACCCACCCTATAGGATGTACCTACCACATACCTGGCCAGCTGACAATTTGCGTAGTCCACAGAAGGGTGCCCAGACCCCTCCCCCACCATCTAGCCCTTTGTTTTATAGATGGAGAAGAAAGGCTTCCCACATGAAGATCTGCCCAGTCACACCCTGAGTCACCAGCAGCTGAGATTCTCACTGTCCCCATCCCAGTGGTAGGTTACTGAGTGGACAGTGTGATTTCCTATCATCACCTGGCTCTGTCAGTCACCTGGCTTTGTTGTCTTGGAGGCATTGCATAGGCCTAGACTCTGGGTTTTGCCGTCAGAGAACATCACTGATTAGAAACATCACTGGGTCCCTGTGCCATTCCTGCTCTTTGATATAATGCGCATCTTGGCCCCACAGAGTCTCTTGTTCCCTTGTTGTGTCAAGAATGTGGGGTCCATCTCTTGCCCCTCTCCCTGTTGTTCTGAAACTACATCAGCCAAACTAGACTCTTTGGGGGTCATTTCCAACCACACACACTGACCTCTCCCAGGCTTCCATCCTCACTGGAGTGAGGGAAAAAATGAAAGAGTTGTCAACAGGCCAGAGAGCAGAGGAAAGAGCTCATAACCGGGCCTGGGGCTAGGGCCCAGATGTTTCTGTTTGGAGGCTCAGACGAGAAATGGAAACTAGTTCCAGACAGGGTCAGTGTCGCTGAGCCCTGGGAGAGCACTCACCTCCTTCAGGAAAGCCCTACCCACCAAAGCACCCCTCTTCCCTCCTGCTGCTGCTCTTGCCTGGAATCCCCATTCACAGTGCCCCTCAGCCGCAGAAGGAACTCTCGCTGGCATCCCACTGCCTATGTCAAGCACATTCTTTCAGTGAGCTGCTCTCCATGTAGTCCCACTTTGCCCTGGCTTGTCACATCATATGGGCTGTCCTCCCGAACTCCTTTCTGCCCATCTGTCATTCAGATGTCGTTATCTCTTTCCTGAGCCACTGACACAGAAAGTAGAAGCATTCTCTGACCTTTACAAGGTGCTCTGAAGATGCAGGGAAAGGCAGGCAGGCAGGCAGGCAGAAGGGTAAGATGGGAAAGAAGGCACGGAGGTGAGTACCAGACAGTGTGTTCAGTTGTGTCAAGAGTGAGTAAAGACCTGGATTTCCCTGCTGCAGATCTGGGAGGGCAATAGGCTTCAGAGTGGATGTATAAGAGGAGAGCTAGGGTGGAGGAGTGTTCTCACATCTCAGGACTCTGGGGAGCAGGTAATATCAGCTCTTCCTGATCCTGGCACAAAGACTGAGAGCCACATCCAAGCCAGATTTCTTCTGCAAGGGGTCTGGATCTGAGCCTAGAGAAGGTTGGGTGGGCCAGGAGGAGGACTGGCCAAAGCCACAGGTGGCAGGGACCATGTTAGGGCTAGCTCTAGAACCACCTTTGATTGGAAATGGCCCGAGTTCAGGGGCAGAAAGTTTCACATAAGCTGCTTCTCTAGAAAATCAAGGCCAGCAAAGGGATGGATCCCTGAGTGCGTCTGTAGCAGTTCTGAGTGTTGCAACAGGCCTGCCCTCTTTTTGCTGTTGTGGGCCCTGTGTGGGGTCTTTCCTATATGAAGTACATCAGGTTCAGCAGTGGACTGAATCAGTTCAGGCTGGAGCTGACTGGGCTGTGGTTGTAGCCCTGAGGGTGGGGGAGTGGGTATTTGCACACCATGGCCCTCTCTGTTAATGTAACCATTGACTTTGAGCTCAAAGTTCAACTACTAAGGTGGCGGTCCTTGGTGGAGTGGTTTTCACCTTTGGGATTATTTGGCAGTCTTGAAACACTTTCAGCAATTATAGTCGGGAGAGAGGGCACACGGTGTCCTCCCACACTGGAATTATCCAGTGGCGAGGTGCTTTGAAGTGTGCCCTGTGTGTCTGCCTCTTGAGTTACTGCTGATGACAGCCTGGGCCTCTGACTCCCGCTGCACATTCGGGCATCCATCTTCCTGGTTCACTTCCCTGCAGTCTCTCATTGCTGCTGCAATTGTAAAAATTCTTACTCTAGACCATTCAGATCAACTGGCATGCTCAGCCCTTTTAGTACTTCAGACAGCCCTGATTTCCCATTCCACAGCAAAGGCCTTTCCACTGCCTTTGCAGTTGCTGATTTCCTTGTGAATGGCTTCAAAACCAAACACAGACCTAGCAGCCTGTCAGTGAGGCTCTGTGACTGGCATGACAGAGATGTTGTTCAGCAGCGGGTGAGTGTGACTTACTCTGTACTGAAACCAAACTCCATTTTGTCTGTCGGGAGCCTATGGGAGAGCCTAGGTTTGCCTGCAAGTGGGGAATGTAGAGTCTAGGGGTTGAGTGGATATAAAGAGGGTAGCAGTATAGTCCTTGGGTACCAGACTGAGGGTGGATCTCTTACTCTTCTTTGTGCCCCTTTTCATCACTATTTGGGGACCTGGGCTTAAGATGTTTTTGTTTGTTTTGTTTTATTTTTAAAGATTTATGTACATACGTATGTATGTATGTACGTATGTATGTATATGGGTGTTTTGTCTACATGTATGTCTGCATACAAGAAGAGAAGGCATTGGCTCCCATGGAGCTAAAGTTATAAACAGTTCTGAGCCACCATGTGATGCTGGAAATTGAACCCAGGACCTCCAAAAGAACAGCCAGTGTTCTCAACCACTGAGCCATCTCTTCAGGCTCCTAAGATGTATTCTTGGTACCCAAGACTTTGATGCTTATACAGAAATCTTACTAGAGCAATAAAAGGTTATTTAATAGCACACTTCAGAACAGCAAAGATGAACAGGAAGAGATAACTAAACATTTCAAATAGTGTTACATTGTTACAGATACAGAATCACGACTAACTCAGTAGCTATAGTGGATCAGCCCTGCCTTTCAGAACCTGGATCAGCACCTCTCCATTTCTATTTATTTAGTGTGCATTCAGAGCAGGGTCTTTTCCTCTGCAGATAGTTCTATGCTGTCTCCCCCAGGACTTGATGAGATTCCAACCCCCCCAAATCTTACCAACAGAAGACCTCTCACGTAATAGTTAACTTCTCCAAGTTATGTCAAGTGCCCACTAGTAGAGTGGTGTGTCTACCATGCAGACGGTGAAGACAAATGGTACAATGTGGCTGTGTTGCATCAAAGTGGGTGTGTGCTAGCTAAGTGACCAAACCTGATAGGGTCCCCTGGATCTCCCTGACATGCAAGAAGCTTAGGCAGAGGTCTAGAGCAACAAGGATCACTGAGCTGCCTAGTTCTCCCACATCTAGCCGAGTAAGAGGCTGACCTGTGGGGTTCTCACATTGGTGACTAGGAAGGCATGCGAGCAAGGATGAATGTAAAAGTGTATTGGCGTTTGTTTCCCAGCACTGGTTAGGCTGGAAATGGAACTTACAGAGGTGGCTTTTCCAGCACTGCTTCTTGAAAGATCTCCTTTTGAAATTGTTTCTGAGTATTGTGACCAAAACAGAACCAAATGTTTCTCCTGAAAGAAGCAAAGGATTAACTACCCAAAAGCCACATGAACCTACAGGGGTGAGATCTTTCAGTATTTCTGGGTGCCATCAAATGACACCAAAGAGAACACAGAATTTGAGAACAGCACCTCAAATTAACATGTATGGTTAAACTGGTTTCCCCCACCTACCTAGTCTAGCCTTTTAAGCATATGGTTCTTTACAGAAATTTCAGATACCCAGCTTTCTTGGGACAAGGACTAGGGGCTGTATATTAGGGCACTGTTCTGTCTTTCACATGGCATTCTCACATCTTCAGTGGTTTGGGAAGTGTATTTTGACCATGTTGGACCCTGGGGCTAGAATGTGATGTTTCTTGTTCTTTCGTGGCCATGTGCAACTACCGTCTTCCATACTGAAGCATTCCATGGGAAAAAGAGGAACAAAATTCTCAACTAAGATTTATTGTTCTTGTTTTTTTTTTCCCCCAAATGATAAGAAATCTGTTTGTTTCTTTGGTGGGAAATGGGATGGTGTAGAGCCTAGAAAATATGAAGCAGGGAAACATAGTTTATACATCTACCAAGAAGCTGCTTATAACCTACAGGAAAGTGAGTTAGAAGACAGAGTGAGTATGAATCCTGCTATCTCTGGAAAAGTGTAATTTTCAGCCTAAAAACTAGAGACATTTAGGCAACAGTGCAGAGAACTAGAGAAGACAAAGAGAAGCTCAGAGAGAGGAAGTAGGAGTTGAGGTGGAGGAACATTGGTCCAAATTGAGCCATTCAGTTGCCACTCCATATTGATGGAGAGATTTCAGGACCACCTAAGAATATCAAAATCTGAGGATGCCTAAATCCCTTTAAAATAGCATATAGTATTTACATATGGTCCCATGTCTTTCTGTATGGTTTAGTCTTTAGATATTTATATCTAACATGCAAGCACTTGTTATACTGTATTGTTTATAGCATAATGACAAGAAAAGTCAGGCTGTACACGCTCAGTACAGGTTTGTTTCTGGGCTTGCAGGTGGATGGTTGGGATTCTGTTGCTATGTTTTGTTTCTTGATCTATAGACGGTTGAATCTGTGGATGAGAGACCAGTGTGCTTCAGTTGTGTTAATGGTGCTGTGACCAAAATACCTAACAGAAACAACTTGAGAGAGATTTCACTTGGCTCATGGTCTCTGGGTGTGCAGTACATCCTGGTGGGGAAGGCATGTGTGGTAAAGCAGCTTGGCTTTTGTGGAGGGATCATGCGTCAGAGGATGTTGACATCATGGTAGACCAGAAAACTGAGTCTGACAGGAGCCAGGGGTTGGGTATCATTTCCAGACACTTTCTTCTAGCGACCTCACTTCCTAAAGATCCCTCAGCTGGCATAGCCAAGCAGGACACAAGAACTTAAACCATGAACATGTTGGGGAGATTTTAAAGGCTAGTCACATCTCTGTGAATAAAGCCTCCTGCTCCCAGTCATTCTATTGGGAAATACTGCACTGTTACTCTGAGCGAATCCTTTTAATCTCTTGCTGAAGTTCCAGTCTTGGGATTTTAAGCTTTCTCAGAGAGTTGCTGAAGTAAAACAAGAAGAACTTCTCTTTTTCCCTTGCCTGTGGTAGTTAGAATTTCTTTTTGTCTTTTTGTTTATTACTTCAGGTTACATCTCCACCATAGTACCCTCTTTCCGCCCCTCCCAGTCCCACCCTCCCACCCTTTACCCCATATTCCTTCCAACCCACTCCTCTGGAGTGGAGTGTCCCTACATAACAGTCCCCCACCCTAGTTCAGCAGTCATATGAGGGCCAAGAGCCTCCTCATACACAGGGGCCTACAAGGCAGCATCACTAGGGCAAAGTGTCTCATGGACAGGTAAAAAAAAGTCTATGTTCCTATTCACTTTGGTGTATTGGTTGTAGTATAGTTATTCTGTACTATATGGCTAAAATCTGATTATAAGTGAATAGATGCCATGTACATCCTTCTGAGTCTGGGTTAGCTCACTCAGGATGTGCTTTTCTAGTTCCATCCATTTGGCTGCAAATTGCATGATTTCATTGTTTCTGATGGCTGAGTAGTACTCCATTGTGTAGAGGTACGACAGTTTTTTTTTTAAATACTTTATTTTTTTTTCTTCAAGTTACATCTCAGTAACAAACCCCTCCCTATTCCCCCTTCCTATCCCACCCTTCCACCCTCTTCCCCCCAGAAGTTTCCCCTTTCAGTCCAACAGATGTTTCCTTCTCTTATTACAGTATTATACAAAACAACAAATATAAATATGCCACATTTATGAGAGTTAAATGGCCCAGTATACCTTCCCAATGTCCAGTTTATACATATTTGGCCCCTGACTTTAACATTCTACTATCTAACCATCTCCTTGAGTTTAAAGGTCTATATGTGACTCAACATTCATACTAACTTGCAACACACTTTTAAGAGTATCTTCTTAGATCTATAACACCCTCTTGATTCCTAAACAACTCAGAATTTAACTATGAGACTCTAGCTGTCTATTCTTCAACCACCTCAGAGACCTGAGAGGGATAAATATATTTGCTTATATAGGAAGTGCAGGGCCTGCAGCTTCCAAAACTAAGAAAGGACATACCAATGACTGCCTGGACAGTTCCCATTTTCTCTCCATACATTCCTGCATCAGTCTTCAGCCTTTGGGTCCTGTTTTAAACTCTGATATTTAGGGGAAGAGACTACAAGCTGATAAATGGTCCTGTCTTAATGGATTTTGGAGGTTAGCCCCAGGGACTTCCTACTTTTCCTTTTCTGTATCCTTCTTCCTCTCCTATGTAGGAGTGCATGGGCTTGAGAAAAATGAGATATAGACATAGCACAGGAAGGTCCAAGAAGAAGGGGCAGATTATTGAATATGCCCTTATACCTTTGTATATTGATACAAAATTAGTAGTTTATTTGGCTAAAGTGGTATTGACCATTGTTTATTGTGCAAAAATAAGATTGTATTGGATTACATCGGTATTGATCTTTGTAT
>CAJQZJ010032648.1:2093690-2119991 GCA_907164525.1 Lophiomys imhausi | reverse complement strand
AATAGATACAAATTAACTAGATGTAGATGAAGGGGATCTACATTTTTTTTTAATAATTTATTTTTTATTTCTTCAAGTTACATCTCAATCACAATCCCCTCCCTACTCCCCCCACCAGTCCCACCCTTCCACCCTCCTCCCCCTTAACCCCCATCCTCTTCCCTTTTTTTTTTTAGTTTAAGGTATTTCTTTTTCCCCCCAACAGCTCTCCCTTTCAGTCCACAAAATGGTTCTTTCTCTTATAACTATAAATACAATACAAAACAACAGAAATAAATAGGCCACAATTATGAGAGTTATATGGCTTAGCATACATTCCCAATGTACAGTCCATATGTATTTCGCACCTGACTTTAACATTCTACTATCTAACCATCTCCATGAGTTTAAAGTTCTATATCTAACTCAGCTTTCATGCTAACTTGCATCACAATTTTAAAAATAACTTCTTAGATCCAGAACACCCTCTTGATTCCTAAACAACTCAAAATTTAACTATGAGACTCTAGCTATCTATTCTTCAACCACCTCAGAGACCTGAGAGGGATAAATATATCTGATTATATAGGAAGTGCAGGGCCTGCAGCTTCCAAAACTAAGAAATGACATACCAGTGGCTGCCTGGACAGTTCCCATTTTCTCTGCATACTTTACAGCATCGATCTTCAGTCATTTGGCCCCGTTTCTCTGACAGATATTGATTGTAGAGCAGGAATTATGAAGGACTTGCCTACCCTGTCTTGGCAGAGCTAGGCTGTCGACTTACCTGCTTCCAAGTTTTGTCCTTTTTGGACAGCAGTCTGTCTACAGTTGAAGCAAGGGGTTTTTCTTGCCAAGAGAAAGGCTTACCACAAATTCAACCATCTCCCACTGGAGATTCTTCGATGCTCATCTTCTACTTGGAGTAGAATAGGGGGTGTTGTCAGGAGCTGACATGTCTCGATATCAAAAAATCTTAAGTTAAGAAAACATATGAAGTTAAGAATTGTTTGCAGATATCTTATTGAGAATTTTTGTGGCTATTTCATGAGGGAAAGTGGTCTGAATTCTTTCTTTAAAAAATTTTTTTCAACACAATATTTTATTGATTATTTGGAACTTCACATTATATACCATGATCACACTCTATTCCCCGGCTTCACAAGTCTGTTCCCGACTGTTGTGGTTTCTCCCACAACTCCCCCCAAAAAAAAGAAGAAAGAAAAAGACTCAAGTCCATTCTGTACTGCCATATACTCACAGGAACATGGTCAAGCACCAATTAGCCAGCCCCATAAGGAGAGCTGAGTCCCTTTTGTAACCCACCAGAAACCATCATTTGTGTAGAGCTACATTTCAGCAATCCTATAAAGTTTTTTTAAGAATTCTCTTTGGTAGATTTCTTTTCAAGATCTTACTTTTGGGGGTGTTGGGGTGGAGGTTGTTGTAGAAGACATTTATTTAGGTTTCTCTTTCTCAATATTAAATATAATCTCACATATATTAGAATGAATTTTATTAAATATCATCTCACACATATTAGAATGAATATCATCCAAATCTCAACAGATAACAAGTGTTAGGATCTGGAGAAAAAAAGAATAACTGTAGGGAGTTAGAATAATTAAATTAGATTTAGAAAATATATAAGGGTATCTGATACAGTCTCTTAATACGGGGCATGAAGATCAACTTGGCTGTGAGCGATTAGTTTATCAGCTTGTGGAAAAACAAGTTGAAGTCAGGAAAAACAGGGAAGACTTAATGGACAGAAAAACAAGGTTGAAGTCAGGAAAACAGGAAAGACTTAATGGACTTAAGAAACAAAGTATCTGGCCTGACATTGTTTTCAGCTGCTAAGTGGGCAGAGCCCAAATTAAGCTGAAACAGAGTTCCTCCTATTTAAGGACATTGCATGGAACCCCAAAAAAGAAGAGGCCCTTGATGCTAGAGAGCTCTGACAGTCTTGCTGAAAAAAGTGCTGGCCATCCGTTGATGGCCAGATCTTCCTGAGGCAGAAAGAAGCTGGTGAGCAAAGAAAGCCTCAGCAAGACACCAAAAGGCCAAGGACTAAACCCTGTGGCTCAGCTTTTGCCTAGAGGGGTTTGACCTGTCTGAACAGTGGACTAAAGGAAATTGTGCCTGGCTTTAAGGACTGAAGTAGAGTGGCAGAGTTGCTGATGCGAAGGGGCTGGGGTCTCCCAGAGAGAAGAAAGCATAAAGCCTTATTTAAGGTGAGACTGTGATAGCCAACTTACCCTGATGAACCAGCATCTGAGACATTCCAGAAAAAGGACTGCTAAGTGCTTTAAAGGGTCTACTACAGAAACTATGTTCCTGGGCTGAGGACCTGCCCCAGAGAGTGTATCCTTCTAAAAGGTTAGGAAAATAATTGTCAATAGGATTAATGGTTAGGTTAAAGGGATTGTAGGAATTTGTAGGATTAATAGTTAAAAACTGTTAGTATTTGTTATAAATAAGTATTGTTAGTTAATAAACACATAATAATAATAATAATAATAATAATAATAATAATAATTAAAAAGTTCAGTAACAAATAACTGTTTATTTTTGGGTATGAAGGACTTTCCTACCCTGTCTTGGCAGAGCTAGGCTGTCGACTTACCTACTTCCAAGTTTTGTCCTTTTTGGACAGCATTCTGTCTAGAGTTGAAGCAAGGGTTTTTTTTTTGTTTGTTTTTTTTTTTGCCAAGAGATAGGCTTGCCACTAATTCAACCATCTCACATTGTAGATTCTTCGATGCTCATCTTCTACTTGGAGTAGAATAGGGGGTGCTGTCAGGAGCTGACATGTATCAATATCAAAAAATCTTAAGTTAAGAAAACGTCTTTGAATGCCATATTCTGCAGATCTCTTGAGGTTTTTGAAGAAGCCCTATCTATCTCTTATATTTAGATAAGCAAATGTTGCTTGTCTCTTAGCAACTTGATTTCTGAGTAGCTTAGAAAATAACTGTGATAGACTATCATAGTAACAAACAAAATGACAGGCTTGCATGACTATTAGTTTGCATTTCTTAATTTCCCAAACAGTTTATCATGGTTGGTAGCAGAAGGCCAAAACTTCACATTTCTTTTTTAAGCATTACTAGGTACAATACGTTTAAGAAGTGTTACCCTTAATTTTGTATCAATATACAGAGATCAGTACCAATGTGGCCAAATATAATCTTAATTTTGTATCAATATACAAAGATCAGTACCTATGTAGCCCAATACAATCTTAATTTTGCATCAATATACAAGGGTCAATACCATTGTGGCCAAATATAATCTTAATTTTGTATCAATATACAAAGATCAATACCGATGTAGTCCAATACAATCTTAATTTTGCATTAATATACAATGATCAATACCAATTTTGCCAAATACAATATTAATTTTGTATCAATATACAAAGGTATAAGGGCATATTCAATAATCTGTCCTTTTTTCTTGATCTTTCCTATACTATGTCTATGTCCCATTTTTTCTCAAGTCTGTTCACTCCTACATAGGAGAGAAAGAAGGATACAGAAAAGAAAAAGAGAGAAGTCCCTGGGTCTAATCTCCAAAACCCATTTAACAAGACCATTTAACAGCTTGTAGTCTCTTCCCCTAAATAACAAAATTTTCTATTATCCATCAAATAACCAAAAGGGGGGGAACACCCTCCCCACCTTCTGGGGATGAGACATTGTTCTCTTAAAGTGACTTCCTGCTGATTTGGGATGTAGTAAGCCTGTTTGGGGCCCAAATAAGAATGGAAAAATGGTTAAAAATGTTAATAGAATCATTTGATGTTCAGTCCTTTTGTGCTCAGCTATTTAGATGTCCTAAGAAGTTCGTAGACAGAAGCTGATCTTCAGGGCTTTACTGAAGTTCTGGCTGGAGTAGTCTGTGGAGCTGAACGATCTTAACAATTTTGAGATGTTGTGGTTTTAGACTTTTGAGGAAACAGCTATTGAGGAAGTCTGCAAGGCTGGTTCATCTGTACCACTCGTCTTCTTTGGTGTGTGATCTGTTTTCTGCTGAGGTTTCCGTTGTCCAGTTGTCCCTGGATTCCTTGAATGGATGCTTTAAATCCCCTGAAAGATAAGAACAGAGCCCTGCCCTAATCCTAACTCTGGGACAATTACTTTTCGGGGGGGGGTAATATTTTTCCTGGAGCAAATTTGTTTTTTTGACAATATATAAAGTATTACCTTTCAATCCGGATTAAAGAAGAAATTATTTTGATATTTTGGAGCTAAACAAACCTTTAGTGTATATATTTTGAGATCTCAAAGGACAATTTGTTTGAATTTCAGCATGCCTTTTGTAAGTAGCTTTTAAACTTAAATCCTTCCAAATCCTATGTGCCTGTCTCTGCATTCTAAGTATTGGGATCAAAGACATGTGGTTCCCAACTGATGGGATTAAAGATGTGCTCCACTGCCCCAGATCGAAGTTTTTCTCTATTTAGAGCTTGTTTTGTATCAGGCTGACCTTGAGCTTTGAGATCTGCCTGTTTCTGTCTCTAGTGTGTTGGGATTAAGGGTGTATTCTTCTCCAATGATGGGATTAAGGGTGTGCACCATTACCACCCTGTTCCTTGTAACTATAGAATTTATAAGACAACTAACTCTATAGTGATCCTCCTGTCTCTGCTGGAGTTAAAGGCATGGGCTAACACCACGCCTTTCATATATTTTACCTTAGCTCTAAGTTTTTTCAACTCTTGGAGGTTTGTAAAACCAGGTTGAACAGCTGTAACCTTTAATTTATTTACAGTGTTTTAAACCTGTTACCTGCTTTTTAATGCCAAACCATGGAACTATCCTATACCTCTACAAAAAAAAAAAAAAAAGAACTTTTAAGCTGCTATCAAGTTTGTGTAATCTATGTGGCCACCTGCAGTCTAACATTCTAATCTGAAATTAAAATTGGCCATTTTCCTTTCATGACAGTAAGGCAATTATACCTTTGGTAAATTATAGTTTGAAAATTTTATATTGTATTTTTATTATATTTTTAAGCTTATTAACTCTTTTCTTAAAAAAAGTATTATTTACTTCTAGAACATAGTTTCCTCCCTCCTCCCCTCCTGGCCCCTCCCTTCCTGTCTCCTTCCCTGCCTCTCTCTTTTCCTCCCTCCCTCCCTCCTTGTTCCTCTACTTGGTACTCTCCTCCTCAGATGAGGTGGGCCCTCAAATATCATACTCCCTCAGATCTTGTGTCATGTGAGGGCCAAGAGCTTCCACTTGTACTGGAGCTTAATAAGGCACACCATCTAGGGTGTGGTGTTCCACTAACCTGCAGCAGATTCCATGACTCACTGGTGGGTAGAATTTTTCCTAGGATAGACATGCTAGGTTCCTATCTATTTGGGTGTGTGGGTTGTAGGATAGTTATCCTGTGATGTATAGTTAATATCCATTTATAAGGGAATACATACCATGTTTATCTTTCTGGGACTGCGTCAGCTCACTTAGGATGAGCTTTTCTAGTTCCATCCATTTGGTTTTGAATTGCATGATTTCCTCATTTCTGATAGCTGTGTAGTATTCCATTGTGTAAATGTACCACAGTTTTTTTTATCCATTCTTCAGTTGAAAGACATCTGGGTTGTTTCCAGTTTCTGGCTATTACAAATAAAGCTGCTATTAACATTATTGAGGCAATGTCCTTGTGATTTCATTTCGAATCTTTTGGATATATGCCCAAGAGGGGTATGGCTGGGTCTTGAGGTAGATTTATTCCCAATTTTCTAAGATATCTCCAGATTGATTTCCAAAGTGTTTGCACAAGTTTGCAGTCCCACCAGCAATGGGGGGATTGTTCCCCTTTCTCCACATCCTCGCCAGCATGTGCTATCATTTGAGTTTTTGATCTTAGCCATTCTGACAGGTGTGAGATGGAATCTCAGAGTTGTTTTAAGTTGCATTTCCCTGATGACCAAAGATGTTGAACATTTCCTCAAATGCCTCTCGGCCTTTAGAGATTCCTCTTCTGTGAATTCTCGGTTTAGCTCTGTACCCCATTTATTGATGGGGTTATTTGATTTTTTGGTGTTTAATTTCTTCAGTTCTTTATATATTTTGGATATTAGCCCTCTGTCAGATGTTGGGTTGGTGAAGATCCTTTCCCAGTCTATAGGCTGCCGTATTGTTCTAAGGACTGTGTCCTTTGCCTTACAGAAGCTTTTCAATTTTATAAGGTCCTATTTATTGATTGTTTTAGTGCCTGAGCTATTGGTGTTCAATTCAGGAAGTTGCTACCAGTGCCAATGAGTTCAAGGCTTTTCCCCACTTTCTTTTCTATTAATATCAATGTGTCTGGATTTATGTTGAGGTCCTTGATCCACTTAGACTTAAGTTTTGTACAGGGTGATAAGTATGGATCTATTTGCATTCTTCTACATGTTGACATCCAGTTAGACCAGCACCATTTATTGAAGATACTTTCCTTTTTTTATTGTATGTTTTTGGCATCTTTATCAAAAATTAAGTGACCATAGGTGTGTGGGTTTATTTCTGGGTCTTCAATTCGATTCCATTCGCTGACTGGTCTGTTTCTATACCAGTACCATGCTGTTTTTATTACTATTGCCCTGTAGTACAGCTTGAAATCTGGGATGGTGATACCTCCAGATGTTCTGTTATTGTACATGATTGATTTAGCTATTCTGGGTCTTTTGTTATTCCATATGAAGTTGAGAATTGTTTTTTCCAGATCTGTAAAAAATTGAGTTGGAATTTGGATAGGAATTGCGTTGAATCTGTATATTGCTTTTGGTAAGATTGCCATTTTTATTATGTTGATCCTACCTATCCATGAACAAGGGAGATCTTTCCATCTCCTGATATCTTCTTCAATTTCTTTCTTCAGGGACTTGAAGTTCTCATCATACAGGTCTTTCACTTGCTTGGGTAGAGTTACGCCCAGGTATTTTATATTATTTGTGGCTATTGTAAAGGGTGTTGATTCCCTTATTTCTTTCTCAGCCCATTTATCTTTTGTGTAAAGAAGGGCTACTGATTTTTTTGAATTGATTTTGTATCCGGCCACCTTGCTGAAGGAGTTTGTCAGCTGTAGAAGTTCTCTGGTGGAATTTTTGGGGTCACTTATGTATACTATTATATCATCTGCAAATAGGGATACTTTGACTTCTTCCTTTCCAATTTGTATCCCCTTGATCTCTTTTAGTTGTCTTATTGCTCTACCTAAAACTTCAAGTACTATGTTGAAGGGATATGGAGAGAGTGGACAGCCTTGCCTTGTCCCTGATTTTAGAGGAAATGCTTTAAGATTCTCTCCATTTAGTTTGATGTTGGCTATTGGCTTGCTGTAAATTGCCTTTATTATGTTTAAATATGTTCCTTGTATGCCTGATCTCTCTAAGACTTTTATCATGAAAGGGTGCTGTATTTTGTCAAAAGCTTTTTCAGCATCCAATGAGATGATCATGTGGTTCTTTTCTTTCACCTTGTTTATGTAATGGATTACATTGATGGATTTTCTAATGTTGAACCACCCCTGCATCCCTGGGATGAAGCCTACTTGATCATGGTGTATGATACTTGTGATGTGATCTTGGATCCGGTTTGCAAGTATTTTATTAAGTATCTTTGCATCCATGTTCATAAGGGAAATTGGTCTTAAATTTTCTTTCTCTGTTGGGTCTTTGTGAGGTTTGGGTATCAGGGTAACTGTGGCCTCATAGAATGTGTTTGGCAGTATTCCTTCTGTTTCTATGTTGTGAGAGAGTTTGAAGAATATTGGTGTTAGTTCTTTTTTGAAGGTCTGGTAGAATTCTGTGCTGAAACCATCTGGGCCTGGGCTTTTTTGGTTGGAAGACTTCTAATGACTTCTTCTATTTCCTTAAGGGTTATAGGATTGTTTAATTTGTTTACCTGTTCTTGATTTAACCTTGGTAGGTGGACTCTATCAAGAAAATCATCCATTTCATTTAGATTTTCGAATTTTGTGGAATACAAGTTTTTGAAGTAGGACCTAACGATTCTTTGGATTTCCTCAATGTCTGTTGTTATTTCCCCCTTTTCATTTCTGATTTTGTTGATTTGGGTATTTTCCCTCTGCGTTTTAGTTAGTTTAGCTAAGGGCTTGTCTATGTTGTTGATTTTCTCAAAGAACCAGCTTTTGGTTTTGTAAATTCTTTGTATTGTTCTTTTTGTTCCTAAGTTGTTGATTTCAGCCCTGAGTTTGATAATTTCCTCTCATCTGCTCCTCTTGGGAGTGTTTGCTTCTTTTTGTTCTAGCTCTTTCAGGTGTGCTTTTAGGTGGCTAGTATAGGAACTCTCCAGTTTCTTTTTGAAGGCACTTAGTGCTATAAACTTTCCTCTTAGCACTGCTTTCAGTGTGTCCCATAAGTTTGGGTATGTTGTGCCTTCATTTTCATTGAGTTCTAAGAAGACTTTCATTTTTTTTTTATTTCTTCCCTGTCCCCAGAGGTCATTGAGGAGAGAGTTGTTCAGTTTCCATGTTTTTGCAGGCTCTCTGTTGTTTTTGTTATTGTTGAAGCCTAGCTTTATTCCATGATGGTCTGATAAGTTACAAGGAGTAATTTCAATTTTCCTGTATCTGTTGAGGCTTGCTTTGTGACTGGCTATATGGTCGATTTTGGAGAAGGTTCCATGAGGTGCCGAGAAGAAAGTGTATTCTTTTGTTTTGGGGTGAAATGTTCTGTAGATATCAATTAGGTCCATTTGATTCATGACACCTGTGAGGTTCGTTATTTCTCTGTTTGGTTTCTGCATCGTTGATCTGTCCAGTGGTGAGAGTGGTGTGTTGAAGTCTCCCACTATTAATGTGTGAGGTTCAATGTGGGATTTGAGCTTCAGTAGTGTTTCTTTAATGAATGTGGGTGGTCTTACATTTGGGGCATAGATGTTTAGTATTGAAATTTCGTCTTGGTGGATTTTTCCTTTGATGAGTATATAGTGTCCTTCCCCATCTCTTTTGATTAATGTTGGTTGAAAGTCCAATTTGTTGCCTACTAGAATTGCTACTCTAGCTTTTTTCTTGGGTCCATTTGCTTGGTATATCTTTTTCCAGCCCTTTACTTGGAGATAATGTCTATCTTTTTTTCTGAGGGGTGTTTCTTGTAAGCAGCAGTATGTAGGATTCTGTTTCGCATCCATTCTGCTATACTGTGCCTTTTTATTGGGGAATTGAGTCCATTGATGTTGAGAGATATTAATGACCAGTGATTATTACTTCCTGCCATCTTGATGTTGGTGGAAATAGTGTGTGAGTGAGCTTCTTTTCTTTTGGTTTTGCTGCAGGCATGCTATTTGCTTCCTGTGCTTTCTTGTGTGTAGTTAACCTCTTTGGGTTGAAGTTTTCCTTCCAACATCTTCTGTAGAGCTGGATTTGTGTATACATATTGTTTGAATTTAGCTTTGTCATGGAATATCTTGTTTTCTCCATCTATGTTGATTGACAATAGTAGTCTGGCCTGGCATTTGTGGTTTTTTAGGGTCTGTGAGATGTCTGTCCAGGTCCTTCTGGCTTTTAGAGTCTCTGAAGAAAAGTCAGGTGTGATTCTGATAGGTTTGCCATTGTATGTTACTTGACCCTTTTCCCTAGCAGCTTTTAAAATTCTTTCTTTGTTCTGTACATTTAGTGTTTTGATTATTATGTGGCGAGAAGATTTTCTTTTCTAGTCTAATCTATTTGGAGTTCTGTAAGCTTCTTGTACAGTTATAGGCATCTCTTTTTTTAGATTTGGGAAATTCTCTTCATTGATTTTGTTGAAGATATTTTCTGATCCATGGAGGTGGGACTCTTCTCTTTCTTCTATTCCTATTATTCTGAGATTTCGTCTTTTCATTGTGTCCTTGATTTCCTGAAGGTTTTGTGTCAGGACTTTTTTAGATTTGACATTTTCTTTGACAGATGTATCAATTTCTTCAATTTTATCCTCTGAGCCTGAAATTTTTTCTTCCATCTCTTGTATTCTGTTGGTGATGTTTGTGTCTGTAGTTCTGATTCTTTTCTTAAGGTTTTCCAGTTCTATGGATGTCTCGGATTGGATTTTCTTCATTGCTTCAACCTCCTTTTTCAGGTCTTCCATTCCTTCAAGCGCTTTATTCAATTCCATCATCTCCTTTGCAGTACTTTGTTGTTGCTCTCTGAGGTATTTGATTTCCTCCCTTAGGCCTTCTATTATTAATATAAGCGTAGGATTAAGGTCATTTTCCTTTGTTTCAATCGTGTCCAGAGTTGTATGTAGCATTATTGCTAGGATCTGGAGACAGCCTATTGTTTTTTGTTTTTGTTTTTTTTTTTGTTTTTTTACCATCTTCTTGTGCTGACCTTTTGTCATCCAATGGACCCAGGTTTTGTCTGTTTGTTTCTTTTGTCAGCTGACCTTGGTGCTCAGGAAAACTCCCTGCCCTGAGGGTTGGCTGATCCTGAGATCCTGGTTTTTACCTCTAGATGGTGGTCAGGTTCCTGTAATAGACTGACTGACTCTCGGAGAGGAGGGTGGCTGCCGCTCTCCTCAACTGCTTGTGACCCAATTGGACCAATATAGAGGGGATTGGAGTGGGGAGAGGGCTAGCCTCTGAGGACCTGGAAGTTGGCAGGTCTCCTCAGAAAGGCAGGTAGAGCTGTGGTTGGGTCTGTGTTCTCCTCTCACTGACCCAGTCGTTCTGGCTTTGCAGCTAGGCTGACCATGCAGACAGGGAGCTCTACCCACAATGGGTGCCGGCCTCAGTGTGCCTGTTGCTGACTGCCTCAGATGCTTGGGTGCTAGGGTGAGTGACCCACCCGCCCCAGAATTTGTGGAGAACACACAGTCGCGGGCTCTGTTTGCAGTCAGTCTTGGCTCCTAATTGCTTTGCTGTGACTGGGTTAGGTCTCTGCCTCTCCGCTACAGTGCACACTGTGCCACCATGTTGGAAACTCCTGGAAAAAAAAAACTCACTTACCTTTACTCTTGTGGTGCGGCTGTTTTTCCCTCTTGGGTGTACAGGTCCGAGTGCAGGCTGGATATCACCAGACAGGTGGGGCCGCTGGTCTGTGGCTGGAGCTGTGGGCTGGATCCGCTCCTGGGCTAGATCTCCTCTAGCCAGAGCTCCTCTCCAGACTGGTTACGGAGTTGGCTGATCTCAGGGTGGTGTTCCTGGGAACTGTGTGGGCTGTTTTACCTGGTGACTGGTGTCAATATTCGCCGTGTGAATTCAGACACTGTCTGTGTTTCACTGTCGGCTAGGGGACCTCACATTCACTCCACAGTGACTAATCTCATTCACCTACTACTCATATGCACTGCTCTATGGTCGGCGCCATCTTGGATCTCTCCAGATATTTTTCTATTGTATAGGATTTATTTAGCTACTGTGGATTTTTTGTTATTCCATATGAAGTTGAGAATTACTTTTTCAAGGTCTACAAAGAATTGTGGTGGTATTTTGATAGGAATTGCAATGAATCTGTGTATTGCTTTTGGCAGGATGGCCGTTTTTATTATGTTGATTTTACCTATTTATGAGCATGGAAGATCTTTTCATCTTCTCATGGCCTCTTCAATTTCTTTCTTCAAGAACTTGAAGTTCTTGTCATACAGTTCTGTCACTTGCTTGGTTAGAGTTACCCCCAGGTATTTTATATTTTTTGAAGTGTGTTGTTTCCCCAATTTCTTTCTCAGCCCATTTTTAATTTTTTTGTATAAAGAAGGGCTTCTGATTTTTTTGAATTAATTTTGTATCCAGCCACCTTGCTGAAGGTGTTTGTCATCTGTAAGAGTTCTCTGGTGGAATTTTTGGGATCGCTTATGTATACTATCATATCCTCTGCAAATAGGGATAATTTGAATTCTTCGTTTCCAATTTGTATCCCCTTGATCTCCTTTAGTTGTCTTATTGCTCTAGCAAGAATTTCCAGTACTATGTTGAAGAGATGTGGCAACAGTGGGCATCCTTGTCTTGTCCCTGAATTTAGAGGAAATGCTTTAAGTTTCTTTCCATTTAATTTGATGCTGGTTACTAGCTTGCTGTATATTGCCTTTGCTATTTCTAGGTATGGTCCTTGTATGCCCATTTTCTCCAGGATTTTTAGCATGAAGGGGTGTTGGATTTTGTCAAATGCTTTTTCATCATCTAGCAAGATGAACATGTGCTTTTTTTTCTTTCATCTTGTTTATGTGGCAAATGGATTTCCGTATGTTGAACCATCCCTGCATTCCTGGGATGAACCCTACTTGATCATGGTGTGTGATACTTTTGATGTGTTCTTGGATTTGGTTTGCCAGTATTTTATTAAGTATTTTTGCCTCTATGTTCATGAGGGAAATTGGTCTGAAGTTCTCTTTCTTTCCTGGGTCTTTGTGTGGTTTAGGAATCAGGGTGACTGTGGCCTCATAGAATGAGTTTGGCAGTGTTCCTTCTGTTTCTATTTTGTGGAAGAGTTTGAAGAGTATTGGTATTAGCTCTTCTTTGAAGGTCTGGAAGAATTCTGTGCTGAAACCATCTGGCCCTGGGCTTTTTTTGGTTGGGAGATTTTTAATGACTTTCTATTTCCTTAAGGGTTATAGGGCTGTTTAATCGGTTAACCTGATCTTGATTTAACTTTAGTAGGTGGAAGCTATCAAGAAAATTGTCCATTTCGCTTAGGTTTCCAAATTTGGTGGAGTACAGATTTTTAAAGTAGGACCTAAAGATTCTCTGGATTTCCTCGATTTCTGTTGTTTTGTCTCCCTTTTCATTTCTGGTTTTGTTGTTTTAGGTTTTTTTTCTCTGCCTTTTAGTTTATTTGGCTAAGGGCTTTTCTATTTTGTTGATTTTCCAAAAGAACCAACTCTTGCTTTCATCGATTCTTTGAATTGTTCTTTTTGTTTCTAAGTTGTTGATTTCAGCCCTAAGTTTGATGATTTCCTGCCTTCTGCTCCTCTTGGGAGTGTTTGCTTCTTTTTTTTTTCCAGTTCTTCCAGTTCTGCTGTTAAGTTGCTAATATGAGCTGTCACAATTTTCTTTTTGAAAGCACTTAGTGCTATGAACTTTCCTCGTAGCACTGTTTTCAATGTGTCCCCTAGGTTTGGGTATGTTGCACCTTCATTGTTGTTGGATTTTAAGAAGTCTTTGATTTCCTTCTTCATTTCTTCCCTGACCCAGTGGTCATTCAGTAGAGAGTTGTTCAATTTCCATGAATGTGTAGGCCTTCTATTATTTCTGTTGTTGTTGTTGAAGTCCAGCGTTATTCCATGGTGGTCTGATAAGATGAAAGGGATTATTTCAACTTTCTTGTATCTGTTGAGGCTTGCTTTATGTCCAACTATATGGTCAATTTTGTAGGAGGTTCCATGTGGTGCTGAGAAGAAGGTCTATTCTTTTGTGTTTGGGTGAAACGTTCTGTAGATGTCTGTTAGGTCCATTTGGTTCATGACTTCTGTTAGGCTCATTATTTTTCTGTTTGGCTTCTGTCTCAATGACCTGTCCATTGTTGTGAGTGGGGTGTTGAAGTCTCCCAGTACTAATGTGTGGGGATCAATGTGAGTTTTAAGCTTTAGAAGAATTTCTTTTACAAATGTGGGTGCCCTTATATTTGGGGCATAAATATTCAGTGTTGAGATGTCGTCTTGATGAATTTTTCCTGTGACTAGTATGCAATGTCCTTCCCTATCTTTTTTGATTAACTTCATTTGAAAGTCTATTTTGTTTGATATTAGGATGGCTACTCCAGCTTGCTTTCTGGGCCCATTTGCTTGGAAAACCTTTTCCCAGCCCTTTACTCTGAGGTAGTGTCTATCTTTGTTAGAGAGATATGTTTCTTGTATGCAGCAAAATGTTGGGTCTTGTTTGCGGATCCATTCTGTGAGCCTGTGTCTTTTTACTGGGGAATTGAGTCCATTGATGTTGATGGATATTAATGACCAAAGGTTGTTATTTCCTGTTATTTTGATGTAGGTGGTGGTTGTGTTTTTCTTTTGGTTTAGCAGCAATGAAGTTTTTTGCTTCCTCTGTTTTCTTGGGTGTAGTTATCTTCTCTGGGTTGGAATTTTCCTTCTAAAATCTTCTGTAGGGCTGGATTTGTGGGTAGATACTCTTTAAATTTGATTTTTGTCATGAGATATCTTGTTTTCTCCATCTATGTTGATAGATAGTTTTGCTGGGTATAGTAGTCTGGGTGGGCACCTATGTTCTCTCAGTCCTTGTAGGACATCTGCCCAGGCCCTTCTGGCTTTTAAAGTTTCTGAGGAGAAGTCCGGTGTAATTCTAATGGGTCTGCCAATGTATGTGACTTGGCCCTTTTCTCTTACAACTTTTAATATTCTTTCTTTGTTCTCTATATTTGGAGTTTCAATTATTATGTGGCGAGAGGAGTTTCTTTTCTGATCTAATCTGTTTGGTGTTCTGTAAGCCTCTTGAAATTTTATTGGCATCTCTTTCTTTAGGTTTGGGAAGTTTTCTTCTATGATTTTGTTGAAGATATTTCCTGGACCCTGGAGTCGGGAGTCTTCTCTTTCCTCTACACCTATAATTCTTAGGTTCCTTCTTTTCATTGAGTCCTTGATTTCTTGGATGTTGTGGGTGAGAACTTTTTTAAATTTCTCATTTTCTTTGGTTGTACTGATTTCTTCCATCGAATCTTCCATGCCTGAGATTGTCTTCCATCTCTTGTATCGTATTTTTGATACTTGTGTCTGTAGTTCCTGTTCTCTTCCCTTGATTTTCTACCTCCAGGATTACCTCCATTTGTGTTTTCTTTATTACTTCCACTTCCAATTTCAAGTATGAACAATTTTATTTGTTTTCAACATTTCCTGCTCCAATTTGCTTGTTGCCTTGTCTCTTTTCTGTTCAAGTTGAGCCACTTTGACTTGGGGATCTCTAATGGTATTCTCCATTGCTATTGTTTGTAAAATTGAGGAATTCCTTCACAGATTTAAATTCTTCTTGAAAGGATTCTATCACTTTCCAGAGTATAGATTAGTCATCATTTTCATGTTTTTCAGCTGTGGTGGAGTGGTCAGGGCTTGCTGTACTAGCATAGCTGCATTTTGTTGGAGTCATATTTCCCTGACTTTTGTCAGATCCGTTCTTTGCTGACTTTTAGCCATCTGGTTGTTCTTAGCTGCTTGTTCCTGGTGCCTTCTGGCTTGGTGCCAAGAAGGGCACTTTGATGTAGGGGCCATATAGCTTGGTGATCTATACCTCTCCACCAGCTGTATGGGGCCTTGTGTGGAGGTTGGTTCTCAGTGTGTCTCCCAGAGCTCACTCCTGCCCTTCCTGTTGTGTCCCAATTGGGAACTCAGGTCAGAAGTTGTGGTGGGATGTGTTTTTCCTGCCTGCAGGCTCCTGAGACCCAACTGGTCTTCATAGCAGTGATGGTGCAGGTTGTCAGCCCACAGACTGCTGGCTGGAGCTGTAGCTCCCCTGTAGCTTACGTGTCAGGACCATGATCGTGCCTCCCAAGCTACTCTCAGGGGGTTCTCAAGTTCAATGTGCAACTTATAGCCAGAAGCACTGTGTTCTGGTACAGCCCACATCACCCAGGCAATGAGCAATGGTCCAGGCTTGTTTCACTGGTCCTGAGTCAGAGCTCTCTGTGTTGTAGCCTGGGTATTCCACTGAGGGGCAAGGCAGGTACAGTCAGGGAGATCTGATGTGGAATTCACACCCAGTCCACACTGTTTGTAATCAGGGGTGCTCAGCTGCCTTTTCTCCACCAGAATCACTGTGCTTCAGTGTAGCTAGCCTGCAATTACATGGCTTCTGGCAGTTTCCCTGTAGCAAGGGTATCAAGACTTGGTTGTGGTCCTTCCTCGCTCTTCTATGGGGGTGGGGGGTGGAGGGTGGGGGGTTTCAGGATTCCCCTGTGCCTCTGTCAGAAGTTCTTTGGGTTGGAGCAAATCACCTGCTCAGGCCTCATGCAATAGTTCGGAACTGCTTTACTGCTCCAGACCTGAGCAGCAGACTGAGAGCCTTCCCAAAGTGGGTGTAGGCAGTGAGTTTGCAAAGCATCTCCACTACTTGGACTGGGGGGTGGGGGTGGAGGGTGCCTCTCAGTTAGAGGCTCTGTGGTCAGGTGCTGCCTGCCCCCTCGGGTAGCATGCCCCAGTCCAGGACCATTTCACTGCTCTGGGAGGAGATTTTAATGTACTAGGCTGGGTCTGTAGACTGAGTGCCCTGTGTGTAGCAGCTCTGCTGGTATGCTCCTGGGTGTCCAAGCCTAGCCCCTGCACAGGCGCTGCATACTCAGGAGGTCCTATGTTTGGAGGTTGAAACTGCCAGCTGTATTTCTGAAAGGATCCGGTAAGGAGGGAGTGCAGTCTCCCTGCTGGTGGGAAGCACTCCGTGCCCATGTCTGGTGACTCCAATACTCCAGTGTCTGTATTTACAGTACCAAGTTCTTAATTGTTTTTCTGGGCAAGCCCAAATAGGCTTGTGCCTCACAAACTACCTTCAGCAGGTGTATATCTCTGCTGTTGTCCAATCTGTCTTCCAGACGATCGAAATGCCGTCATCTTGCCCCCTCTAGTTAGGATTTTGACTCAGCTTCTGGCTTTGAAAGCATGATGTTGGTTCACTCTCCAGTCTTCATACACTGTGAGATTAAGCCCCAGTCTTCAGCTCTGCCCTATAGTGCTGCCTTACCACATCCATATTCTAGTTCATGTTGTCTTAGGATGCCCATATAGGCAGACTACCCATAGTGGTAGATTTGCATAATTCTCCATCTGCTATAATCATAATTCCCCTCCATTGTTCAGAAAATCAGCTCTACAGATTAGAATCAGATGTTAGGAAACCCTCTGGTCTTACCTACAATAACTGTTCCACTGGATCTGAGATACTACCATTTATCTATTTTGTTCTTCTTAAGGCTCCATAAATCAGTTTGCAAAACTTGTTCTGTTGCCGTGGTACTCACAGCGCCCACTTCCTTCCTGTCACCCATAGTGAAATACCCTGCTCTGCTGCCAGCTGCCCAGACTCCTCTGCATCTTTCTCCCTGCCTTTCCTGCTCCTCTCCTGTACCTTAGACGTCATGGAATATCAGTCTCCCAACATAGGGGCCCCTGAAGGACCATTGTCAGGCACTGCTGGACAAGAGCTGGGTCCGGATGTGGATGAATTAAATCATTAGAGAGCTGTAGCATCAGAATCAGGCACAATCAGCTGTGGCACACAAGGACAAGTTGCCTGTTACCTGTGTCTTCCCTGTAGTTAGCAGGGTCCTTGGTGTCTTTTCTGCATGCCCTATGGGAGTTTAGGTTGGGTGAGAGTGTGGTGAACCAGTGGGCAGGGTGGAGTCTTCAAAAACTCCTTCTGGGTCCCTGCGGCTCTAACATTCTCCTGTAACTTTCTTCATAGGTGGAACGGGGCATCCGTGAACTGGAATGGCTCAGACCCCATTCTGTGACCCTTGGATACATCCAGTTCTATGGCTTCAGCACTCATCACTGGGATGACCCTTAGACCCCAGGTCTTAGGTTCAAGTCTCTTAGAGGAGTCACCGTCCTTGAGTTTGCATGGCCACAAAGACATGCAGAGCCTTCCAGTTTCTTCCATGAAGGGCTGTGGTAGGGTCCCATGCACTGCTGAGGTTCCCTCCTGGCCCAACTATGACTGCCAAAGACAGGAAGGAGGCCATCAGAGACTCCACTGCCTTTCCTCTGCATCCTTCCTGGATAGGCCTCTCTTCAAGGCCTCTGGTGTAGATGGCCTTGGTGACTCTGGACCCTTGTTAGTGCAGTTTCCATAAAGCAAAATTCAAGCCTATGACCAGGGCCAAGACTTTGTGGTTCGTTGGTGTGAGGGGAGCACAGGTCTGCATAGGTAGGACAGGAAAGTGGAGGCCTAGGGCCCCAGTGAGCAAAATATCTCCTAACCAAGATGTGAGGACAAGCCCTGCCCTTTGCCCCAGAGATGTCCTTGTCTGGGTCCCCTGGTCACTCTGTTTCCACAGGTGTACCATAGCCTAAGATACAAGCAACATAATCCACTGTCCAAGAGCAGCGGAAGGTCTAGAGAGCCCAATTCAGGGAAGACCTGGTTCTCTTATGAGGCCACATGAGGATGGGGTGGGCATAGAAGGAGACTGAGATGGGCAAGGGTGGAAAGCTACTCAGGGAGTGACTTCTGGGCCAGGTGAGCAAAAAGACAGGGGGAAGCAAAGGGATCAAGTGTGGGTATGGGGAGAACTGACTGCCATCGTGAGTGGGCCTGGCTTTGGAAGTACTCACATTGCAGAATAAGGAGAGAGGTTGGGTGGTAAAATGGTATATTATGAATTTCACTTACCACATAGTGTATATCCCATGGCTTTCACCAAAGAGTGTGCTAAAGCGGCAATGGGAAGCTGGGAAGAACTACAGTAGGGACTGGCTGGGCCAAAGCCAGAATCCAGGGCTGCTTGCTACAGTTCACAAAAGGGACCTAGAGGCAAAGCTCCAGACCTCAAAGTCCCTCTGATATGGCTATCCAGGTAAGAAACTAGAACCAAAACAATGATAACGCTCCCAGGTGCCTCAGGGGCCATGAAGAGGTGGGTGCTTGCACACAGGGATCAAGAGAGGCCTAAGGGAGTTAGTTGTAGATGCCTCATGGCAGTCCACTTTTGGCCTTCACGTGTCCCCACAGGGTTTAGGAGCCTAGCTGCTCTAGGGCTGTGTACTCTGCAGTAAGAAGTTCCTTTGCTGTAAGAAGAGACCCCCTCCTTTAGGGAGTTAGGGATTTCACAGGGACAAGTACAGAGCTTGTCTTGTGTTCCTGTTGATAGGGCACACACTGTGTCTTGACTGCAGACCTTTGGGGAGGCAGGGAGGATTCAACCATGCCATAGGAGAAAGGGGTAGGGGTTGGAGATGGTTGTGTCCTGCACTAGGCTCCCATGGGGCTTGCTGTGTAAACTTTAGTGGCCATTCACAGCAGGTTCCCAGTAGAAATGCTTCCTATATCTCCTTGAAATGTTTATGCATTTGTTTTCCTTGGCCAGGGATGGGCAGCTGCAGAGGGCCTGGCTGAGGAAGTTGGTTTCCCTGCAATGGCTTTGTTTATCGACCTGGGGAGGAAAAGTGTCTTTTCAATGAAGCCCACTTAGTCTCCTTGCCAGGGGTTCTTTGGCAGCACTAGAGAAAACAAACACTTCCCAGCATTGCTGCAGAAGGTTAACCCGATAGAACACAGAGCTTGCTTTTCTAGGAACCCAGATGCAGATACTCAAGTATGATGCTGTGCAGTGGAAGCTGGCTAGAGCCAGGTACAACCGCTCTCAGACTTTGAAGCCAGAATACGTTCTCAGTAACATTCTCAGGACTGGAGAAAAGAAACACCTCACCACAAGTGGGCATTGTTTTCTAGGGATGCGGTGGGTAGGCTACTGTGGCTCTCCCAAACTATTAAAATCCTTAATGCTCACATACATATGTATTAAAGGTCCACAGTTCTGTCTCTGTTGCTCTACGTAGAGACAAATTCTTGAACAAACTGGTCAATCTTTTCCCAATGACTTTTCTCCCTCTCTTCAGTGTTTACTCCTTGATCTAGAGATGGATGGACAAACAGGACATGACTGTTAGCTTCTGGCATGAAAAGAGTATATGGGACTGGTGTAATGGCTTCCGAACTCCAAATGCTTATGAGGAAAGGCCTCCCTTTTCCTGGGATAGTCATTTGTACAGAGTGCTGTGGCAGCCTATTTTCACTTTCCACCTTGCTCCAGGAGTCCTCCAGATCCTACACTGCCTCTGGCTCTTCCAAAGAAGAAGGATCAGCTAGATAATTCTTTTTTTTTTTCTTTTTCAAACTTTTTATTGATTCTTTGTGAGTTTCATATCATGCACCCCATTCCCCTCATCTCTTTGTCTCCTCATATCCTCCCTTCATCCTTGCAACCTCCCTGCAAAATAACACACACACACACACACCAAAACCCCAAGAACAAAAGCAAGCATAGAAACAGTGTGTCCCACCATATATCCCTCTGTCCACATGTCTTCACTTGCAAATATTCATTGCAGTGAGTCATTGATTTGGTTTGAGATCTCTGGCTTCTGTGACACCATCAATATTGGATCCCCACTGGGACTCCTCCCAGTTATCCTGTTGTTGCCCCATGTCACAGAGATCCTGCAGCTTTGGAACAGCAGGACTGGCCCTTTCACACATCCCAAACTTTCACAGATGATATAGATTATGAGGTGGGCCAACTCAGAGCCCTGGATCTGGCCTTGCGGGGTAGCTGAACTGGTCAGTGCACTGGCTCTCCCTTATGCTCACCACCAGGATAATCTCTCTAGCACTGCTCCTGCAAGGCTATCCAATGTGCCCATTGACAGGAGGCAGGGTCAGCTCTCCTGCTCTTATGCGCACAGGGCTGGCTCACCCTTACCTACACCTGCAGGGCCAGTTCCACTGTGCTGCCCAATCAAGGTTCGGGGCCCAATATCCCAAGTGCTGAAGCCTGTGAGGGACAGGAGCAGCTCTCCCACTCTCCTGACCCCAGGGCCAGTTCTCCTGAGTGTCGCAGGTCACCAGTGGTGAAGAGGGAGAGAGCATCACCCGAACACCTGTGCCATCTCATGGAAGACAAGTGGCAGGGCCAGCTCTCCCTCACTGTTGCCCTGGGGCAGCTCACCTGTACCCCCACCACCAGGGCCAACCCTGCTGGGCTGTCCCGGTGAGGTGCAGGGTCTGCTCTCCAGAATGCTACAGCCAGTGAATGGGCAGGACTAGCTCTCATGCCCTCAGGGCCAGCTCTCCTGAGTGCCACAGGTGGCAAGGGGGAGGGCATCACACCCACACCACCTCACAGACAAGTGCGGGGGCAGCTCTCCCATGCTCTTGCCCTTGGGGTGGCTCACCTAGGCCCCTTCCACCTGGGCCAGCTCTACTATGCTGCCCAGGTAAGGGGCAGGGCCAGCCTCCAGAGTGCTGCAGCTAATGAGGGGCAGGGACAACTCTCTTGTGCTTATGACCCTCTGGGCAGCTCTGCCAACTGCTAGAGGTGGCAAGGGCCAGGGGAATCCGTGTCCATACCACTCCACAGGCAGATGAGTTTTGGGGTCAGCTCTCTCATACTCACACCCTCGAGGCCAGCTGGCCCACACTCCTGCCACCAGGACCAGCTCCACCATGCTGCCTGGGTGAAGTGCAGGTCCTGCTCTCTGGTGCTGCTGCTGGTGAGAGTGAGAAATGGGTCAGCAGCCAGTGAGGGGCAGGGTCATTCCTGCACAGCTCCTGGACATCATGTGGTGCCTCATGGCTGCCCCTAGCAGGGACAACCCCATGTTCCATACTGGTAATATGAGCCATAGACATGGACACTGATCCCGGTAGCTGCATAGCCACAGCAGCAGACATGGCCCTCAGTGCCTTGTGCTGAGACCGCAACATGGCCCCAGGTGGCAGGACTGGCCACTTATAGCAGGCTACTCCTTGAGTTTCCAGTTCCATCTCCCTTTATAATACTCAAGCCGCTCCATTTCTCTTTCTCATCTGACCATCACATGCTTGCACATTGTGGTGGCTGCCATTGCGGGCTGACCATGTGGCTGGTGGGCCTCTGAATGACATTCTCCATCAGGGCTGTGTAGTGTAGCAGCAAGCAGGTGTCTATGGTCTGCTTGTGCTGTGTGCCAGATGGCAAAAGCTAGACAGTTCTTACCTGTATAGTGCAGCCATACTAGAGGCTGCTCTTTGCCTTCACTGGGCACACAGATAGGGCCTTCATTTTTCTGGGTATCTTATGCTAGGAAGTCACACCCCACTTACTGCTTAAGGCAGGCCAGCTCTTCTGCGGGGGACAATCTCTCCCCCAACCCCTTTGTGGAACAGCTGAGTCTTCTCTCCGTGGAAACCGTTCAAGAGCCGTATGAAGTCCCACATGGCCTTGGCTGTACACACTGGATCAGCTCTGTCTGGATGCTCAGCACCTCAGCCTTTTCCACAACTCTCCCCAGCTGACTTACCTGCCATTCCTTCCATCACAAGTGGGCATTGTCCATTTGTGCACATTGTTTTCTTTCTGGTTTTTCAAGACAGGGTTTCTCTGTGTAGCCCTGGCTGTCCTGGAGCTTGCTCTGTAGACCAGGCTGACCTCAAACTCACCGAGATCCACCTACTTATGCCTGCTGAGTGTTGGGATTAAAGGCATGCACCACTACTGCCTGACTGGGCACATTGGTTTCTATGGATGAAGTGGGTAGGCTTCTGTGGTTCATAGCCTTTTCCCAACCTGTATTAAAGCCATAATGCTCATATACATTTATGTTAATGGTTCATAGTTCTCAGCCCATGGCAAACTTTCAAGAAATTGTCCTGGGGACTGTCTTACTTGACTTTAGGAGCAAAGACACTGCCCTTTCTGTCCTCACATCTGATGCCTCTATACAAAGACACCCTTGCTAACTGTAGGACCCAACTTATGGCCAGAGGGGTAGGAATGGCAGCCTTGGTAGGACATTGGTAACATTGACTCTCTTCCCTTAGAGTGCCACACAAAGCAGTTTCTAAGACAGCAGGATTCCTGGGGATCAAAACTAGGCCAAGGTTTAGAGATGCCCTAAGGTAAGGTTGCATTCAGACTTAGCCTGATTGCTCCCAGTGTCTCTGTGTCACAGGGAGGGGTCTAGCACTAGCTACAGGACAGCAGGGCCCCCTGTCTGCTGAGAGTGAAAAGACCTAGTCACCACATGCTCTCGACTCCTCTCAGCAGACAGCAGAGGACTTTTCCCTGTTCTGGATGCTGGCCTTGCTCAGGCGCCCCTAAGAGCAGCAGCATGCTTGGAGATTCTCAGCCAGGCTACCTCCCAGCCCCACCCAACCAGAATCTGCATTTTAAAATGGTGCGACAGTTCTAGTCTGAAATGCTTTGTAGAGCTTCTGATTTTCGTGAAGTACAGAGTGACACACAGGAAACTCACTGTGTAGGTCCGGGAGGAAGAAGCTGCCCCAGCACCCACCTGATGAATATGTGGCCCTGAGCGCTTGACGTAAGCTTGCTGAGCTTAAGACAGCATTCTAACATGAGGTGAGCTTACACATGGAAGCACTTAGAACAGGTCCCACAGCACATTGTGGGGACTCAATAGATGCTTCTTGCCAGTCTCTCCCAGGGACAAAGAAGAAGCTTCTTCAAGCTCCTACCCTGGGCCTTAAGGCACAAGCGAACAATTGAGTGAATGATCATTCCAGATGGAAGGCACAGTGTGAGTAGACAGACCACGACAGTCACAATGTCTTCCTCATCCTGGGAAAACAGAGTGTTCCCCCAGGACCAGCATCAGGAGCAGAGAGCAGAGGAACACCCCAAGAAAGGCCAGGGTAGGGCACTTTCCTTGAAAAGGATATTTGCTGAGAGCTCTGTCAGGTCTCTTTCCCTTCAGGTGAGGCGTGCACAGGGCTGATGCAGGGGTGGGAAGGAAGGCAGCACAGGTAAGGACGCCACGCATGGGTGTAATGAAGTAATGTCCTGTGTGACCACAGGCCCTGTGCAGGGTCCTAACACAGCCACCAAACAAACCCTCAAAGAATCTTGACCAGGAGGCAATCAAATTAGGCTGCCAAATCTCTTGGCAGGTATTTGGCTCCACCCACTAGGGTTCTCCCCCCTCCCTAATCATGCCCGAATCCTCAGGGGGCTGTGGGAGATGTGATTATCATGCAAAAATGCCAAGCACGTGTGATAAGAGAGATTGCTTCATGCATACTGCAGGATGGGGGGGGGGGTAAATGGCATAGCCAGGGATAATATGGCCAGGACTCTTGTCAGCAGTAAGTGGGGAGTGAGTGGGGTGTGACTTCCTAGCATAAGATACTCAGAAAAATGAAGGCCCTATCTGTGTGCCCAGTGATGGCAAAGAGCAGCCTCTAGTATGGCTGCACTATACAGGAAAGAATTGTCTAGCTTTTGCCATCTGCCATACAGCACAGGGCCGGCACTGAGCTTCTAGTAGTTCCAGCAGTCACAGAGAGGGCTCAGGACTTCACTAGACAGGCTGAAGGCTCAGTGGTGGCCGTAGTCTGCAGGTGGCCTCTCTGACCATATATTCTCTCCTGTCCCGAGTCCCACATATACCCATTCTGTACCTTTCTACTCTAAGAGGGTCACTCAAGACCTCTGCCTCTGCAGATGGGGAAAGTGAGGCATTTTCCTTTTGTGGCAGGCTCCTGGAAGCCAGGCGACCCAGTAGTTCTCGAACTGGAGGAGTCTAGCCTTCTCCTGGTGTTCTTCCCACCTCTCCTCCAGCCCTAAGTGAGCTCCACTCACCTAAAATCACAGCAGCAGGGCCTTCAATTCCCTGAGAGTCTGTCACTACTGAAGCGTTTCTTGATGTCCCTTGCTATGGCTGGCTCCTGTCTTCTAGCTTCTATGTCCAACTGTCATGTCCCACCAGTCACACGGGTTGGTTCCAAAGCCGCCTTTGGGAAGCCCCCAGGGTACTCTCAAGATGCTCTTGACTTCTTTGCCACCACTACAGATCCTTGACAGTGGGTCCTGGTCAACAGGCTCTCACAGCTGCAACACACACACACACACACACACACACACACACACACACACACACACACACACGTGCAGCCCACAGCTTAGGAATTGTGGTTCTTTCTCCCTAGGCCCAGGGCTCTTCCTTCCTTTCTCCAGCTGAAGGTTATAGCTACAGGCTTTGAGAAGCCCTACCCTGTCACTCCCACCAGCCTGTCACCACCAACAGCCTGTCGCTGAACATTGGGCTGGGCACCTAAACCGTTGGTTCAGGGTGTTCTGAGATTAAACCTGCTGCCTTTCCTGTGGCCCCCGATAAGTGTGATCCTGGGTGTTTATCTGGTCCCCCCCCTTTTGGTCCTTTTGAGTCTATGAAGTCTGGCAAACTCCAACTTCTCCAGGGAGTCTCAGAGCACTTGGTGATTAGCACAGTGCGTGGCCACCTTCCTGTAGCCTGCTCACTTGCAAAGGGTTTGGGACACTTGGTGTCAATACCATCTTGAGCCCTGCCCTGCCCTGCGCTGCCCCTTCCTGCCCCAGCACAGGAAGAACCTGGGGCATGATTAATTATTACATGGGGACAGTGTGTAAAACAGCCACTGCTGTGCATGAGAACCTTGCTCTGAGGAAGGGTTATTTACTATTGATCTCCCGACCTGTGCCCTACACACTCACAAGCCCATGTCTTTCTTGGATGACTGGGTGGATTAGGAATAGAGGCTTCCTAAAGGAAGAAGGAGTAAAGCTAGTTCCTGGGGAAAAGGTAGTGATGAGGTTCACACTGCAGAGGTGGGGTGGGGTGGGGAATAGAAGCAGGAACACAGCTATCAGGTGGAAGGGACCTGGGGAATCTAGGGATGTTGGGAAGGCTAAAGATCTCAGAAAGGACTCAAAAGGACTTAGAATAGGTTAAGGAGTTTGTGCTTCTTCCTATGAGTACTGGGGACCCCTGCTTTAGGGCAGGAGTGGCTCCACGCTGTCTTCAGAAGACTAAGATGCCAACAAAAAGGACAGTAGACCATAGAGAAGGGACCAACTTCAGCACTGGGGCTTTAGGATTAGGTGAGAGAGAATAAGGCATCCAAGGAACCAGGTGGGTGGGGCCATGTCCTGGATTCAAGTCCTCCTGTCACCTCCACTTCTAACCAAGCAAAGCTTGGCCTGGAGCAGCTGCCCCCTCTGTTGGATGCTCTGGCAGCCACAGTTCTCCCAACAATGTTTTGTAAAACATCCCAGCTTCAGATGGTTTCCTCTACTCGCCTGCCTTGGCAAACTGTGAAGGAGGGGCCTCAGCTCAGGGAGATGCCAAGCCTTTGTTCAGATTCTGGCCATGACTGGACCTACTGCCCATTGTTTCCCTTACTGTTGGCGACCTTGGGCCGGCTGGCAAGAATTGCTTGGCTCCTGTAGGGCTAGTACTATAGAATACACCAGACTGGCAGGATGGTTCTCACTCCCTTGGTAGCCTTGGGCTGGCTCTTCCTATGGGGATACTTGGTGTCCCTATCTCTATTCTGAAGCTGTGAGACCCCTCCTGTGGCTGCTTGGGGTTTCAGCGGCCATTGCTTAACCTCCAAGGACCAGGAAATTTCATCCAATGTTAAACTTCCAGCCCCAGGTGGAACTCTGGTTACCCTTGTCTGGTGTCAGGCTCTGAGAGCTCTTCTAGACCCGTGGGTTACTCCTGTTGTGTCATCCTGGGTTTGGAGCATTCTTGCTGCACCAGTCATGGATTGTGTGCTGTAAGACAAAGTAGGGAGCTGGGTTACTGGAGTGATTTTGATCTTGAAATTTGCTTGGTTTAAGTCTTAGTTCCCTTCTCCCATTTATGTCACCTGAGTTAAATTACAGCACAATGGGTCGGGGGTGTAGCTCACCTGGTGA
>CAJQZJ010032648.1:2033588-2093680 GCA_907164525.1 Lophiomys imhausi | reverse complement strand
CACAAAACAAACACAAGGTCAGCCTACACTGAGAGAGACTCTGCCTCAAAACACAAGCAAACAAGGGAACTTACTCGGTCCTTCAGTATCTCTACTCTTCAATGGCAATAATGGTAGCACATGTTACCTGTCAGGTGCGAAGATACCCCATAGAGGCCTTAGAGTAGAACTGGCAACTAGAAGTGTTCAGCAATGGTTGGGTTTGCTCCTGAGAGCTAGATGGAGAGCCTGAGATGCAAGTGTGAATATAGGGGATGTTTTGAGAGAATGAGGCTGGCTGGACTTCATCCATGTTGGCTGAATCCCGGAGAAGAGTCTGACCCCATCATTACCAAAGTCCCCTCCTAAATGGCAGATCCGTTTCCCTTTGGCACTTCTGACGTGTCCTCTTGTGGCTCCTGGGCCATATGGAAAAATGCCGTCCTGTTTTGTTTTGTTGTTTTGCTTTGTTTGTTTTTTGTTTGGTCTACTTCATACCAGGCTTTGGTCCCTGGTTTGGAAAATGAGGTTGGCCCAGATGATGGGCCTTGAAGCTGGCCTCTACTCTCACCAGTGACCACTTCTGCTTCTTACAGAGCCTGGAGGTCACTGTAAGAAGCGCTGGGTGCAGCCTCGATGATCCTGGGGACAGACACTGTAACTGAGTTTTGAGATGTTCACCCTTCCTCCTTGCTCAGCTGCTCTGTGGAGGAGCAATGGGTGCTCCAGGACATCTCCCTTGCTAAGGGTGGGTGGAGTTTCCTGCAGACCCTCCCCTCTTATCTCTCCTGGTTTCCTGAGGTTCTGGGAGCTAGTGTAACTGGGTGTCCTGATTCCACACCCAGGCCCTATTGTGAGGGAGCCTGGCCTTTCCTTCAATTCATCCCTCTCCCCAAGGGTGAGCAGCACAAAGAGTGACAAGTCAGCATTCCACAGACCCCAGAGGAAGCCAGCTAGCTAAGGTGGGCAGCTGTCAGCCTAGGTATCTGTGAACCTGCTTCCTATCACTCCAAACCATTGCAGAAAATGCCACAGTCCACACAGCTTGGGGGTTGCACCTCTGATGAGCTCCTGTTACCTCTTCTCAAAAATCACCAGGGTCCTGGACAGCTGAATCCTTAGGGCTAGCTCTCTGTTACCCTCTCAGGTCAGTTGAGAGTATCTGTTAAGAATGAGAGAAAGGGTGTAGGCAACAATTTCCCACGGACTCTCAGCATGGGGCCTGCTTAGGTCTCTCCTCTCTCTATTTTGTGCTCACACTCACCTCCTGAGGGCTGACTTCGAGGTCCTCACTCAGCTCTGCTGCCCTCCTTCCCAACATCTCCATCCGTGTGCTCCAGACTGGCTCAGGCCTCCTTATCTGTACACAGCAGAGGAAGAGGTTGCAGAGATCTCCCCTGCTTGGAGTTCAGGTAGGGGGAAGAAGACAGACTCACCCAGCAGGGACTGGGGATGGAGGAGACATGCCATCCCATCCTAACTAGTCCCTTGCTCAAAGTCAGACCCAGCCAAAGCAAAGACGCCTCATGGGAACCTCACATGTGCCTGGCACTGCTGGAAAACCAGCTTTATCCCTTCTTCTGTCGGGAACTTCCTCTCACTACACCACCTTCCTTCCTTGATATAAACAAATCTATCTGTCATGTTCCCTCCTCTAGGAAACTTTTCCTGATCTCCAAGCAGAGGAGGGGCTCTTTCGCTGCCCACAGACCCACGTTGCTACTTCCTGTCCTTAGGCCTGGGTCTCAGTTGCCCTCACCCATGCCCTGCAAGGCTACATGATGGAGCATCATAGACCTACTTTCAATCCTATCTGTTGGCAGGGGTTGCTCGGCTGGCTGGTGTCTAAGCCAGTGTGCTGTGTGAAGATGTTTCCCTGGGCATGACTGCCAGTTTGGGCCCAAGATGGGCACCAGGAGCACTATCTTTTCATATCCAAACTATCTCTCTGCACAAGACATTTACCATATTACTAACACTGAGCCTGAGTCCCTCCCATAGTATGCCCATAGTACACCCAGCTGTGCACAGTCTGCTTGTCAAGTCTCTGATATGTTCAGTCAATTCCCTGGCAGCCAGAATCAAGGAAAATACTTTCTACTGATAACAGACAGCTACATTGGTTATCTCAAGGTAAAAACTAGCCAACGGTACTTTTCCATTATTGCAATGGCTATCTGCTCAGGTGGAGTAATGATCAGATGTATTCAGTCACTGATAGTGTAAACAGCTGGCTGTGTCTGGGAGTCTTAACAACTCAACCCCTTACTGCTAATGATGTATCCCTAGGATAGTTGGCATTCCCTGGGTGTATGTTAGAACATGGAACTCTTGGGTCCTACCCGGTAGGACTTAGGAATCAGAAACTGCTTGTTAATGAGGCGCCTAGAGAACTCATGTTCCTGTGAAAAGCTGAGAAGTGCTGGGGACTTAGATGGATGCTTCTAGAACAGATGTAAGCTCCACACAGGAATGCATGTTCTACTTCCCTTCTGTCCTCTGTAACTTCCAGAGCCTCAGTTTTCTTGGTAGTCCTCAGGTCTGTGCAAAATCAGCCTGGTTGAACTGACCCTTAGAGTTTGCTTTGGTAGAATTGGGTTCCGAGGAGTGTGGAGGGCTCTCTGTACACAACGTGCACTCTACAGGGTGGTTTCTGAAGAATGAGGTGGATGATGGGCATGTTCCCCAAATCAGGGACTAGGTGTCCTCTGTGGTGCTGGGCTTTCCTCAGTAACAGACAGGGACGCTGTTACATGCCAGGCTTGGGAGTTGTACTGCTACTAGGATAGGGCAGCTAGCTCTAGAGACCAGGAGAGGTCCTCCAAAAAGCTGCACCTTACAACGAGAGACTTTTGAGTCCCCACCCTGCTCTGAAGAGCTGTTGCTATCTGGAGGTGGAGAACACACTTGGATTATGGCCTAGAAGTGCAGCCCCAGAATGGGCAGCTGAGTAACTAGGGAAGGATAAAAGGGGCCATTCAGAGCTGTCCTGCCATAGGGGAGGCTGTCTGAGAAGGGAAGATACATGAGTCAGGGGACAGGACTCACCAAGGGCTTTCTCATCTGATGGTATATTTATAACCCTTCAGCTCTAAATCATCTGTGGTTCAAACTCTGCCTCCTCCAGGAAGGCCTGGAAGACTTCTGCCTCCCAAACCAGCCAATTCCCAGTGACATCTGTTTGTTCCCTGGGCTCTTCATTATTTCTCATGAGTGTGGGCTCCATGCAACTTGCAGACCAGGGCTCAGGTCTCTACTTGTTACCACCCATCCTAAGCCATGAGAGTGATCAGAAAGGAAGGGATGAGCCATTCCTGGCTCATGAAGTGATAGGTCCTTCTTGGTGTGCCCAGTGCCCTGCTAGAGTCACTCTGTCTGCCAGTGGAAAGTGGTGCTCTGCTATATATTTGGGGATCGCTTGAGCCTGTAGCCTCAGTTTACCTGTGTGCAATGGGGTTATAGTGATCAAAGCCCTAGATACCCCATTTCAAAGATTCTGAGAGTCGGGGGAGGGGTTCGACACAGGTGACTGGAGAGCTCTGGAGGAGATGACAGGGAGTCCCTTGAAAGTGACTTTGTAGTATCTGTGAGCCACAGTAGCAGAGCAAAACCATAAAGCAGGAAGAATGTGTGTGGATCTAGGGACTGGACCTGGGGTGGGGGTTACAGCAAGGGGCCACGTCATCATTTTCTCATTAGATGAGACAGTGATTGCCTATGTGAGATGACCTTACTGGCCCGGTGGGCTCCAGGAATGTTGGCTTCATATGAATAGAATACTCAGATGGACACAGGGGGAGGGGGTCTCCAGGGCAATAGGGCAGGGACTGGCCCTGTTCACTCTACCTCCCATTCCTAGTACTCAACCCATTAGCCTGAATCACAGTTCCACGATACCTGAAGAGATAAAGCATGAACAAGAATGTCTTCATGGGTGCCCTGCCCTGTCTTTGTTCCAAGAGGACCTAGCACACATTCTGGCACTGACTGGGTGGTGGGCTAGAGATGTCTGCCTCCATGCAGCTTTGAGAACATCTCCCAGATGTCCTGTCTGAAGAGCCTGTTCTCCTGCTGGCCATGAGCAGAGGGCACCCAGAGTGCAGAGTACTGCCAGGAGATAGACTATCACACAGGTAGTAAACAGTATCCCCAAAAGAAAGACCTTGGATCAGGTGGCTCCACTACTGTGTTCCTCTTTTTTTTGTGTGTGGTTTATTTTCTACACCATTAAATTCAGCTCCATGGAGTGGATGAACAAAGTCAGGTCCTTAGATTATGAGCCACACAGATGGCAATAGCTGTGAACACTTGGAAGGGACATGGGACAGAAGTTTAGGGACCAGGCCACAGTGCATGTTAGAGGTTCTGATGAATGAGAGGCTATCTTTAGTCATTATGGGGATACTCGTGCATCCATGTGAGTGTCCCTATGTGCACACATTCATATGCATGGTACCTACGTGTGATCTATGCATGTATGGGTAGACAGGTAAAAATTATGCCTGTTTGCATTCCTGTGTGGTTTACCATGCAAACATATTGTGGTGTGTGTGTGTGTGTGTGTGTGTGTGTACATCCAGCCCATGTATGTTCAGGGAGAGGCAGAAGAGACAAATAGGTCTACTACGTGATATATGGTAGCATGAGAGCTTAAACGGACTGTCCAGAAGAGGACTTGGGTAGAGAAGGTCAGGGAAAACAACTAATGGGAGTGTTTAGAGGGGTTATCTAGAGCTCAGCTACATAGGTTTTTGTGGTTGCTGAGGGCACTCCCGACTATTGGTGGTGGACCAGGCCATACTGTGCTTTTGAACAGAACAATATTCCCAAGGCTCTGGTGCCTGTGGGCAAGCAGTGTCACTGTGGGCACCACCCAGAGTGGGAGGCTTGCTTGAGGAGGGTGTCTGGGACCTGCTGGGTTTTGCCTACTAGAAACCTGAAACCACCAAAAGCACCAGAGAAACCTTGGCCTTGGAAGCACCCGATTCTCCTGCAGCATCGCCAGAGGAGGCCCTAGAAAAATCAAATTTGGTTTAGACCTTCAGAACTGGTGTCAGTGGTGGTTCTCAGCAGATGACAGAGCCAAAGGGAGGAAGCAGTGAGGAGTGGCAGAGGCAGTCAGACCCCATTCAAGGCTGAGACCCCAGTCCCAGACCAGAGCGGGTCCAATCCAAGGTATTCAGAAAAGGGCTGTACCTTCAAGGGAGACACTGCCAAGGTCTGGAACCCATGTTTTGTGGTCTGAGTCTGAATACCTGGGCAGAATCTGTGGGGATCGTGAAGAGTAGGGGGCAGCATGGGTGGGAAGCTATGAAACCCTCAGAAGCTGAGGAGACAAAAGTGGGGATGGGGGATCTGCCAGGTTGGAGGGGAGGTTGAAGGGTGTTCTTTCTGTTGGTTCCAGGCCTTTCTTCTGCCCAGGTATTGTGGTGTCTTCCTAGAAAAGCTCTCTTTAAAGCTATGCAGCTGTCTAAGGAGGTGGCCTTCAGTCAGGAAGGGTAGAAGGGGAAGCCAGGTATGGCAATACAGATCAGACAATGCCAGATTGCTATGAATCCACCCTAATGCCTCCTCTCCAAGCTCTGGACTATGTTTACTTTCTTTTCTGAGCCCCAGTTTCTCCAAAGACTTGAGAGCAAATGGTTTCTGGATCATTTCTCTTGAAGCTTTATAATGCAACAAGCCAAAGACAGGAGAAGTCTAAAAAAGGCCAGGGCAGCAGGGAGCAGGAAGCTAAGCTGAAGCCTGGCTGGGCCCAGAGCAGAGAAGGAACCCAGAGTGAGGAAGCCCTCCCAAACCACTTACACACATGACACTTCCTTCTCAGGGACTCATAGAGCAGCAGAGCCCCTGTCCTGCTCTGCCTTCTGCAAGGGTGTGATCTGACTGCCCATTTCTGAAACCACCAGCAATGTTCTCTTCTGCAAAGTGGGAGGACACCACCCTCCCAGGCTAGCAGGGATTCCCATTGCAGAAAAGGGATTGAGAAACTGTGACTGTACTCCTTCATGGAGGTCTTTGCCAGCCCTGACTGGGTTGGGATAGAAGCAAGGGCAACCCTGCCTCCTTGGACACTCTCCTTGGACTTCAGCCTGATTCTTGAATCTCCATTTTTAATCCTGGACATTGGTACAAGGATCAAAAGCTCTGTAGACTCCACAAAGCTAATGACAGCTTTTTTCCCCCCATACTGCCCCAGTCACTGTTTTGCTATGGCCAGAGAATTGCTGGTAAAGCATTCAAATAGAAAACCCCACTGTCCAGAAAAGGGTGTGGTATTGCCCCTCACCCCAAAGACAAGAAGCCTGGCTTGTGGCTCAAGGCAAGTAGGGGTGAGGGGGAGGGTAGGGAGGAGTAGGGTGGATAAGAGACAGAAGCTTAGAAAATTATTAAATTGTTCCATCCCTGCTGAATCACTGGGGACCTGCTAAATCCGTTTTTGATTTAAGAGTGATTGTGTGATGCCTAAATGCCCAGGCACTGCCTCTTAGACAAAAAGATTTTTCCCTTCATAGTATGAGAGAGGCAGATGTCCTTCCCTTGAGAGAAGGAATGGGGCAGGGTGGGGGCAGATGCTTACTGGAACTCCCACCAACTCCCAGCTCAGTGTGAGATGGTCTAGGGTGCTGTCACAGTGGAGGCTCTTCAGGGGCAACTGAGAAGGAGGAGGGATGGGCACTGTGGCAGGGAAGGAATGTGAATGACCACAGCAGGTGTGGTGAGCCAGGGTATAGGAGTTGGGAAGGGAGAGGCTGATGTGAGGCCATACTGCTCTGTGAGAAACCTGGGCACTGGAGAAAATCTGAGCTTCAGAGGCCCTGAGAAATCCCATAACCTGGTTTTGAGTCAACCTTGTCTTCCCCAGTGTTAGAGGGGCTGGCTTTATCTCATGAGGAAGATGGCTCTATATTGACACCTCTGGTTATGAACTCCTGAGAGGACAATCCTAATCCTATTTGGGAGTCCAGAGAGCCATGGCTAACAAGTCCTGGATCGAAGCCAGGAGAGGAGTATAATCAGATACCCCACTGAGGAAGTTTTTGGGTAAAGCTGGGAGCCCTAGCTGATAGACCAGAAGTGGAAAGGGACCCAGTTTCTTCAGGTCTGTGAAGGAATATCCTATCTTCCTGTCCGGCTTCACTGTCCTTGCTTCCAACTGAGGAAAGCTGGAGTAGCCTGGAAAACTAATCCAAGATGTTGGTGATCTTATGGTCACTGAATAATTATGTGTGCTGCCAAGTCCTTTCTTACCGCACACTGTATTCATGGTGGGCCTCCTGGAAGGAATGAAGCCATTGCTCTCTCTGACTGACTTACAGAGAAAAATCTCTGCTGGCAAGAGGCAGAGTCCACTCCTTTTAGCTTCTTACCCCTGCATGTCACCAAAGCTTCCAGGTAGTGAAAGATGAACCATACCCAGGGATGTTTCTTTTCCATACAACCTAAGATTCCTATCCTTAGCCTGCCTCTGGGGCCCTGCTGTCATCCTCTGAGAAGGAGACCAGAGTTCTGTGGCACTCTGAAGAAATAAGACAGCTCCAGATCATCCTATGAACAGCCAGCTCTGAATGGCATGGGCCTTGCTAGGCATGTCAGCAGTGAGGCAGATCTGGAAAAGCATTTGGCAGGACAAAACCGCAGCTGCCCCTAGGGCCTCGAGTGACCTTGAGTCCTGCCTGGTTCTTGGGCACTAAGAACGAGGGCATCTACTTTATTTAGTCTGGCCTGAGCCTGAGAGCCTGTTCACAGGAAGGACACAGGAGCAATGGGACACCCTGATGGAGAAGCACAGCCAGAAACAGGCCTTGGACCTAGGCTCCCAGGGATGACTGCACCACTCTGGCCGTTCCCTGCTCCTCTGTGCTCTCACCTTAGATCACTGCTGTTCGCTCTACCGCAGTCACAGGTGGGTGCTGGAGCTGCTTTCCCCAGCACTCCTACCCACCCTGAAGCATGTAGCCCAAGGCCCTTGGCCTTTGTTTTGTGATAGTAAACTGGGTAGAGTAACCTGTGCCTTGGAGACCCTTCTAGGATCAGGATTAAATGGAAGAGCAATCTAATCCCAGTGTCTCTTCCCTCAGCATATCACTGATGGCTACCCCACCCTCAGCAGGGCACTGTCTCTTGTGGCCAGCCGGCCAGCCTGGATTGTGATAGACCAGTGAGAAAGAGGTTGAGGTATGGGCCCTTTCTCTCCAACATCCAGCCAGGAACCTTCTCACTTTTTCATGCAAATAGCCAGTTCAGAATTTCAGGGACCCCTTGGCATTGTGAGAGCTAATGAAAGATAAGGTCTGAATTGGTATTTTGGGCAATGGCTGCATTCTGGTAGCATATCCTTTGCTCAGAGGATAAACCCATGTTCATAGACTCAGCTGTTATTGGGTCTAAACACAGTCTGTGAGCTTGTATGGCAGAAGGGAAGCTTCAAGAAGACAAGGGACTGGTCTGTGTGTCCTACAGTTGTTCCTGAGATAGCCAGAATAGTGTTTGGCATGCTATTAGTGCTAATAAAATACCTGTGCTAAATAATATCTTAGTAATTTCCAAAGGAATCTCGCCACTGCTCCCAACACATGCACACATATGCATGCACACACGCACACACATACGTACATACACTGGAGCACACACATACACATGCATGCGCACACACACACACTAACATGCCACATACATATTCATCACTTGCTTCTGCTGCACTGTTCTGCTGCTTGGCCACATGAGCCTCTGGTGTGGGGCCAGCTCTCCCTACTGTTTTCCTAGAATCAATCCTCTTGGCTGGGTCCCTGAGCCAGACAACATCAGATCTGAGCCTAGCACAGCCTTGTAGGCCTCTAAGATCTTTGCTTAGAGTTTCTTAAGGGGCTGGGTCACTGTCAGGCCGAAGGGGAGCCTCTCAGAATATAGGATGTGGCAGAGAGTCCAGGAGGTGGTTCGTCATAATAGCTGCCTCTCTAGAGTGTTAATAAGCCTTTGATTCCCTCCAGCTGCCAAGGCTCCCTGGGCAGAGGGGACCAAGCAGCCTCTGCACCACAGTTCTCCGCTCAGAACCACTCCCACCTGGCCTTCTAAGTATTTAGGTGCATGGTAGTGAATGCATTTGGAACTAGCCACCTGCTCCCATTAAACATACCATTGGATTCTTGTAGGTCACACCAGGTGCCAGGGTTGCCACTGGACACAAGGTGGCCCTTGAGAGACAACATCATTCTCTGTAGGATGGACCCCAGATCAAAGGTGGTTGGCCCTACCTTGACAGACTTCAGACTCAAAAATATTCTTCTCTCTCAATGGGGATTGGTTTCCCACCTCTAATGGGTAAGAAGACAACGATCTTGGAAGGACTAAGGTGGAAAGAGAGGGGACCTGTCTTGCGACCATAGAGATAGCCTTGCTGCTGGGTCTGGTCTGCCTTCCAGCACACTCAAACAGTAGGTTAGTGACCAGTTCAGTAGGTTAGTGACCAGTTCCTTGGTTCTTCACTTCAGATTCTGGGGGTACTCAGGGAGCAGGGTGGGGGCTGGGTCTGCAACGTGGCCTCCTCCTTTCCCGCTGTTGGAAAGTGCCTCTGGTCCTGCTCACCTTCCTCTCTCCTTGTTTCTGTATCTCCACTCTGGTCCAGCCCAGAGTTCCTTCTGCTCAGCTTGTGCTCTTCCTGTTTCTGACATATTGGTTATTTCCCTGTGATGCTAAGGATTGAAATCAGTGTCTAGATAAGTAAGTATTCTACCAGTGAGCTATATTGATTGCTACCTCTTGTCTGGCTGGGAAACCTCTTTCTCTTTCCACCATCACTCGGATAATGCTTCCTGTGTCCTATCTATCCTCCCATCTCTTTATCTGTCTCCTAGCCTCAGCTGGGTTCTCCCATTCTCTTCTTTTCAGGTCCAGCTGCCATTCCCTCTATCTCCCCAGTGACCTGCTGGCTCCATTGCCTATTAGAAGACAAAAACCTAAACATCACTGTCTTCTACCTCTGGCTCTCAAATCATTGGCTCAGATTCTTTTAAGTTTGAGGATTTGGGGGGAGTTTTCCAACGGTCTTGCTTGGCCCAGGCCTATCTTTGTCTGCAGAATGATAGATGGCTCCCAGAAAGCTTCCCTACCTACCCTCATCAACAGAGGCCTGGGTGGTGAGGAGACATCCCAATAGTGATATGCAGCCGCTTGGCCCAGGCCAGGACGTCGGAGTCCAGACTGGCCCACAGATCTCAGCCTGAGGACTTCAGATTACTAACCCTGCTTGCAGTTGGATGGGACAGACAGGCGGATTCTGGTGCCACCTCTAGGGAGGGCAACGTCCATTCTGAGACAGTCTAGTTAACCCCTATTCCCCACCCCTTCCAGAGTGCCTGGCTCTGCCCTCAGGCACCCTTGAGCTTTTCAGGCTGGGCGGGGAAACCTGGATTTTTCTGGCCCCCTGAGAAGGGCCAGCTTGGAAGAATTTCCCAAAGCCTATTAGAGCAACGGCTGCCTCCTGCCTGCCTCCTTGGGCTGGGCAGGGCTGAGGGCTGAGGCGGGTGGAGGGAGCAAGGGAGGGCAGGAGGGGGAGAGGAGGAAGGAAAAAGTTGGCAGGCAGACAGCAGAGCCCTGTCTGCATCCATCGCAGAGAGGAGGCCCATGTAGTGTGGGGCGGGCCAGGAGCAAGGAGAGGCCTTCCTCTCTTTGTGCTCCCCCCACCCAGCCCTATAAATAGGCCCAGCCCAGGCTGTGGCTTAGCTCTTGGAGGGAGGCGAGCACCAGACATCTAGCAGTTAAGTTGAGCCCCCTGCCAGCATGGCCAGTGAATTCAAGAAGAAGCTCTTCTGGAGGGCTGTGGTGGCCGAGTTCCTGGCCATGACCCTCTTTGTCTTCATCAGCATTGGCTCTGCCCTAGGCTTCAATTACCCACTGGAGAGAAACCAGACACTGGTCCAGGACAATGTGAAAGTGTCACTGGCCTTTGGTCTGAGCATCGCTACTCTGGCCCAAAGTGTGGGTCACATCAGCGGTGCTCACCTCAACCCAGCTGTTACTCTGGGCCTCCTGCTCAGCTGTCAGATCAGCATCCTCCGGGCTGTCATGTACATCATCGCCCAGTGTGTGGGAGCTATCGTCGCCACTGCCATCCTCTCGGGCATCACCTCCTCCCTACTTGAAAACTCACTTGGCCGCAATGACGTGAGTGGGGTGCCTCAAGCTTGGGGGTCTATAGGAGGGTATGGAGAAGGCACCAGTTCCATTTCCCTACTGTGCAATGGGGACACCGAGGAACAGAGAGAATGGTGAGGGCTTCTGAGGGCATGCCGAGAGCTGGGGCTAAGACTCAGCTATGCCACAGGGTCTGCTTGCTGCCAGGTTCTGTGGGCATGGGAGAGTTAGACTCTAATGGTTGTGCCAAAGTCCCCTGCAGAGTATCTACTGCTAGGAATGAGCTGAGGGGGCAGCTAGCTTTGTGCCAGCTGTTCGTCACCCCTCCACTGGAGTTTTTGAGCCTCTTCTGTCCTACTTGGGCAGCCACTTTTCTTCTTTTGCAGCCTTATGCCCTAGGCAACCTCTATCTACTGTCCCAAGTCTACTTTCTCCAGATATCTAGTATGTTTAAAGCCATTTCTACAAGTGTCTGAGTGTAACTCCCTTATGTAGTTGCCTGGGCTTCTAGGCAGCCCCTGATCCTCGCCCAGGTCCCCAAATCAACTTCTTCAGAAAGTCAGGAGACAGCCTTCTTTTACATTCCTCTGCCCCCAATAATCAAAGTTGAGGGAACAGAACTCTCTCTCTCTCTCTGTCTCTCTCTTTCTCTCTCTCTCTGGAGTTGTGGGAAGAGTTTTCTAGATAAAAGTTCAGGAGAAGGGCTCAGCTCTATAGTCCCTGGCCACTGAATGATGTGGCATGCTTGCTTGTTGTGTGTGGAGGTGGAAGTGAAGGTGTGTGCATGTCTACATGGGTTCTGAACTTGTGTAAGCTATTTTCAGGTTGATGCTTCATTTGAGAGCGTGGAACCCCTTGTGCCCGTCATTGCTGGCTTCAGTGATAAGCAGACTTTGGAAACTGTATGGCATCTGTTCAAATTAACTGTCCCTGGGCTACTCCACATAGCTAAGTGGCCTCTATGGTGGCTGCCTGGTCACAGACCTTTTCCAACTTCTTAGCTAAGTGCCCATGCTCAGTGCACTTAATGGGGACCAGATTAGCAGGAGTGTCTGAATAAGGGTGTAAGATGTCTCAGAGGGGAATAGTCTGGAATTCCTCACCAGAAGCAAAGTGGAGGAACCAGCCCCAGAGGAACAAAGGTGCATGGGGACAGGAGCAAGGGAGCAGCCAGCTCCTGTGAATTGGATGGCTATAGGTGAGTAGAATCCTTTTATTTCCCAGCTGAAGTTTGGGTCCTGCAGATGAGGAGGGGAGGTGCAAGTCTGGTGCAGAGGGCAGCTGCTGTGGCCCCGCTGCAGGGATGAGCCGTTCTGTGCCACTGTGACTACTCAAGACCCCACTCTTAAGTCAACCTCTGCTCAGCTGGAGATTGAAGATTAGCTCTGTGACTGGAGTTTAGACTTTAGCTGGAGAAAACTTGGCTGCCACAGGCCTAAGGAGCAGAGTTAGAGAGGCTGTGTCCCTCTAGACTTCCGTCTCTCCAATAGGAGCAGGGCAAGGTGCTTTAGTGAATGAATTCCTGTGAGGAGGTTCAAGTTCTCACTGAGGTGGGGGTTGGGGAAGATGGAAGCAATGAAGGCTCCCTGTGGGGAGGAGGTTGAGACTCCTATCTCTTGTCTCTTCCAAGTCAAGTGACAGGCAAGACCTATGCCCTTGCTGGCAAAGGCTTTGCATTCTCTAATACAGTCATCCAAGGCAGAGGCAGAATGTGATTGCTTTGGCAGTACCTGAATCTGGCTGCACCCCACTTCAGTCTCTGCACTCCCTCCACTTTCCAGAGTTGCCAGAGTATCTTTGTCAGGCATGACACTCATAGCAGGAGGAGAAAGAGCTTCAGGCTAGTGTGGAGACAGCTTGGGGAAGGAGGTGGGCAACCTAGAAGTTCCGTTGGTTGTTAACCACTGAGTCTTCTTGGAGCCAAACATCTTGAGATTCAAGAGGGGGCCTAGGTTCTGGTGACATTTCTGCTACCCCACACTGCCAGCTTATATTGTTGGCTGGAGCTAATTGCCTACCCTGGAAAGGTTTGGCTAAAAGGAACCCCAGAGACAGTGTTATATTCAGGGGATCAAACATTGTGGTGGGGTTCCTACTACCCCATCCAAACAAACAGTGGAGCTTTGGCATGTAGGACAGTCTGTCTCTCTGCCAAATAGCTCTCCTCAGGCACTAATTCCTGAATCTGGAGGGGTTGGGAGTGGTCTCAGTGCCTTAGAGGGACAAGCAGTCAATGGAATAGGTGGCACCTCTTCCCTCCATATCTCTTGGGAAGACTTCACAGCTCCTCTGCTCCTACCCGCACCCCACTGCCAAAACCTGGGTGGGGTGAGTTGTTGGCATGGAGATTTCCAAAGAGAATAGAGGGGAAAGTGTCAGGAAGTGGTTGAGTGAGTCAGGGGGTGTCCGCTGGAGACATGGTGGGGACAACTTTCTCCTGACTAAGTCAGAGCTCAGGAAACGCCCTAGAGAGACCACAGGCCTCCTATAAGCCCATTGGTCCCTTCTGGGTTTAAGAGCAGGGATTTCACCCTTGGCTACAGGTTTTGAGGCTCCCTGTACAAGGTTAGCTACCTGCACCCTATGTTGCTCCACGAAATTGGCTGGGCTTAGATGGCCCTAATTCTCACCTATGAATCCATGAACAGGATATAAAAGGGCGTGGCTGGCTTTGGAAAGTAGAGGATGCTGGAGCCTTAGAGTCCTGGCATCCCAGCTGTTTTCATTCTTCTCCTCACTGGCCTTCATCCTGCAGAAATGACTGGGGCTGTTGGGTGCTGAGGGCAAGGCTGGGTCAGCCAGGCTCCCCGCTCTGGGCAGCTCATGGGCCTGAGGCCAGATAAACTTCACCACTGCCCGTGATACCAGGCAGGAGGCAGGTGAGATAAGAGGTGTCAGGGCGGGCCAGGGAACTTTTGAACTGTGGGGATGGGAGGATCAGGAGAGCTCTAGGGAGGTTGCCTGGTAAGAACCTAAATGTGGACTGAGAAGGGGCTTCTGGGCAGAGCTAAGGGCAAGGGATGTTGTGGCCTAGAAGTGGTCATTGGGTTTGAGTGGGCTAGGGTCATGGTAAGAGCCTGGATTTTGAAGGCGGTAGGAGCTCAGGACTTGGGCTGGTATCTGAGTGCGTCTGGAGGAGAGACTGTTCCCAGAGCCTCCCAGTCTAGCCACCTGGGGGTTAAGGCAGAGGGCACACTTATTCTCTTCAGGGCCATTTCTTAGTTCTATTGATTCATGATCCAAATACTTGGAAATGCTTCCACCTGCTATACCAAATGGTATATATCTTGGTGCTGAATGCCCACTCATCTCTCAGTTTCTTGCATGTTAGCCTCCCCAGCCATGAGGAGAGAGGGTCTTCCTTACTTGTAGGCTTACCAAGGTTGAGGCCCCTGCTACCTCCACTGGGGCTTAGGACTGGGCTCTGGAAAAGAAGTGTAAATTTCCAATGCCCTGGCCCAGTCCAGCATGGCCCAGGACAGAGCTGGGGGCTGGGTGTAACAGCAGAGCTGGGGCCTGTAATTATTGTTTCGAGGCAGGACCTAGGAGGGAAAAGGCAGGGGGAAGAGCACATAGAGGTGGAGCTTTGTGGCAGGGTAGACATTCCTTCCCACAAAAATTCCGAGGCAGGGTCCCTCACGGCACCTGTTGAGCAGCACAGCTAGTGTGAACTCCCTGTCCCAAGCCAGGGTCCACCTGGGACAAGTATTTAAAAGATAATGCTCCAAGAGGGCATATGCAGGTGGCATTTGAGAAAGGCTGCTCCCACCCTACCCACACCACACCACCACAGCCCCACCAACCCAGTCCCAGCCTCTCAGCCTTGGTGCTCTGCCCTTTAGCCCAAGCAACTTTCAGCAGCTCATCTGGAAGCAGACCTACACAGCCCTACTCTCTAGAGCCCCACTCAGGGTGTTCTCAACTGTAACCCACCAGGCCTCTCCTTACAGATCACAGTACCGACCACCAGTGGGTGTCTAGGAAGCCATTCATGGGGAGAGAAGAGCTTTAAGTTCTTGCTGGTAGCAGTTCCCTGGGAACTCCAGTCCTGGGAACTCTCATCCCTTTAGAACCACCTATGAGTCTCAGGGATCCTCAAGAGGTGACACTTGAACATACAGGCAGAAAAAGGTTTCTGAGGCTTCATAGTGATCAGGGGCTCCTCTTTCTGGACCTATTCCTGGAGACTAGAGGGACTTTTTGACCACAGTAGGATGGTGCCCGGGTGAGATGATTGGGGGGTGGGGTGGGGTGGGGCTATCTTTACCCACCCAAGCAGGTGATGTTCCCCAGCATCCTTGAGACTGAGCCTAAAGTCCATCCACCAAAGACAGTGGGTAGGCATGATCAACCCTTCCAGCGGCTTGAGGTCCCAATAGAGACTCTCCAGAGGGGGATTTCTGCTCCATATAAAGATTTCTTTTTTAAACTCAGGGAGGGGCTTCCTCTAAACAGATGAGCCTCCTGTCTCTGGAAATATGCAAGTTGGACTCACCTGACAAGGAAGTTGTTCTGGGGCCTCTGGCTGAGTGGGGGTGCTGTTTAGGTGGGTACAAAGTTCTGTGACTCAGGCTTTGTGCCTTGCTGAGGATGGGAGTTGGACACTTGAACTCAGGTTTCTGGGTGCTGGCTGGGGAGTGCTGCCTGATTTCAGGCAAGGAGAAACCTGAAGACTGCCTGGAGCCTAGGCCATTGCCTCCATTTTGTTGTTGGGAAAACTAAGACCCAAACAAGGCATGGATCTTTGTCAAGGTTGTACAGTGGGTAACGTCGGGGCAGGAGCCCACTCCGAGCCTTCTACAAACATGTACACACCATGACATACATGACATGGGTTAATACTGTTTGGTTCTGGGGGCCCGAGAGGGGACGGCCCTTATAGGGACCCCTTCCTCTCCCTGCTCTGCAGTAAGGAAAAGGAGGAAGGGAGTTGGAAACCATTTCTTTGTGTATTGTTTCTTGTCAGAAAGACAAAATGGTTCTGGGAGAAAATAAAGGGCCTTGAGACCAGCTGCATTCTCACTCAAGAGGGTCGCTCCCGTCACCACTTCCCTCCCTCTCCAGCTCTTAGTGGCCCCACCCCTGTGGGTGTGAAGCACTGGGCACGTGGTGACGCATTCAGAAACGACATCAGACACACCAGTGCAAATACACAGAGACCATCTGGAACTTTGTGCCTCACAGAGCCCCTGCTCTGCAGAGTGTGCCCAATGTGGTGTCCTGAGTCACAGTGAATCCTGGGCTCTGCTCATAAGTACTTGGGCAGGACCCTGCCAGCTTGTCTAATTTTCCGCTGGGGACTTAAAAAGCCTGACTAGCCTCTAATCCCAAGGTGAGGGTTTCCCTACTTTCCTTTAATCAAGTATGGCTAGTCACATGACTTAATTCTTGCCTGTTTACGTTATTAGCCTTTCTTTGACTGCCTCATTCTCTCAGTTTCTAAGGGAGGATTATTAAAAAAAAGTCACTTTGGGAATAGCTTGATCTAATTCATGTAACTGTCCATTTTAAAAAAATAATTTATTTTTAGTCTAAATTGTTTTTACTGCCCTATAGGTCTAATATTTTTATAGTTCTTAGATCATTTGATTATTCTGTAATAAACCTGCTAAGGTCTAACAAAAGGGAAGGAGCGAGATGCCCTCCAGAGGCATGGCCACTTGTGAACATATCCGACAGTGGTCCACAAACCCACACAACTGTACGCTGGGCACATGTAAGTGCTGACTGAGAGGTGATGAGGTGGGGCCCACTGCTCCCTGGCGGGCCACTGCTGCGTCCTGGAGACAGTGGGGTGGGCAGACAGCCATGTCTCTTGAGCTGTTCCTTGAGAGCAGAGGCCGAGCTTCAGCCAGGGCTGGCTCTGGGCTCTGCTGCTCTACAAGGGTGGGGCACAGGAGCCCCTACCAAAAGTTAGGGCCCCACGCCTGGGACTTCGTGAGCTGTCCTGGTGGCCTGCCTACAAGTGGCAGGGAGGGTTCAGGTAGCACGGTGTGGAGAGGTCAATCCTGGGCTGGGACACTGGCAGTCTCAGAGCCACCTGCTGCCAGCAGCCCATTTCAAGCTGGGAACAGTCTGGTCCCTTGGTAGCCAGCATATCAGCCTATGAGCTTGGGAGTGGCCTAAACCCTGGGGTAGGGTCCCAACTTCACTGCCTCCTCCTTGAGCATAGGTGTCTGCTCTGTCATCTCACATGTGAGTCTCAAAGGCCACAGGTTGGTCTGTCTTATCCCAGCTGAACAGTAAACGCACAGGCCTTTCACTCTAAGGACTGAGTTGGACTCAGCTGTCTCAAAGAGACTGGAAGTTCTGGAAACTGCGTACTTTCAATCACTCTTGTGCTCCACACTGAGCCTCCTCTCAGAGGTTTGCAGAGACCTGGTAAGGCTCCCAGGCCAGAAGGGACAAACACCCAGTTAGGTGGCAGGTGGATTCCTCTTCTTTGTGATTCTCAACTGCTCAGACTATTCCAGGAGGGTGTGGCCGATGGGAACAGAAAGAAGCCTAGTCCTTAGAGCTGGCTGGTCTCAATGCTGCCTTAACCCATGAGCTCGCCTGGGTCCAGCAAGCAGAGCTTCCAGTGCTTCACAAGAGCTACACGGCCTGTTCTGCCACCCGCACCTGCCTTCACAAAACTGAGTGTTGCTCTTTCAACTTTAGTCAATGAAAATCCAGGCAAAACTGTGCACATGTGTACTGATATGGATCTTCTCCAGCAATAAATGACAGCATCTGGGATTGGCCCTGTTCAAGTAGTTGTTTGAAATGCAGTGAGCTGTACACAGCCACTAAGGTGTGACTTTTCTACCCTGCTCTTTCCTGGATGGCGAGTTTCCACAGAACTTTATTGTTTCTAACCCTCTCACTGTTTTCTCAAATGCTGGCACCTCAAGTACATTAGGCAACGGGAGAACTGTTGTCATTAGCTGCTGGGGCAAGTGAGGTGGGTGGGGGAGCTGGATGCTGCCAGCATTGGTAGCAGACATGAGTGTCGGAAGGGGAAGGCTGCCAGCCTTATGGGTTTGATCAGGCAGGAGTAGGGTACTTTCCCGAGTCCCCAGGCCAGATGACTGTCTCTTGCCTCCTGAGGGCTCCGACCTTTGGACCTGGAACCAGGGTACCTGCTCTGCTTTGTGTAGAAAGTGACACCCTGAGTAGGGCCTGGGACTCAACCATAGTTAAGAGTGATGGGAAGAGATGAACTGGCTCTGGCTGCATATTTGAGAAGGGCGGGGCGGGGATTGGATGTGAGCAGACTTAGGGACAGCTCCATTAATTGGTGAAGGAGAACTCATCTCAGGACTCCTGCCAGCTAGCAATTACACCAGCCCAAGAGAGTAGAAGAGATGGAGAGAGAGAAGCCATGAGTGTCGATGAGGGTCACAGGCTTTCCAGGAGGTAGTGGAGAGAGCCATCCTGGCCTTCTAGTCATTTCTCCATCAAGCTTTCCCAGCTTCAGGAAGCCTCTTCACTTCCGTCTCCACCACCCGATATTTCTTGCTTTTTCCACCTTCACCAAATGCCTGAAGCAGTCCTGCGACTTTTGAATCATCTAGAGGCTCTAGAGTCTAGAGTCTAGACAGAGCTGAGTCCTTAAACCCATTTTGCACATGGAGAAGCTGAGGCCCAGAGAGAGCCACGTTCATGGTGCTAACAAGTAGAAGAGTAAGAACCTGAACACTGGGATTCTGCCTCTATTGCCTGGCTTTGTAGTGAGGCAACAGTTGGGCATTGCCACAGAAGGCTCCCTGGGCATAGGGGACACAGCTTTTGGGTTGGCCAGGAAAGACCCAAAGCTGGGGCTTCAAGGCAGTGGAGGGGATGTGAGTCATTCCCTGAGAGCCGGCGCTGTAGACAAAGGCGGGAAGAGTATTGTTCTCTTGCGATAGCCTCAGGATTGAACTGGGAACCCCCCCCCCCAAGAAATGGAGGTGTGCCTCCTACCTAGGACCCTACAGAACTCCTGGTGACTTTGTGGATATCACCACTCAACTGGGAAATCAGAAGTAAGTCTTTAGTTTTCAGCTTGGGTAGGGCTCAGCTGTCCCTACTGGGAGGCAGACCAAAGGGGAACATCCCAGCATCTTCACCAACATGCTTCAGCTCCTCCGAGGGGTGCACTTGGCCCCAGGCCCTAACCTGGATCAGCTGTCTGGGTCCTCTGGGAGGGGTCTTTCAGTGTGGCAATAGCAGGGCTCCAGTGACTTCGTGGCAGGTCTCATTCCCTTCTTTTCCCATGAGTCATGTTTCCAAAAGTGGCTTAGGAGCAGGGGCAGCCAGACTACAGTGGTGAGGCTGATGTAGCCAAAGAGAGGGAATGCAGGGCTGGGGCCAGGAAAGAGAAGAGGGGAGAGAGGAGGTACAGAAGGGGAAAGGAAACGGAGATAAAGAAACTTCTGGACTTGAAAGGATGAGGTACTCTCTCCACTTGGGTCCTCCTACCCATGTTTCTCTTCTCCTACAGATGTCTCTGACCACCTCTCATGTCTGAGGCTCACCTCTCACTTGAAACCTTGGGCATGCCATGTGGCCAGCAAGGAGGCCCCAATCACCCTGGGCCTCTGAGAAGAGCGAAGCAGGGCTTAGACAGAACTGGGGACAGAGCCAGGGCATCAACAGGTGTGGGAGGAGACAAGGCCTGATTTTCATTGCCTGCTGTGTGCGTCTGGCCCCCTTTGGTGGAGTCACCCAGTGAGAAGCTCAGTAATAAAGCTATGAAGCAGTTGAAGATTGTCTGTTGGTCCTGGTCTTGGTCCTGGTCCTGGTCCTGGTCCTCTCGAAATCTTGTTCCGATCGCCACCTGTCCAACTCACTGGGCCTCCTTCATGCCTCTCTTCCCTGCAGCTTGCTCGAGGTGTGAACTCAGGCCAGGGCCTGGGCATTGAGATCATTGGTACTCTGCAGCTGGTGCTGTGTGTTCTAGCCACCACTGACCGGAGACGCCGAGACTTAGGTGGCTCAGCCCCTCTTGCCATTGGCTTATCTGTGGCCCTGGGACACCTACTGGCGGTAAGTAGTGGGATTCCCAAGTTGGGGACATGGGGAGGTCAGGCCAAGGCAGGAGCTGGTGAGTAGGGCTAGTGTGGGCATCTATGGTACTCAGGGTGGGGGATAGAAGACTCACTCTGGGTGCCAGGAAAAGGCTACAAGGACCTCTGATCATGCCCCATTCTCTGCTGGGATTGATTTTCCTCTTGTCTGCTCTTCCTCTCTCCCCACCCTCCCTGTCACTCTCCTTACATTCCTGTCCCTTATATGCTCTCCTTCCAGATTGACTACACAGGCTGTGGGATCAACCCTGCCCGGTCATTTGGCTCTGCAGTGCTCACTCGCAACTTCTCAAATCACTGGGTAAGTCACCTTGGGCAGCCAGGGACATGGTGGAGGCAAGTACCCCACCCTTGAGGCATATTTTCCTCTCATAGAAATTTCTGGGAAACATGTAGGGCAGACAAAATCAAGAAACCAAAGCCTGAGGTGAAGGAAGGGGGTTCACATCACGGAAAAAAATGTGTATTTAGTCTCCACTCTGGCAGCTCATACCTACTGGCCTGCTCACTGCCCTGCCCTGTCATCATAACCATATGGTGGACGGCGGGCTTCAAATCTTGGCCCTGCCACCTTTGGATTTAGCAAACTTAGGCAGGCTGTGTGCCTTGGTTTCCCAGACAGTGAATGGAAAGTGGGCTTAGGATCGTTGCCTCTCCCAGAGTTGTTGCCTCTCCCAGGGTTGTTAGCATCAGGAGAGGCCTCATGGCTGCAAGCAGAAATCTGAGAGAGGAAACATCACATAGGTTTTAACTCTGATTACCATTGGTCTCTGGGTTCCTGGCCACCTTTCTATTAGACTAACCCATCTCTGGGAACCTTCCAAGGCTGGAGGAAGGGAGAAGTAGCTATCCTCAGGAATGGGCTTCTACAGAGATGCCTGAGCTGTCTACAGAAGCTAGGACATATCCACACTACACACCCTGGTCTGGGACCACTCTGAGGGGCACTGGAATCAGAAAAGTGGAGGGATGATCTGACTGCTTCTGACTCAAGACATATATGGTATAGGGGAAGATTCCCAGAGGGAGAGATGGTATGGCCAGTTGTCTTCTAAATTCGCATGTTTCTTTCCTAGATTTTCTGGGTGGGGCCGTTCATTGGGGGTGCCCTGGCTGTGCTGATCTATGACTTCATCCTGGCCCCACGCAGCAGTGACCTCACAGACCGTATGAAGGTGTGGACCAGTGGCCAGGTGGAGGAGTACGACCTGGATTCTGATGACATCAACTCCAGGGTGGAGATGAAGCCCAAATAGAGGAGGCTTGGCCTGGGCATCCATATGGGGGTGGGCAAGGGTGGGCAGAGGGAGGGGAGGGCTGAAATCATATTGTAGACACTCTGACAAGCTGACCAAAGTCACTCCCGAGACCTGCCTGCCTGACCCAAGTGGTCCAGCCTCATCTGGGGCAGCATTATCACTCTTTCTTTCTACTTCCTGGTCTCAGAGTTTCCTGGGGACCAAGATTTATCAACTCAGCACCTCACTCCCTTGACATCATGGAGGAGTGAAAGTGAGGGACTCACCTGCTAGTTGTCCCCTCAGAGTGTGCTAGGAAGTCCCCCTCATCGCAAAGTTGCCCAGCAAGTTACCCATCTTAGGTGCCTGGGATTCTGCCATTCTTGCTTTGTACCTTTGATCATGGCCTTCCTTGAAGTAGGCACCTTGTCCTCAAAGGCACTTGGAGGGAGAGAAGGTCCCCTAACTTTTCCCTTTGGTGTGACTTACCTCCAGGACCCTTCCCTTTAAACTCATTATAAGACCTTGTCCTTGTCCCTGTGCTGTGGCCTCAGTGACCACATCTTTAAAGTGGCAAGGAAGGGACAGCTATGGGGATTCTGTAGCTTTGGACATACCACAAGTTCTAGAAGGGTCAGTCTAGACACCACTCGTCTGTCTACATGTCTGGAGCACTTTCTCAACATCCACAGCCCATGAGTACACATGGACGAGCTACGAAGCAGAGAGGCAGACCAGGATGCTGGAAGCACCTATTCATACAGAGAGCCTTCCTCTAGGCAGAATGTAGGCAGAATGCAGCAGAATGAAGACCATGTTGTGGTGGAGGAATTGCTCACACTCTCTTGCCTAGCTCTAGGTGGTATGCCCATGTAACATGGCACTGACTGGAGGATTATTTCAGTCCTCCATTCTCCCTTGCAGTGTAGATGAAGCATGTGTGTTTATTAAAGAGCACTAGGCTACCTGCAGCATCATGTCTTAGGAGAGAAGCAGGTAGATGTGGAACAGTCCTGGGGCAGATGCCCATGCTGGGCATGCTGGAGCCTGGATGTCCCTAGTTTATCATGATCAAGGAGGTCACTCCTGCCCTGGCTTATGAGCTCCTGGCTGGATGAATTTGACCTGAGCCTGGACAACCTTAACAGGCTCACTATGCAACTCTAGGCACAGTCTTCTCTCTGTATTGACCTGATGATGTAGCTCCTGCTGCAGCCCAGGGACAGTCAGCTCGGGTTGGTGCCTTGCATTCAGCTCTCTAGGTGATTCTATTCAATCCCATCTGGCCAGAGTAGCTCTACCATTGTGCCCTTAACCATGTTGTGAACATTAACCATGAGATGCATTCTTCAGGTGCTCAGAGGCATCAGGACAGTCAGGAGGCCTCTGGCCACCAGCATATCACAGCTGTATATTCTTCTCCATTCCTGTAGCCCACTTAACAGATAAGGACACTGAGGACCCGTGTGCTCCACTATATCATATTGGGTCAATCTTAGTAGCCAAGGCCATGTCTGGCTACTTTCTGGTCAATGCAATGGACTCCTCTCACCTCCAGCTTCTCAGTTTCTGCCTGGGCAACGGCTAAGGGCCAGGGGGTGGTGAGGGCTGTGCTGGAGGGGAGCAGGGCAGGCCCATCCCACCTGATTCTGCCCACTGTGATCAAGGACCCTGCATCTGTATGCTCTTTGTATGTTTCTTTGCAATTGAAATTTCATCTTATGGTAAGAAAATAAAGGACAATGACTTGTAAGGTCCCCTAGTCTTCCTGTGGTTTTTGCTTTATTGGTATTGTATCCCCACAAAGGGACTCTGGTCTGCGAAGGGATTTGTCTCACTGCTATGCCACTCAGTCTGGGAAGAAGGCAGATGCCCTTGGGCCCTATGGAAACTTTGGCCCCAGGGGCCATCCACATGCAGTTACACCACATACCCTAGGGGGCACAGGGTCTTACATGTAGAAATCTTGGGACAACTATGGGGAAGTGAAGGAAAAGTTTGGACCATTTTAAATAAAGTAATAGCCATTTTGGGTTATTGAGGATGGAAGAGTTAAGGGAAGCAGGGTTGGAGTCACAACCCTGTCAATCTCAGGGCTGTCTGATTTGCTCTGCCAGGCCTCTACCCTCTCTCTGCTAACGACACTGCTCATACTTATGTCTTAGGACCCCCAGGGTAGCTCTTTGGGGTTAGCTCATCAGAGAAAATGAGTCCAGTGCTATGGTATACAGAGATTTGGATCTAAGTTCCTGACCATGACCCCATGTGTGACACATGAAACACTTCAGGGCAACTGGGAACTTAGCCAGTGGGAACAGACAGATACCATGAGCAAGCCTGCTCCTTCTACAGAGTCTTGCTCTGGGTTACAAGAACCCTCAACCTCATGGAATGCTCTTCATGCCCCAAGCACAAGTGTCACCAGGAGTGTAGGCTGAGGACGGAAGGGTGCCTAGGAAAGGCTCAGCACTCCATCATGTTTCTTGACGATGCAATGATGACATTAGAGGTGACATTGGAGAGGGCTACGTGCTATTGGAACAGGGTTTCTTATTGACTGCAGGGTACATGAACCCTGGAGCTGCCTCAGCCCATCCAAACTTCCCTGGCTTCTCCCTGGTGAGGTATGTGTGCTGGAATGAGCAAGTGACTGACAGGCTGTAGGAACATTGTAGAGGCTAGCCCAAAGTCCCACAGCCTCATCTGTGAGGGTATTCCAAGATGATCTCTCACAGTCCCTGTTAGCCTGGCTTCTCCTTGTTCCTTCCCCTAAGTCTCAGGTCCCCTCTGTGGGCTCCAGCTACTTAATTCCTGCTCAGCCACTCCTGCCTCTACTCCATCCCACAATATAGCCTTTCTTGTATGACTTCTAAAGTTATAACTTCTAGAATCCTAGAGCAAAGAGACAGCTTCTGGAGAAGAGGCCAAACTGAGGTTTCTGGAGTGCCTATGAAGTATTAGGGACCATATTGTGACTTACAATATTAGAAGTTAGAGTTATCTACATTTACAGAGGTTGCTTCCCCCCGCCCCCAAGGTGAAATCATTTGCTTGAGGCTACACAACAGGATGGGGTTGGGATTGAGGTTTGAACCTGCTCCGCCTGCCTTCAACAATCGGCTGTCTCCATTATGTGACACTGGCCTGTTCTGTTGTGATTCTTTTTTAGAGTTAACCCTAGGCCAGCATAGAAGCTGGGCTGAGCTGAGGCTGCAATCACTCTTTTAGGGTAACAGGGAGGCAGAAGGTAAAAGGGCTGTCCTGGAGCTCCCAACACTGTGAGCCTAATCCTTCTAGATAGAAACATGATGATGACTTAAGGCACCATGAGGCTGAGACTGCTTCCATGGATCTGTATCGAATCTGATCAGCTTGATCATAGAGTATATGAACAGAGAAGGCCAATGCTGCACCATGAGGGATAATAATGCACCAAGCCAAGCCTTAGATGCCCAGAAGGTTTGGGTGCAATAGCTTTGGGGCCAGGCTGTGACAGAGACTTCCTCTAGCCCATGGGGTCGTGCTCCAAGCATCCGTCTCTCCAGGTTCCTCAAACTTTGTTCTGCTCATGTTCTATTTGCCCCAGTACAGAGGAGTGGGTTTAGGAAATAACTGGGGTAGGATGGGGCATCTTGAATAAACAGAGGCCCTTGTCTGTTTTGTTCATCAGATTTTAACACAGGCAGCAAATTTACTGAAAGCCTCCAGGACTCCACCTTTGTCCCCAGGCAGTCCTGTCCCCATCAGTCAGATGACTAGCACGTGAGATTCCTTGTTGGGGGGAGAAGGACTACCTGTCGCCTGCCTCCAATTGGGACCTTGCTGAGACTAGATTACAGTTCACCTACCCCTACCAAAGCCATCCACAGTCTTAACCTGAGGATGATTCAGCCAGCGTGGAAGGCCGTTCCTTCTGCACCTGGCCTACAAGGAAGCAGGATGTGTTCTAGCAGCCACTGAATCCTAGAATATTTGTCTTTCCATTAAACTCACAAGAGCAAAATGCTGCAACACTGCAATTATGACACCCCATTGGAGGCCCCTCATCGGGCCTGGTACAGATTAGAAGATTTCCCAAACCCCTTTACAGGCAGTACCAGCCAGAGCTCTGTGTTCAGGGTCCTGTCAGTCGGATTAGGATTCAGTAAATATTCTTTGTTTCTAAACATAGAGAAGTCTGGAATCCATACAGACCCTTTTCCTTCCCTACCCCTTCCTCTGTGTGTGTGTGTGTGTGTGTGTGTGTGTGTGTGTGTGTGTGTGTGTGAGAGAGAGAGAGAGAGAGGTGAACATATGTGTGCATTTGTTCATGTGTGTGGGTGTAGGCATGCCACAGTGTTCTTGTGGAGGTCAGAGGGTAACCTCTAGGTATTGGTACTTGCCTTTCGGCCTTGTTTGAGATGGGGTCTCTTTGTGCCAGGCTACCTGGCCTCTACACTTCTGGAGATCTTTCTGTCTCTGTTTCCATTTTCCTGTAGGGAGAAAGTTGGATTTACAGATGTCACTGCATACATTTATTATTATTATTAGTTGTTGCTGTTGTTGTTGTTTGTGTGTGGATTCAGAGGGTCTAAACTCAGGTCACCATGCTTTGTGTGGCAAGTGCTTTTACCCACTATACTGTCTCCCTAGCTCCATATTTTTTCTTTCAGTAGCTCAAATTCTCTATCAGAGTCAGGGGATTCTGCTGTCTGGATGCTGGATAGGTCTGTAAGAGGACACCTTGGGCTAGGTCACCCGATGAGTAGATGTGGCCTATTATACTGGCCTTGGTTCCGCCACTGTTACCCATGGGTCCAAAGCAGGCCCCAATGGAAGGTGTGGTAGCTTAAGGCAGACAATAACCACTTGACCCTAAGAACCACAATACCTTTGGGGGACCTGATAGATGTGTGGAAGGTTCTATTTCTTTGGCGTTCCCAGGCTGGTCCTCAGCATCCTTGGAACCAAAGCTAGGAGTCTGTCTGGAAAAGCACTGGAAGAATTGGTGCCAGGCCCCCACCCTGGATGTGGCCAGGCCATGTGTGGTGCCATTAGGATTTTTCCATGGCTCCTGTAGAGCATACCTTCCTTGGTCAGAGGCTTCTCAAAGTGAGGACAGTGATTAATGTTTTATGGACGAGCTGCTGGGCATGATGCCTTGTTTTCTTTAGGTTTAGAATACAATGAAGACGATGATTGGAATTCGCTGCCTAGCAAGGGGGCTGGGTGAGGCCATTCTTGAGAGGCCAAGGACCAAAGGTACTGGTGTTTACCATTCTTAGTGCCAAAAGGGAAGGCAGGCTATATCGTTGTTTACAGGACCATCTTCACCAGTCCATAGGACCATCAGTCCCTATCTGCATCTGCACTTTGGGACCAGTGTTCGGTGGGGCCTGTGACAAAGGGTGTCCAGCAATTTCAAGAAACTCACCTGCCCAGGTGATTCTCCTTCATGATGCTAAACTACTTTCTTTGCGTGTAGAGTTTACCCCATTGCTTTTCTTGTAGCTCCATGATTAGGCACAGGAAGAGGGTAGAACCAATCTGTAGCTGTAGGGCAACTGGGCTGTACTTGGCTTTGGTAGTTTTGAGGTGTGTGTGTGTGTGTGTGTGTGTGTGTGTGTGTGTGTGTGTGTGTGTGTGTGTGATAAGGTCTCTAGGTTAGCCTTGAAGTCTCCACGTACCTAAGGATGATCTTGAACTTCTGGTCTTCCAGCCTCTACCTCCTAAGTGCTGTGCCACCAAGTGTGTTTTATGCAATTCTGGGGGCTCAGTCATGAATGCTAGGCAAGCGCTGTACCAACTGAGCCACATTCCTAGTCTCCACTTCTGTTTTTAGAATTCCGTAATTCTTTCAGGTAGAAGAACGCATTTGACTCCCAGAGTTGTCCACTCAGTAAAGATCAAATGCCAAAGTGTATGTGCATATGCTCTCGTGTTGGCGAGTAGGGACAACTTTTGTCTGCCATACCATGCTTTAATTCGTCATCTATCTGTCCATAGACCCTGTAGTTAACTACCTGGGGAAGTCCAGTTCAAGCCTTTTGGAGTCTACAGGCTCAGGCCTCTGGGGATTTGCAGCCTAGTCCAGGACCAATACTACCACACAAGCAGAGGCCACAGGAGTCTCTTTTGCCCACAGTGACATATATATATGTGCTGCTTGGTTTGTCTATGTCCCTACTGCTGTTCACATTTAACTAGTTCAGCTTGGGTCATTGTGAGGACTAGCAAGCACATGTTTAAAACAAGCTGTAAAGTAAGTGACAGGTTCATAATTTCTGTGCAGTTATGGCATCATAGACAAGGGAAGAGAGATGCTGCAAATGAGCCTAATCAAAGAAGGAGAAATGCAAACCCAAAGAATTAATAAAGAGGGACAAAATCCTCAAGGATCAGAGCCCACACTGGCTGCAGTCTCTGATATTCTGGAAGAGGCTAGTGTGTCTTGACACCTTAAAATACACCAGCTTTCTTATTTTTTAAACTTTGCTTATATTGTTTGTAATGCAGCTCAAACAGAAAACTGAAACTAAAGAAAGCAATAAAATTTGTTTAAATTAATTTTAAAATCAATGGGTGATATCCATACCATTGAGTTGCTAATACATCTCTTTGGTGTGCCTGGGTGCCTGTGTGCGTGCCTGTGTGAGTTCACCTCACTGCAGAAGCTGCTAAGGCCCTCATGTGGAAGGCTTGCACTGAGTCTGAGCTGAGTATGGAATCCACTGGAGGGCCACATTTGCGCAGATATGCTATGCTTGCCTCACACTCCTCTGTTCATTTATTTGAATTCCAAGGGTACTCCTTTTCACTTAAGTTTTAAACAGCATGAGTGCAGTCACAAGGTAGGCCTCACTTCTGATCAGAGGTACTCAGGGTTATGTGCAAAACAACAAAGCAAGCCCTTGGGTGGCTTTGCCAGGTCAGGTGACATCAATGTCCCTATCCTCCTTCTTTGTAAATGTGTTGTCTGAACTCATCTCTTTCCTTCACTACTTTCCTTCACTAATATACGAATGCCATTGTGTGCCCCTCCTTGTGATAATTTTTTTTCACTGAGAAATAGATACTAAATTCTAAATTTGCCAAGAAAACTGGTTATTTGTGTCTTCATTCAGCCTCCTCTGCTGACAAGCTACACTGAAGAATGTAGGTATGGCATACACAGAGCTAGCTAGTCCTGTGTCTCACTCAAACCAGGTTTGGGAGGCAGGTCCAGCATGAGCAAGGGCCTGACCTACACACTGTCCTGGAGCCAGCATTCAGGATGTGTGTTTCTTGCATCCTGCATGTTCACCTGTACCTCAGGTCCTCATTGGTGGAAAGGTGGATGGGCAGGAACTTCCAGGCCCTCCCTGCACCTCATTGCAACCCTAACCTTTTTACCTGATGCCTCTCTTTGCAAGATCCTTTCTCCTATCATTCTGCAAACCCAAAGAGACTTCTCTGCTCCTCCTGTGGATTCCTAGGCCCCGAGATGAAATGACTGTTCAACTGTTCGTGAAGTTCCCGGAATGACTGATGTGCCTGGCTTGTGGCTGATGGCCCAGGGCACTGACCACGCGAGACGGACTCCAAGAATTGCACAGCTTTCAGTGACCTCCTGAGCTGGGAGCGGCAGTGCATCTGCCTCCAAGAATGTAGGGCTCAGAGACAGCAGACAAGAAACTCTCAGAGAGGCTGTGAGCTTTGTTTCCAGAAGGTTCTGAGAGCTCCAGCTCCTGTTCTTTGCTATGTTTTTATTTGTGTGGGAAACCATCCCATATCACCTTCAGTGAGATCTTTGGAAGGAAAATAATCCTAAAGTGTTAGAAATTCTGAAAGGAAGTAAACATACTTGGGGATTTTACCCATGGGGGTTTTCCATCCTGTTCTGGTCCAGCTATCTGGCCACTACTGGACGATGCCGGCCAACATTTCACCTATGGAGCTGTGGTGCTCACCAACCTTCACCTTTACTTTGCTTATACCTACCTGTGGTGCCCTGGCAGCCCCCTTTCCATCTCAGGTCCCCTGAAACACAACACTGAGAAGAAGGCTTGAAGCAGGTCACTATAGGCTATCTTTAACAGAACCCCTCAGTATTCTGGCCACAGGAATAAGACCCAGGCCAAGCAGCTACCCTCACATGCCTGCCTATCATTCCATATCCCCGGCAGTGTACGCAGGTGGAAACAGCATCCTGCCTCCTCCACCCCGGCCCAATACGTGTTTGGAAGCTGCTAGAGGGCTGTGTTCTAAAAACCTGCAGAGGTTTTTAGAACACATCCCTGTCCTTCCCACCTTCTCATTCACTGGAGGCTAATCTTCTGTTTTTGACTCATAAAGGAGCAAGATCCAGGACTTAATGGATCTAGGAGCAGTTGAGCTCTTAGCACTGTGGCAGAGCAGAAAGTACCTGTTGACACACATGTCCCAGGATGGACACATCTGTAGGTGGGGGCTAGATAAGAGCTGAGGGTGACAGGAGAAGCTGAGGTTTGTGGGAAGGGATCTGTTCAACCGAGGCCAGTGGCTTAGAATCTTTCCTTTGCCCTGGACTAGCCTTAACTTTTGCCTCTAATTCTGCTGTGGCGGTTTGGGCCTTTCCCTGCTCAGTCTTCCTCCCTCAAAGCCCTTCCGACCCTTTGATCAGCCCTGCAGTGCATGAGCCAATTACCATATCTTTTTGTCCTATCTGGACTGAAGCTTTCCAGTCCACACTTTTGGCACTTTGAGTCCCTAGGGATATGGGGACAATCATTGAACAATGGAGAGAAGGGTGTCTGCAGCTCACATTTTACTGACTGCCCCCAAAGGGAGGGCAGGAATGCTGTTTTCCCTGGTACTAAGTGGGGGGACTAGGGAATAGGGAGATTACAGCAAGGGCCACATGAACTGCTGGGAGAGTTTGGGGTTCTCAGTGTGTATGCATTTCTAACTGGAGTCTGGGCCTGGATATTGGAGGTCCCTCACTGTAACCCTCGGAATAGTGAGCAGAGGGGCCTCCAATGCTCCTGCAGTGTGTAGCTTTGCACAGGGACTTATAAGCACACTACCATATCTGATGCTGATAGATGAGCTGAGAGTGAGGGATTCAGTACTTACTATATATGAGAAATCCATATTAAGCTCTTACTAGGTGACACTATTCTGGCTGCTGGGTATTAAACAAAAGGAGTAACACTTACATTTTATGAAGAACAAATCAGAGAAGTTAGGCAACAAGTAAAAGGTTGCTAGAAAAGGCAAAGCAGGCTATGGAGCCAGAGCTGGGGAGTTCTGGGATGCAGCCCTTTCCACATCTGTGTACTGGCTGGACAGAAAAACTAGATGGTAACGTACAGGACTTCAGAATACCTTGCTGTTCACACCAAAGCAGCTCAATTCCTGTCATGAACCTTTCTTTCCTCAATTGACTTCAAAGCTGTTAGCCAAGTAGCGAGTAGTTGTTCCAGGTCAATAATAGAAATGAAAAATTCACATGAGAACAACTTTTCACTTTTGAGTAAGGTCCAAGCACTAGTTTCCTCAGCATCCATGGGAAAGCAGGGATGACTCCCCAGCAGGGGAGGGAACATGCTAAAGCATCCCTGAACTCCACATGCCCTGGGCCCCTCCCAGTTCCCCAGAACTGGTCCTCAGGGTTATCAGGGGAAACAGCTGAAGTTGTGGACAAACAGTCAGGGCAGGCAGGGACACAAGGACATGTGGTTTATAAATAATGGTGGGAGGGACAAGGACAAATCAGGTAGGAAGTGGGGAGGGGAGCTGTAGGGAGAGGCAGGTCTTAGGTCTCTACCTCCACCTTGGATTCACACCCCTTTCACAAGGAACATGCTCCTCCTCAGATCAGAACTGACTGTCAGCCCCCTGCACCAGCCCCAGGCCAAGCAGCTATGAAGGAAACGCAAGGGGCAAAGTCCTGGCCCAACCCCATGTCCTCCCAGCGGGATTAGGGCTGTTTTCCTCCTCAAAGTCTTCCAGACTCTGGACCACACCAGGACGCACTCTAGGTTTGTAAATGGAAGGAGGGGCTCATCAGTACCAGGTGCTCAGGAAAAGGAGGGAGATAATGGAGGGGTGTGTGTGTGTGTGCGCATGTGCATGTGTTTGCGTGTGCATATGTATCCCCTAATGTTCCCTCTCTTTCATGCTGCATCCTTCTTGCTTGGGACACTGTGGCTATCTCATTTTTTTTTTTTTTTGCCCCTTTCAGTTTTCCCAAGACACTTCAGTTACTTATTTCATTAAAAAATAAAACATGTAGTCAGGCATTGAGGCATGCACCTCTAATTCTAGCACTCTGGAGGGGGAGGTAGGAGAATTAGGAATTCAAAGTCAACCACTGTAAGTTTGATGCTACCCTAGACAGCATGAGACAGAGTGGCACAGCCTGGGTTAGAATCTGGCTTCTGATACCAGTCATGTGATCTTCGATGATCACTGTGCCTCAGTTTCTCCATCTGTAGAAAGGGCTCCACCTCAAGAGGTCATTGTGGGCTTAGGTTCCTCAGACCACAGTGCTGTGGCTCACCTTTCCTTAGTCCCCAAGTGTATAGCTTCAGTTCTATCCCACCCATACCATAAAGACTGGATGACCACCAAGGGGGAATCAGCATCACTGTTTCCCCAGGCAGCAATTAGGAGGCTACAATGTAGAGTGATGAAAGAGATGGAGAACCAGGGCCAACGGAGCTACTTGGAAGGGCTTGGCCTGGACATGTCCCTTTTAGAGACCCCACCATTCCCTGCATCTACTTAGGATTGTCATCAGCGTTGCTGGCCTGGGCCTGAGTCCTGGTTTTGTGACTGGCTATGTGACCCTGGATAGGTCTGAGGTCCTCTTTGGTTCCCAGTGTCCCCATCCAGAAAGATAACACATGAAAGAATTCCAATCCTTCCTCAGTCTGAGGGCACTGTGCTTTACCTGACATGCTCAGGGGTCAGGGCCAAGCTGGAATTCAGCCTGTAGCCCTGCTTGTTCCTTCTCAGCTGGAACTTGAGGTTCCTTCCCTCAGGATGCTCCCATAGTGCTCTGGGGAACTACCTCCTGTGTTCTTTAAGCTAGTATGCAATAACTGCTTTACCTCCAAAACAAAGACTTTCTAGGTTTGAATAAAAACATCACAGAGAATGACAACATGGGTATGAGGCTGTGTTCCTGGGGGTTCCCACTCAGAGAACCTTGGGTAGACACTTTCTCCTGCAAACTCAAGCCAATTATCCACACAGGGCAAATGCAAGGAACGGCTCGGTCTGTCTAACCCACAGGAGCCTCTGCTCCAAGGAGGAGGGCAAAGTCTGTGGAGAAGTTGGAAGTTTATACAAGAAAGAGTTATCCATGTACACATCAAAGCCCTCTTCCGCTAGAGGAAAACAAAGTGACACATTGTTCCCATAGACCTGGCTGGAGGCCAGAACTCCTCCTCTTCCTTGCCTCTCACACCTGCCTTGCTTAGCAGTTGCCCTGACCAGAATCCGGGAGGGGCCAGACTGCTTCTGGTAGAAAAGGAAGGGGGCATCCAAGAAATGAACCAGGGTCTGGGCAGGGTAGCATTGAGTGGGCAGAGCCAAGGACAGGTAAAGATGTAGCATGGTCCTTCTACCCTAACTGTGGAAACTAGAGTTTTCTTCCTCCATGCCCTCATCACTTCTCCCAGTTGACATTGGGCATTTGATGTATGTCCCTGTATGTGAACTCTAGGGACACCTACCATAGAAGACCCTGGTCTAATGGAGTCAGGTTACCTTGACTCCAATTCTGACCCTTAATTCTAAGCCAAAAGACACCCTAAATAAACCCTGGACAGAATCAGCTCTGAGAGTGACCCATGAAAGTTGGGTCACCACAAGCATCAGGAGACCGTGGCCAGTGGCTGCATAGCTATGGTTAAGAATGGGCTGCTGATGGGGCATCTGCCTTTGGCTACCCATTTGAGGTGCCAGGGCCCCTAGTTCTTCTAGACCAGTGGTTCTGGACCTTCCTAATGCTGCAGCCCTCTAATACAGCTCCTCATGTTGTGCTGACCCCCAACCATAAAATTAATTCTGTTACTTCTTCACAACTGCAATTTTGCTACTGTTATGAATAATAATGTAAGTATCCGATATGCAACCCCTGCAGGGGTGGGGGGTCATGACCCACAGGTTGAGAACCATAACTCTAGACTGTTTCTTTTCTGGAAGAAGGGCAACATGAGAGCAAAGCTAGGGATTGTGGTTTTCCTGGTCTTGCCCTGAGTATATCTTGCATGCTGCAGTAAAAAGCCATTTGAGACAAATATGCAGAGGCAGCTGGCCAGTAGGTTAGCTGTCCATGTCTAAGACCCCAGCCCAAGGCTGGGTAAGTGTTTGGGGTCCTTGACATTGATTGGGATGCTCTCTAGAGTCTGTAGCTAGAAATTGATGTAGTTGCTTAGTTTCACCACCAGGGGTGGTGGATGCAGGCAAGACCAAAAAGTCTCTGGCAACTGTGCAGACACCAGGCAGCTCTCAGTGCCAGGGAGAAGGCAAGTGACCACTATCAGGGAGTCCACCTGTTTATGGGATGGGCAGAAAGACTTCACCCTGCTATCTCCAGTACTCACCCAGTGTGGTAGAAAAGCCCTGTCATTAGCTATTGCCACAGTTTAAATATAATTATATATCTAGTGTCCAGATAAATTTTTCTTAAAAACTAGAATATTGGAATAAAAGATAATGTTTGTTTTGGCAGTTTACCCACATTACAGCACTCTGTGCCCTGGCTCTGGGAACGTCTAGACATTCACACTGACACTTTTATATACAAACATGGGATTTTCTTTTTAAAAAAACCACTTCTGTACTTTCTATTTTTCTCTTAAAACCTCTGTTTTCATTAAATTTATTGAGTAAATTATTTACTTGTAATATATTTTTTTCAAATCTCCCAGATAAAATTTGGTGGATTTTAGCCAGTGTGCATACCCATGATCATGATCCCTGGAACATTCCTCGCATCCCCAAATATTCCCTTCCCAGTCCTTCACTGTTCATTCATATCCTCCCCTCTATGCACTGCCAACCTCTCAACTTCTCTGCAGTTCTGTTCCTGTAGAATTTCACTTGGGAGGAATTATACCAAGTATAATTGTACTCAGCACACTGCCCTTGGCCTTCATCTCTGTGGTGTGTAGGAGCTATGCCCTTCCCCCATTTTAATCATCAACTAATATTCCATGGCAACAATGGTGAGTCCAATCTGGAGACCAATGCAGAGGTCACACTGAGTTCTGCTGATGGTAAATCTCCCAGGCCACAGTGCAAGGATCAGAAGTAGGAATCAGAATTAAGTCTGCATTGTAAATAACCGCACACTTTCTCAAGACAAAGATCCAGTTATGTCTCCCTGGTCTGCTGTAACCTGTGTTGGTCTAGCATTTTGTCAGCATCCCTCAAGTGCCTTGTGCAAGGTTGGGCTTGGAGAACATGGCATTTGTCCTTATCACACCAAGATGCACCCAGCTTCTCACTGGAGGCGAGAACTTAAAACGTTTCACATCTGACGGGTTTCTCTGCTGGTAAGTTACCATTTCCCCCCTTCAAGTCTAATGCACATTTGGGAGAGATACTTGGATACCAGGCAAATATCCCACTCTCCCTAAACCTTTGCACTTGGTGGTGGATTTGATGGCAGTGATTGTTCCCGTGATAGACCAAAGGTGGTGTTCTTTGTCCCTTGTTTTGGCTACCTTTACTGACTGGAAGAGCTATCCCTTCCCTGTCATCTTCTTACAGTGCTGAGTGGGTGTTCACTCTTCTCTTTAGATCATAACTCCACAGCCCTGCTCTTTGTTTGCTTACCTGCCCAGGCACTGCCAGGGGAGTTCTGCCAGATTTGATGCTGGTCTTGTGATGTCTGGGTTTTCTCTGCAGTTTCCTCTCTCTCTCTCTCTCTCTCTCTCTCTCTCTCTCTCTCTCTCTCTCTCTTCCTTGGATGCCTTTTCTGTTTCTAGCACCAGGAGAGGCTTCTCCAGGCCTAAATTACTCATGATGTAGCCCTAGGTCCTATATTGTAGGTGGTATCTAAATGTATTTAAATACAAGCTGGGTGCCAGTTGCTGTGGGGGATATCTCTGCCTCTGTGCCATCACAGGCCATAACTGGGATATTTGCGAACATGCATATGTGTACACACCTATGTTTATGGATTGACAAATATGTATATTGACAATCCACTGACCTTTCCATCAATCATTCATCATATTGTTTATTAAAAAGAAGCCTGGTTTTACACTAACACTGTGATTCTGGTTCAGCACAAACTGTTCATTACTCTTTACCTTCCTAGCTTCCTAACTATAATATTTGTTCCACCATACAGTACCCATGAAGTATTTTCAAATTGTTTGACTTACATCCTGGCAAAAGCCAAACTGACAGAGCACAATGTATGTACACTTCTTTTTGTCTTTAGCCTCACAGCATCAGGTGGACTACTTGACCATACTCCCTCTTTCTGTCCACTACAGGTGACCATGTCATGCATGTGTGATCCAGTCGATTTGTCTCTCTTATCTGAGAGCCCTTAATGTTCTGGTTGGATTTTGTAACTTAGACAGTAAAATAGGGCCTGTAAGATGTATAGAATAATACATCTAGCACCACATTACAACTCAGAATTTGTGTGTGTGTGTGTGTGTTTGTGTTCCAACTCCTTCTCCTAACCTTAGGTAGTTACTAACTTGGTTCCTGTCCCAACATCTTGTATCCCCTAGAGTGTCAGATGCATGGAATGGTACCTATGTAGCCTATAGGATTTGATTTCTTCTTAGGCCTTTATTCTGTGAGAGTGGATTTAAATTAGTCTACATTGTCATGTGAATCAAGTATTCCTTTTCACTGATGCATAATTTTCTCATGAGCAAGGATTTATCCATTGAAGGGCATCTAGGTCACACCCAGGCTATTGAAATACAGCCTCTACAAGCATCTGTATGTAGGGGAACTTTTGTGTTCTATTTACCTAGGCATGTATCTTGGAGTAGGATTGATGGCAAATGCATGCTTAACTTTAAAAGAAACCAACACACCGCTGTCAAGAATCTTGAGTTCATTTGGATAGACATCATGAACAAGCAGGACAGCTTCCTCAGGACTGGGGCCCCCAAATTCCATAGTGTCAGAGGCTTGGGGCCAGAGTTGTTAAACCTGGAGCTTATCACCCGGGACCCTGATACCTGGATCTTGTAGCTCAACTCTCAAGTACAGAGACAAGTTCTGGGCCCTTGAAGCTAGCAGTCTTGCTAGAGTCAAAAAGATCCATGATCTGCAGTCATTAGAGTCATTGTTAGCTCTCTGGAACATTCAGAACTCATTTTCACTGTCTTGGCTTTTCCCAGCCTCTTCTTGCCTTCTGTTCTCTCAGCTCTGTGCTGCCTCTTACTGTCTTAGAGTTTTTGCCCTCCTTCCAACCTGCTCCTGTCACCCTCTGGTGTTACTCAGTGGCTTCCTGGCTTCTAAGTGGGCTGCAAACCCATAAACTATGAGCTCAGAGACTTCTTGCCATGGCAATCTGTTGTACCTACCTCCTGCCTGCTGCCATCAGGTTCTTGGGATTGGAAGTTAAGGATTTTTACTCATAGTGTTACCAGCTCAGTTTCCCCTATTTGGGACAAAGATTAAGAGTAGACTATAAAAAAACCATTCAGGAAAAGCCTTTCGTGTGGGGTTTGGCATGCATGAGAGAAGCTGGCAGGAAGGTAACAATCCTCAAACAGTGAAAACCAGGCAGCTTATCTGCTGAAAGAGGAGCACACACAACCCATGACAGCTAGTTTAACCAATCACAAGCCTCCCACAAGCATCTACCACAGGTTTTCCACTGAATCACTGAGGAGGTGCCCTCTTCCTGGTGCATGATGGCCAGAGCCATCTCTCCTTCATGAGGCTGATGACCCATATGAAGTCACCCTGACTTCTGTAAGGTATCTTGAGAGGTTCTGACTGAACCACTGCCCCCAGACATAAATTGTGATTTCAGTGTTCCTGCAACCTGCATGGGCCTCCCTGTACACCTCTGGTGTGTTCAGATCAGCTAAGCTGCTATGTGACAGTCTGGATGGTCATCCAAGGAAGAGCTGTTTGGCTGACATCGCCCAGCTCAAGGCAATCAGCACAAGGGGAAGATTTGATAGCTATCAATCAAAGGGCCAAAAAAAGATCCATCTTCCCAGTAGCTTAGCTTATCTGAAAGACAACTAAGTACCAACAAGTGCTTTTAATAAGGACTTATGACATCCAGATTTTAATAACACTTAGCAGTGTTTAACGTCTGGCCAACTATCTTTAGGGAGATATGGAACACTTGGATCTGCCTCAGTATAGAGCAGTGGTTCTTAACCTTTGGGTCACAACCCCCCACAGGGCCGCATATTGGATATCCTGCATATAAGATATTTATATTATAATTCATAGCAATAGGAAAATTACAATTTTGAAGTAGCAACAAAATAATGGTATGGTTAGGGGTCACCACAACATGAGGAACATGCATTAAAGTGTTGCCACATTAGGAGGGTTGAGCTCCACTGCCAGAGTGTTTTGAAAATCGGTGGCACCATTTTATTTTCTAAGCAAAGATTTTGGAGGACTCTAGTTGATCTGAATCTTTATAAATATTTAGTTTTATAAGGTTAATGTTTTGGCCATTCTAGTAATCCATATCCTTCAAAATGATGCCACAAGCTGTTGAGAAGCACTCAGGATATAAGACCATGGGCAATACAGTATATTCAGGTTCTGTTGACTACTCTCTAATTTTAAAACCTACCACAAACCCACATGTTTAAGATATGACATCTGATCTGTAAGTCCTTTAAAAATAATGAACTAGAATGGGACAAGAACACCACATGAAGATCAACAGAATCAACCAACCTAGACCCCTGGTGGCTTAGAGACTGAAACACTAACCAAAAAAAAAGAATAAAAAAGCATATGTAGACTAGACCCAGACCTCCCCCTATACATATATAGATGATAGGCAGCTTGGTTTTCATGAAGATCCCTTAGCAAGTTGGGAGGGGCAGTCTTGGTCATAGACTCTGTTGCCTGTTAGTGAGACAACTTATTCTAGCTGGGCTGCCATGTCAGGGCAAGAGGAAGCTCTCTTAGTCATCGTGTGACTGATGAACTGAGGAGGTTTGATATGTGGGGTCTCCACTCATCTGAGGGGAAGGAAAGGAGAGAGAGAGAGGCACAAGAGGGTGAGACCAGGAGGGAAGAAGGGAGGGGGCTGTGATTGAGATATAACTTGAATAAATAAATAAATGTTGAAAAAAATGAATTAATTTGTGGTTTGTCTTCTTATTCTCTTTGGAAGCAGATGTTTTAAATCGGTTGGATTTAAAACAATGTAGTCAGTTTCCCCTCATGTTGGTTGTGTTGTGGATAGTCTCTACTATGGACAAACTCAAGGACTTGTGAATCACTCTGGAAGCATTCTTCCTGGTTGTTTATTGGTTTTGTGTTTAAATTTCTCCCCTTGCATAGCTCCATCCCAAGATTAATAGCAACAAATCAATGGTTGCTGAGAGAATTCATCTTCTTCAGGTATGAGGAGGCTGAAAGATTATCCAATCCCAAACAGTCAGTCCTACTCACATATACATATGAGCAACACTAAACAAATTTAGCAAGTTTTATTATAAATTTCTATGTATATATGTAATAATAATTAAAGAATAAAAGGCCATGACGTTGAGAAGGAGTAGTGGGGCACACAGGAGGCATTTGAGAGAGAAGCTCGCTGTAGCATGGGTGATATCACACGAAAGCTCCATTTCTAGAGGCCTCTATAAAATTTGTTGGTAGCTCATCTCCTGGAGTCTCCTCTCATCAATTGTTACTGCCTATATAACCTTGAGAAGTACTAGGTGTTAGATTCCCTGATAGGTGGACAGATGGGGAGAGAGGTAATAAAGATGGTAAAGTTCAAAGATGTCAGGCTTCTTCCTCATCCTCTTGGCCTGAGACAAAAGCCTGGCAGCTTAAACAAAGGCCTTGTGGGATTTTTCTCCTGCCTGTATGTTCCTTGCTCATGGACTGACTCAGCAAGTTCAAAGCTGGATCAGGACGCATTTTCACAAGAATTGTGGGCCAATCAGCTATCCCAGGAGAAGAAGACCTTTCACCCTTTAAAAACTCCCAGCCTCCAAGGAGAAGCTGGTCTTGACTCCAGAGTGCCCCCTTTGCCTTGTGAGCTTCTTTTCCTTGTGTGCCTGCTATATGTGTGTTTCTTCACCCCTGATAAAAGCCTTTTTTTCAACTGCTGATTCTGTCTGCTCTTGTTTACAGTGTTTGCAATTTCCGTAGCAGTTATCTGTTGTATTTTATATTTTTTTCTACCATTTAATACTTTAACTAGTAGAGAAAACACACCTGATCAAGAAGACCCCTAGATAGAAAGATTTTTGGGAAGAGCCTTGTGTATCTTGTAAGTTTCAGGATCTTCCTGAGTCTTAGAGTTTTGTTAGGTTCCTGAGTCATAGCTTATATGTGTCAGTCTATTGGATACCATTTCCCTTCATATTCCCTCAGGTTATACAGCCTTTGTCTCAAGGAGGAATGGGTATATTACATATATTACAGGGTTTTTCTATTTTCACATCAGACTTATCTCATACACCCCATGTTTTATAACTTCACCAGTTAGACTGTGAGGAACTCTTTTATTCCTTGTTTAAGTCCTTTCCAATGCAAGTAGTTCAGATGCTGAATGTTCCCTGATTATCAGTTTCTTGTACTGAGCTGGCACTGCATGCTACATCATGGGTTTTCTCTTCATCTTCATTAAAGACTGAACCTGAAGGCTATACATTCTATCATTTCTATTGCATTCTTTTCTTTTCACTACCCAATTCTTCACTGTTGGATATCAGAAAGGCCTCTTCATTTACATTCTTCAAGCAGTAGAAACAATAAGACAACGCCTCCACCTCAGCCTCCATGTTTTCTCTTTTTCCTGCCAAGAAAGGCTAATGTGCTGGTGTTTTAGTCACTGTTCTATTACTGTGGGGAGGCACCATGACCATGACAACTGTTTTAAGAGAAACCATTTAATTGGGGCCTTGCTTACAGTTTCAGAGGCTTAGTACAATATCATCATGGTGGAGAGCATGGTGACAGGCTTGGCAGGCAGGTACTGGAGAAGTAGTTGGGACTTGCATCCTTATTCACAGTCAGAGAGATTGATGCTGAGCCTGGCATGGGCTTTTGAAACTTCAAGGTCCATCCCCAGTAACATACTTCCTCCAACAAGGCTACATTTCCTAATCCTTCTCAAATAGTGTCATTCCCTGATGACCAAGCATTCAAATAAATGGGCCTCCGGGGGTCATTCTTATTCAGACCACCACAGCTGGATAACATCTTCAAGCCTTTTTTTATTGTAACTCTTCCTTTATGTGGGCAAGTTCTTTTGGGGTTGACAGCTAAGCATCAGATGAATGTCTTTTCACTCACAACAAAGGCCGTGAAACTGACTCTGCAACCTGCTTACAATTGTGTCTCATATATGCTACTTTTAGAGCATACACCATATTCTCTAGCCCATCAACCATTTAGGAGGATATACTTTGTGTGGTGGACCCCATCCATCAGCCAGGCATGCTGCCCCATTTAGAGGAATATGATTACCTTGGAATTTCCCCAAGGACACTCCACTCTCAGATAGCTTGGCCTTTTTAGCATGTCTTATCACATTCATCCCAGGAGCATGCAATTACCCCTACAAATAGAGAAGTACACCACGAGGAGAGGATCCCATATTGAGATCACCTCCTCAGACCCTGTATCTTCACACAGGCCAGCCTCAGTTACAAATCTCAGCACCGATTGCAGGGGCCACACAATTGCTCGCAACTCATCTTTGGTCATGGTTTGGTCACTGGCTGTGTTGTGTGACTTTCCCTGGAGAGATATGAACTCTCTCTAAGACTCTGGTTCTCATCCCCCAGCTTCCAGTTCCTTCACGCTTCAAGACCACAGGGTCTAGCTTCCTCCTTTTTGAATTGTGTCCTGAAAACCAAATATGCGTGCAAAGAACTCAGGGTGTTTTGATTTTAGCTTCTGAGGATTTTTTTTTTTTTGACATGGGTCTGTCTATGTAACTCAGGCTTGTCTGAGCTTTCTACATAGCTCAGTCAGTCCCCAAAGTTTTATCCTCTCTCTGCTTTTCAAGTGCTGGGTATGCACAGCCACATTTTCCCTTGTTTGTTTCCAATGTCTGAAAAAGCAATACTTTGTTCAGATTTGCAGATTTCTTGTTATTAAGGTATATAACTGGTGTTTGCTATTTAATGGTTCTTCTTTCTTCCACCCTTCTCCACCCCTTCTATTCTTCCCTTTCAAGCCCCTAGCACTAGATAAGAAAGGAGAAGAGATAGAGAGGAAAGGAAAGAGTTCTCTGAATAAAGTCAGGGGTTGGAAAGGGGGGAATGTTATTGTTAGAGAACTTCCTGATGATTAAGGGCATGGAGCTCCTTGGGGGAAGTTTGATTTTTGCCCTCAGGATAGCTAATTTCTTCCTCTTGTTGCTTTTTTTGTACACAACTACTTAAGAAACCATGAGCAACAGCAACCAAAAGCAATCAAGAACTAACCAACAATCCGCACTGCCTCTTGGGGTCCTAACATTTATATACTCTCTGAAAAGTCCCCAGAATTCCAAACCACGCCCCACCAGGGCACAAGGCAAATCATAGTCAGCTGCTCTGAAGTAGCCCCATATCCCCACACCTGGGATTAAACCTCTTATCCCCATCTCTGGGATTAAAATGAAAACATATTCTTATAATATTTCTGTGGTTTTAAAAAGAATCTTTTTTTCATTTTGTGAATTTCACATCATGCACCCTATTCCCATCCATCTCCTACCTCCCCTATACTCTCCCTCCAATCCATGCAACCTCCCCCAACAGAAAAAAAATCTCATGTGGAAGCTGTAGTATGTCACAGTATGCCCCACAATATTCCCCCTTGTCCACACTTTTTTTGCTTGCAAATATTCATTACAATGACTCCTTGGTCTGGTACAAGACCTCTGTCTTCTGCTACTTTATTGATACTGGAATCTCGGAATCTCACTGGGATTTCTCTCAGATATCCTGTTGTTGGCTTGTATCATAGAAATCCTGAGGTTTTGGGTCCATGGAAATGGCTCTTCATATACACCAGTAGTTCATCCATGGGGTATATATTGGGGTGGGTCAACTCAAAGCCCTGGTTTCGGGCCTGCAATCACCACATCCAGGGCCAGTTCTACTATGCTGCCGAGATGAGGTGCAGGGCCTGCTCTCCTGAGTGCAGCAGCCTGTAAGGGGCAGGGGCAGCTCTTTTGTTCTTGTGACCCCATTGGGGCCACAAGATCTCCTGTCCATCACTGGTGGTGAGGGTAGAAGAGACGGGAGGGGATCTCTCCCTCACAAACACTACCACAAAGTAGATAAAAAGCAGTACTGTCTCTCCCACACTCACACCCTTGGGGTCAGCTCATCCACAACCCCTTCATCCAGGGCCTGCTATACTGTGCTGTCCAGGTGAGTTGTAGGGCTTGCTCTCCCAAGTGGTGCAGCTGGTAAAGGAGAGGGCCTGATCTTCTGCTCTCAAGACCCCAGGGCATTGTCTCCCACCTGCTAAGAGTGATGAGGGGTGAAGGAGAGGAGGGCATCTTTCCTTTGTCCATACATCCACAGAGAAATGAGTGGTAGGGCCAGCTCTCCCAAGCTTGCATCGTTGGAGCCAGCTCACTTCCAACTCTCAAAGTGTTCATGACCTGCTTTTGTGAGTACTGCAGGGACAGGGTTGCCTCTCCTGCTCTTATGCCTCTAGGGCCAGTTCTCCCATGATGCTCAGTTGAGGGGTAGGCCAGTTTTGTACAGCCCTCAGATGTCAACATGTCACCAGGTGGCAGCTCAGACCAGGGATGTTCACCTGGTTGTTGGTGGTAACAGACCCTACTGCTGCAAGACCATGGACCCAGACATGGCACTTGTTGGCAGCAGAGGCCAGGACCCCACCATGGTTCCAGGTGGAATCACCAGCTGCGCATATCAGGCTGTTCCTCATTACTCTAAATTTTCCAGTTCTGCCTCTCTTCATTGTGCCCATATCCTTCTGTTTCTCTTTCATTTCTCCACCACTTACTTCCTCCTCTTATTGGTTCCCATGTTCTCTGAGTGTCTGGGATTATCTCAGGAGTGCCATGTGCACTTGTGCATTGTGCATTACAGTGCCTAGCAAGGGTCATCTCCAGTATAGTCTGACCTCCAGGCCTGCATGGCACCAGACTTACGTTCATCTCAGGCTAGCTCCCTGTCCAGGCCCCATTGTACCAGTCTGGTGGTTGTCTCTGGCTCACTCCTCACCCAGCTCTCCCGAGTGGCCATTTGCCTGGGGTCTGTTGTGCCAGGCAGGGTTCTTCTAGTGTCTGGCTTGCTTCCTATCTTGGGAGCCCATCTGGTGCTTGTCTGGTGCTGAACAGGTGGTCATCAGAGGCTAGCTCTCTGTCCAGGTCCCCTGGAGCTGAACTGGTGGTGGTCTCAGGCTTGATTTTTTCAGGGTATGTTAGGCTACTATTCATTCAGATGTTCATAGGTCAGAACACTGAATGTAGGCACAGCCTCTCTCCTTTCTGTCACCTACAGATGCACATGGGACATAGCAGCCTCATCTGCAATGGCTCTAGGGGCAGGATATTTCTGTGTCTTTAAAGAAATCAAAATTCCAAAACTCTCACTACAAAAGGAAGAAGAATAAATAAATCATTCCCTGATATTCTGAATTGACTGGAAACAGTTTCTCAAAACACATTTTTGATGCATTTCCATGTTGAATCAAGTAAATTTAACTCATATTTTTTTGTGTACATTCTTTTGGCTTCAAGGACAGAACCAATAGCTTTATTTTTGCTAAACAAGCACTCTACTACTGATCCACACCACCAACCAAGTTCAAGTTCATGTTTAAATATTTTCTTATCCATCTATTGCTTGATTGATTTTGGTTTTGTATGTGTGTACATGTGTATGCCATAGTACATGTGTGGAGGTCAGTGGACAATTTGTGGAAGTTGAGTTTTCCATTCTATCATTTGGGCCCCAGGGGTCAAACTTAAGTCATCAGGCTTGGTGAAAAGTGTCTCTACCAGCTGAACCATATCACTAGCTCCCATAGTTCATACTTTTACTCATTATATGAATAGATTGTACTTTAACCTTTTATTAGAATATTAATATGCAGAATAGAACCCTTTGTTCTCAAGACATGTTCATTATAGACAGTAGGTTGTACCAAATTATTTTTCAAAGTGGTTCAATAACATTTTCATTCATTTATACCATATAATGGTACCTAGTTCTTCACATCATAATGGTGCATTATTGAACACAAAAGTTTTGAGCTGTGGGCTGGAAAGACAGCTCAGTGGTTAGGAGTACATGTGTATTGTTCTTGGGGAAGACACAGGTTTGGTTCCTAGCAACCACATTGGAAGGCTCTTAACCATCGAGAACTCTGGCTCTAGGGGATCCAATGCCCTCTCTGGCCTCCATGGCTACTGAAACTCTACTCCTCCAATACATACACAAATTAAAAATGAAATTAAAATTGAAAATAATATTAGGACAATGTAAGGAAGACAATAGCTAACTTTTTTGTTTTCTTGAGTACTATTAATGTCAATTATGTTTTATCATTATGTGTTCAGTGGTGTATATGTTTTACTGTTCTCAATTATTTGTATGTATATATCCTTAGCTCATTTTTCTTTTTTTAAATATTTATTTATTACTTCAGGTTACATCACCATCTTTCCACCCGTCCCAGTCCCGCCCTCCCACCCTCTATCCCCTATCCCTTCCATCCCACTCCTTTGGAGTGGAGTGTCCCTACATAACAGTCCCCCAACCCAGTTCAGGGGTCATATGAGGACCAAGAGCTTTCTCATATACTGGGGGCCTACAAGGCAGCCCCACTAGGGAAAAGTGTCTCATTGATAGGAAACAAACAAAGTCTATGTTCCTGTTCTCCTGGGTGCATTGGTTGTAGTATAGTTATCCTGTACTATATGGCTAAAAATCTGATTATAAGTGAATAGATGCCATGTGTATCCTTCTGAGTCTGGGTTAGCTCACTCAGGATGGGTTTCTCTAGTTCCAACCATTTGGCTGAAAATTACATGATTTCATTTTTTTCTGATGGCTGAGTAGTATTCCATTGTGTAGATGTACCACAGTTTTTTAATCCATTCCTCAGTAGAGGGACATCTGGGTTATTTCCAGTTTTTAGCTATTACAAATAAGGCTTCTATGAACATAGATGAGGAAACTTCCTTGTGATTTGGTGAGGAATCATTTGACTATTCTAAGTTTTCTAAGATATCCCCAGACTGATTTCCATAGTGGTTGTACAACATTGCACTCCTACCAGCAATGGAGGAGGGTTCCCCTTTCTCCATAACCTCACCAGCATGTGCTGTCATTTGAGCTTTTGATCTTAGTGATTCTGACAAGTGTGAGATGGAATCACAGAGTCTTCTTGAGTTGCATTTCTATGATGATTAAGGATGCTGAGCATTTCTTCAAGTTTCTGTCAGCCATTAGGGATTCCTCCTTTGTGAATTCTCGGTTTAGCTCAGCTCTCCACCTTTTGATTGCATTATTTGGTTTCTTGGCATTTAATTTCTTGAGTTCTTTGTATATCATGGATATTAGCCCTCTATCAGATGTGGGGTTGGTAAAGATCTTTTCCCAATCTGTAGGTTGCCATTTTGTTTGAATGACAGTGTCTTTTGCCTTACAGAAGCTTTTCAGTTTCATGAGGTCCCACTTATTGATTGTTGGTCTTAGGTCCTGAGTTGTTGGTGCTCTGTTCAGGAAGTTGTCACCTGTGCCGATGAATTCCAATGTTTTCCCCACTTTCTCTTCTAATAGATTTAGTATGTCAGGCCTTATGTTAAGGTCTTTGATCCACTTGGACTTAAGTTTTGTACAAGGTGATAAGTATGGGTCTAATTTCACTCTTTTACATGTCAATATCCAGTTGGACAAGCACCATTTGTTGAAAATGCTGTCCTTTATCCATTGTACGGTTTTGGTTCCTTTGTCAAAAATTAAGTGACCATAGGTGTGCGGGTCCATTTCTAGGTCTTCAATTCGATTCCATTGATCCACTGGTCTGCTTCTATACCAGTACCATGCTGTTTTTATTACTATCACTCTGTAGTACAGCTTGAAATCTGGGATGGTGATACCTCCAGATTTTTTTTTTTTTTTTTTTTACAGGATTGATTTAGCTATTCTGGGTTTTTTGTTATTCCATATGAAGTTGAGTATTGTCTTTTCCAGGTCTATAAAGAATTGTGGTGGTATTTTGATAGAAATTGCATTGAATCTGTGTATTGCTTTTGGCAGGATGGCCATTTTTATTATGTTGATCCTACCTATCCATGAGCATGGGAGATCTTTCCATCTTCTGATGTCCTCTTCATTTTCTTTCTTCAAGGACTTGACTTTCTTGTCATACAGGTCTTTCACTTGCTTGGTTAGAGTTACCCCCAGGTATTTTATGTTGTTTGTGGCTATTGTGATGGGTGTTGTTTCCCTAATTTCTGTCTCAGCCCATTTATTTTTTGTATAAAGAAGGGCTTCTGATATTTTTGAATTAATATTGTATCCAGCCACCTTGCTGAAGGTGTTTATCAGCTGTAAGAGTTCTCTGGTGGAATTTTTGGGGTCGCTTATGTATACTATCATATCATCTGCAAATGGGATAATTTGACTTCTTCGTTTCCGATGTTTATCCCCTTGATGTCCATGTCCTTTAGCTGTCTTATTTCTCTAGCAAGAATGTCAAGTACTATGTTGAAGAGATATAGTGAAAGTGGACATCCTTGTCTTGTCCCTGAGTTTAGAGGAAATGCTTCTTCTCTCCATTTAATTTGATGTTGTCTACTGGCTTGCTGTATATCACTTTTATTATTTCTAGGTATGGTCCTTGTATGCTTGTTCTCTCCAGGATGTTTAGCATGAAGGGGTGTTGGATTTTGTCAAATGCTTTTTTCAGCATCTAATGAGATGATCATGTGGTTTTTTTTCTTTCAACTTGTTTATATGTTGAATTACGTTGATGGATTTTCATATGTTTAACCATCCCTGCATTCCTGAGATGAAGCCTACTTGATCATGGTGTATGATATTTTTGATATGTTCTTGGATTTGAGTTGCCACTATTTTATTAAGTATTTTTGCATCTATATTCATGAGGAGATTGGTCTGAAGTTCTCTTTCTTTGTTGGGTCTCTTTGTGGTTTAGGAATCAGAGTGACTCTGGCCTCATAAAATGAGTTTGGTAGTGTTCCTTCTGATTCTGTGGAAGAATTTGAAGAGTATTGGTATTAGCTCTTCTTTGAAGGTCTAGTAGTTCTGTGCTGAAACCATCTGGTCATGGGCTTTTTTTGGTTGGGAGATTTTTAATGACTGTTCCTATTTCCTTAGAGGTTATAGGGCTGTTTAACCTGTTAATCTCATCTTGATTTAACTTCGGAAGGTGGAAAATCAAGAAAATTGTCCATTTCACTTAGGTTTTCAAATTTGGTGGAGTATAGACTTTTAAAGTAGAACCTAAAGATTCTCTGGATTTCCTCAATGTCTGTTCTTATTTCTCCCTTTTCATTTCTGATTTTGTTGATTTGGGTTTTTTTTTTTCCCTCTGCCTTTTAGTCAGTTTGGCTAAGGGTTTGTCTATTTTGTTGATTTTCTCAAAGAGCCATCTCTTGGTTTCATTGATTCTTTGTATTGTTCTTTTTGTTTTTAAGTTGTTGATTTCAGCCCTAAGTTTGATGATTTCCTGCCTTCTGCTCCTCTTGGGAGTGTTTGCTTCTTTTTTTTTTTCCAGTTTTTCCAGTTCTTCCAGTTCAGCTGTTAATTTGCTAATATGAGCTGTCACAATTTTCTTTTTGAAGGAACTTAATGCTATGAACTGTCCTCATAGTACAGCTTTCATTGTGTACCATAGGTTTGGATATGTTGTGCCTTCCTTTTCGTTGGATTTTAAGAAGTCTTTGATTTCCTTCTTTATTTTTTCCCTGACCCAGTAGTCATCCAGTAAAGAGTTGTTCAGTTCCCCTGAGTGTGTAGGCTTTCTGTTATATCTGTTGTTGTTGAAGTCCAGCTTTATTCCATGGTGGTCCGAGAAGATACAAAGGGTTATTTCAATTTTCTTGTATCTTTTGAAGCTTGCTTTGTGCCTGACTATATGGTTGATTTTGGAGAAGCTTCCATGGGGTGCTGAGCAGAAGGTGCATACTTTTGTGTTCGGGTGAAACGTTCTGTAGATATGTGTTAGGTCCATTTGGTTCATGACCTCTGTTAGACTCATTATTTCTCTGTTTGGTTTCTGTCTTGATGACCTGTCCATTGTTGTAAGTGGGGTGTTGAAGTCTCCCACTACTAATGTGTGTGGATCAACATGTGGTTTAAGTTTTAGAAGAGTTTCTTTTACAAATGTAGGTGCCCTTGTATTTGGGACATAGATATTCAATATTGAGATGTCCTCTTGATTAATATTTCCTTTAATGAGTATGTAATGCCCTTCTCTATGTTTTTTGACTAACCTCAGTTGAAAGTCTATTTTATTTGATTCTAAGATGGCTACTCCAGCTTACTCCCTGGGTCCATTTGCATGGAAAACCTTCTCCCAGCCCTTTATTCTGAGGTAGCATCCATCTTTGTTAGTGAGATGTATTTCTTGTATGCAGCATAATGATGTGTCTTGTTTAGGGATCCATTCTGTGAGCCTGTGTCTTTTTACTGGGGAGTTGAGTCCATTGATGTTGATGGATATTAATGACCAAAGGTTGTTATTTCCTATTATTTTGGTGTAGGTGGTGGTTGTGTGTTTCTTTTGGTTTAGCTGTAGTGGAGTTTTTTGCTTCCTCTGTTTTCTTGGGTGTAGTTATCCTCTCTGGGTTTGAATTTTCCTTCTAAAATCTTCAGCAGGGCTGGATTTATGGGTAGGTACTGTTTAAATTTGATTTTGTCATGGAATGTCTTGTTTTCTCCATCTATGTTGATGGAGAGTTTTGCTGGGTATAGTAGTCTGGCTGGGCACCTATTTTCTCTCAGGGCTTGTTGGACGTCTGCCCAGGTCCTTCTGACTTTTAAAGTTCCTGAGAAGTTGGGTGTAATTCTGATTTCCTGGTGTGAGTCTTTCTTTGTTCTCTACATTTGGAGTTTCTATTATTATGTGGCGAGAGGAGTTTCTTTTCTGATCTAATCTGTTTGGTGTTCTGTATGCCTCTTAGAATTTTATTGGCATCTCTTTCTTTAAGTTTGGGAAGTTTTCTTCTATGATTTTGTTGAAGATGTTTCCTGGACCTTGGAGTTGGGTGTCTTCTCTTTCCTCTATGCCTATAATTCTTAGGTTCCATCTTGTCATCGAGTCCTTGATTTCTTGGATGTTATGGGTGAGAACTTTTTTAGATTTCTGATTTTCTTTGGTTGTTGTACTGATTTCTTCCCTCGAATCTTCCATGCCTGAGATCCTGTCTTCCATCTCTTGTATCCTATTTTTGATACTCATGTCTGTAGTTCCTGTTCTCTTCCCTTGAATCTCCACTTCCAGGAATAACTCTTAGTGTGTTTTCTTTATTGCTTCTACTTCCAATTTCAAGTCTGGAACCATTTTATTCATTTTATATGTTTCCTGTTCCAATTTGTTTGTCTTTTTCTGCAAATCTTTCAAATCTTCTGAATCTTTCATTGCCTTGTCTCTTTCCTGCTCATGTTGGGCTTCGTTGGCTTGGAGGTCTCTAATGGTATTCTCTAATGCTTTTATTTGTAAAGTTGAGGATTCTTTGTATTCTTTCAGTGTTTTCATTTCTCCTTGAAAGGACTCCATCATTTTCCTAAGTATAGATTTGTCATCATTTTCATGTGTTTCAGCTGTGTTGGGTTGTTCAGGGCTTGTTATATTAACCTCGCTGTATTTTGTTGGAGTCATATTTCCCTGATTTCGTCAGTTTTGTTCTTTTGCTGACCTTTAACCATCTGGTTGCCCTAATCTGATTGTTCCTGATGTCTTCTGGAACGTTTCCGTAGCACTGCCGTCCTCTTTAGGGTGTTGCAGTGACCGTGTGAATATTGGGCGCTCAGGTAGCCAGGAGGTACCTCTATCTTGCAGTTGGAGCTACCTCCCAAGACCCTGCAGTAATCAGATCTGCGGGAGACTGTACCAGTGCAGGAAGAGCAGCCCTCTGCTCTGTCTGAGAGCAATGTTCTTTCAAGTGATTGTATATCCAGTGGAGGGACCTTTATTTCCAACACCTTTCTGGGTAAGCCCAGACATGCTTGTGCCTTTCTGTCAGCCACTGCATGACTTTTATTGCTTTTGCAGCAGGGTCTGCGCGGGCCTCTGCTCTGGGTCCTGGGCCTGTATCCCGCACCAGTGGCCTCTGCTCTGTACCTCGGACTTCTGCCCCATGCCGCTGGTGTCTGCTTTGGACCCCGAGTCTGTGTCCCTGGCCACTAACCTCTGTTTTGGGCCCCAAGACTGTGCCTCAAACCGTTGACCTCTGCTTTGGGACTGAGCCTGTCCACTGGCTGGGTTTTTGAGTGGCTCTTGCTCACTTCTGAGGCTCGCTCCTTGGTCTGGGTTCTGCTCAGTGCCGGTCACTGTGCCCCGCTGCCTGTATCCATGCGGTGCTCTGGCCCACTGCTTGAATTCACCTGCGTGCTGCTCACTGCTGCCAGGGTCTACACTGGGTTCTGTGCTGCACTGCGCTGTGCCCTGCATCCCCACCAGGCTGTGTCATGGCCCACGACCTAGGTAGGTCTGTTTACCTGAGTGTCTTAGGGTCCCACGAGGTACCCCCACTAGTCCCTGGGTTGGCCCGGTGTGACCCTCCAGGTTCACTCTTCTCAGGATGTTGCTCAGCTTGTTTATATTTCTGCGATGTTGTAGCTGTTTTCACCCTGAGCTCAAAATGTGTCCCTGCCAACTGCTGCCATCTTGGATCTCCGCCTTAGCTCATTTTTCTACTGCATTTCTCCTTATTACTGGTGCATAAATATTTTGAAAGTTATACATCTATATGTCAGTTGCTGGCAAGTGTTTTTCAGTATGGAACTTGTGTTCCATTTCATCCACATCCTTTCTTGAGCATGCATTTATTTTAATGTTCACATGCTTAATCTTATGGATACTTCCTTTATACTTTCATCTTAGTTTGTAAGAAAGTCTTCTTATTCTAAGTCATGTAATGAATTTCTGTTTTTGCGAAGTTCTTATTATCTTGCCATCTTATTGTAGGGTTTTAAATATTTTTTAATATTTGATGTATTTATTATATGTTTTTTGTTGAAAAATTTTTATTGTGTGAATTTCACACCATGCACCCTGTTCCCTCTCATCTCCCACCTCCCCTCAGACCTATTCTCCACCCTTGCAATCTGTCCCAGCATAAAAAAATAAAATCTCATTGTGGAAGCTGGAGTGTGTCTCAGTATGTCCCACAATATTCCCTTGTATCCACACATTTTGCTTGTAAATGTTCATTAAAATGACACCTTGGTCTGGTACAAGGCCTCTGGCTTCTGCTACTTTGTCAATACTGGAACCTCACTGGAACTCCTCTCAGATATGCTGTAACTGTCCTGTGTCATGGAGATCCTGTAGTTTTGGGTTGTAGAACTGACCTCTTCTTGCACTCCAGCAGTTCATCCATGGGGTAGATGTTAGGGTGGGCCAACTGAAAGCCCTGGTTCTGGACCTGCAACCACAACTTGCAGGGCCAGTTATACTATGGAAATGTGCAGGGCCTGCTCTCCTGTGTGCTGCTGCATGTGAGGGGCAGGGAGAGCTCTCCTGCTCTTGTGACTCCATCTGGACCAGATCTGTCAGCCAATGGTGGTGAAGGCAAAAGGGAGGGGAGGGCATCTCTCCCCAGCCAACACCACCACATAGCATACAAAAGGCAGGGCTGGCTCTCCCACACTCACTCCCTCAGGGCTGGCTCACCCACAACTCCCATATCTAGGACCAGCTGTAGTGTGCTATCCAGGCCAGGTGCAGGGCCTGCTCTCCAGTGTGCTGCAGCATATGAGGGGCAAGGACAACTCTCTTGCTCTTGTGACCCCATCTGGGCCAGGTCTCACCCCAGGGCTTGGTCTTCACAATCCCCACATCTAGGGCCAGGCAGAGCTCTTCTAGTTTCTGGCTTGTTTCCTGTCCTGGGGGCCCATCAGGTGCTTGCCTGGTACTGGTCTGGTAGTCATCACAGGCTGCCCAACGGTACCAAAGTGGTGTTGGTGTCCAGCTTGCTTTTTTTTTTTCCCAGAAGTTTTAGGCTGCTATTCATTCAGATGTTCATAGGTCAGAACACTGAATGTAGATGTAGCCTCTCTCCTCTCTGCTACCTACTGATGCACATGTGACACAGCAGCCACCTCTGTAATGCATCTAAGGGCAGGGAATTTAAATATTTTTAAATTTATATTTTATGACTGTGAGCAAGAGATTTGATCTTTTTTGATATAAAGGATCTGTTGTATCAGCTTTATTGATGCTCCTTTCTTTCACATCATGTACCCTAGTCCTGCTCATCTCCTACCCCCTTATATATGTTCTTTAACCTTGGAACCTACCTCCTCCAAATAAACACACACACACACACACACAAGCAAACAAAGCTTAGAAAACATCTCATTGTGGAAGCTGTAGTATGTCACAGTGTGTCCCACAGTACATCCCTCTGTCCATACATCTTCACTTGCAAATGTTTACTGCAGTGAGTCATTGGTCTGGTTCGAGACCTCTGGCTTCTGTGACACCGTCAATATTGGATCCTCACTGGGACTTCTCCTGGTTATCCTGTTGTTGTCCATGGAGATCCTGTAGCTTTGGAATAGCAGGACTGGACCTTTCATGTGTTTCAACCATTAGAAGATGATGTAGATTTTGGGGTAGGGCAACTCAGAGCCCTGGATGTGGGCCTGGGTGGTAGCTGAGCTGGTCAGTGTGCTGGCTCTCCTTATCTTCACTGCCAGGATGATCTCTCCAGCACTGCTCTGGCTAGGCAACCCCATGCCACCATCTGCGGTAGGCAGAGTCATTTCTTCTGCTCTCATGCCCTCTGGGCTGGTACACTCACACCCACACCTCCAGGGCCAGCTCTACTGTGCTGCCCAGTCAAGGTTTGGGACCCACTCTCCCAACTGCTGCAGCCTGTGAGGGACTGGACCAGCTGTCCTGCTCTCACACCCTCAGGGATGATTCACCTGCGCCTTTGACATCAGAGCCATTTCCACTGTGTTGTCCAGGTGAGGTTCAGGGACCACTCTCTGGAGTGCTATAGCTAGTGAGGGGACAGGGTTAGCTGTCCCACTCTCATATCTTCAGGGACAGCTCTCCTGACTACTGCAGGTGGCAAGGGGGAAGGACATCATCCCCACACCCATGCCACCTCACAGCAGACAAGTAGTGGAGTCAACTCTCCCACACTTTCACCCTAGGGGCCAGCTCACCTGGAACCCCCTCCACCAGGGCCAGCTCTACTGTGGGGCCCAGGAGAGGTACAGGGTCCTCTCTCCAGAGTGCTGCAGCTGATGAGGGGCATGGATAGCTCTCTCCCTCTCATGACCCTGTGGGCAGCTTTCCTGGTAAGGGGTATGGAAGCCGATGATGGGCAGGGTAGGGGGTGACATCACCTCTGTGCTCGTGACACCCCACAGCAGAGGAGTGGTGGGGTCAGCTCTCCCACACTCACGCTCTCAGAGCCTGCTCACCCACACCCCTGCCACCAGCTCCATTGTGCTTCCTGGGTGAGTAGCAGGGACCCTGATCTCTAAGGGCTGCCAGTGAGAAGTGGGGCCATCTCTCCAAAATGTAACTGCCAGAAGGGATGGGGCCAGCTGTGCACAGTCCCTGGACACCCACATGGTCCTCAGGGACTGCCCTACCCAGGGACTTCACCACATTCTCTAATGGTAATATGAGCCACGAGCATTGATACTGACCCCCTACCACTCCATGACCCTCAGAAGCAGTTCGGGCTGGGACTTCACCATGGCCCCAGGTGGTGGGGCTGGCTACTCACAACTGGCTACTCCTCTTCACCCTCAAGTCTCCAGTTTCACCTTTCTTCATAATGCACAAGCTGCTCCACTTCTCTTTCTGTCCATCTCTCCACCACACACTTGCACATTGTGGTGGCTTCCACTACAGGCTGTCCACACAGCTGGCAGGCCCCTCGGTGGCATCTTCCAGCAAGTGGGCATCTATGGCCTCCCTGTGCTGTGTACTGGAGGGCCAGATTATGGGTGGCATGGCAATCCACAGGTCTTCCTCCCATGATGCGCTGTGTTGGTAGGTGGGGCTCTGTGTGTCTATGGCCCACCCTTGCATGATGTGGGGCAGAGGGCAGGTCTGTGGTGTCTTTACCTGTCCACACCTTGTTGCATAGTGGAACATAGGTCTCTGTCTTTCTCCTCCCGTGCTGTGCTGCCTGGATTTGATTTTTTTTCAATATTTATTTCTTCAAGTTACATCCCAAACAGAGCCCCCTCCCTTCTCCCCTCCCAGTCCTAGCCTCCTGACATCTTTCCCCTCTCCTTCCTATTCTCTCTCTCTCTCTCTTAAATTTAGGGTGTATCTTTTCACCCCTCAACATCTTCCCCTTTTAGTCCCATAAAAGGTTCTTTTTCTTATAACAATAAATACAAAATAAGAACAATTAGACAACAATTATGATAATTGTAAGGTACAGCATATGTTCCCAATATCTAATCCATATGTATTTGGCAACTAATAATAATCTTCTATTATCCATCTATCTCAGAGAGACAAGCAACATTTACATATTCAAATATACAGAGATAGATAGATGGTCTTCAAAAACCTCAAGAGATCTGTAGAATATGGCATTGAAAGATATTTTCTTTTTCTTTTTCTTTTTTTGTTTTTGTTTTTCGAGACAGAGTTTCTCTGTGTATCTTTGGCTGTCCTGAACTCACTTTGTAGACCAGGCTGGCCTTGAACTCACAGAGATCCACCTGCTCCTGATTCCCAAGGGCTGGGATTAAAGACATGTGCCACCACACCCAGTAATTACAGACAGCTATGAACTGCCATGTGGATGCTGGGATTTGAACCCAGGTCCTTTGGAAGAACAACCAGTGCTCTTAACCACTGAGCCATCTCCCCAGCCCAAAGATGTTTTCTTAAGATTTTTTGACATTGAGACATGTCAGCTCCTGACAGCACCTCCATTCTACTTCAAGTAGATGATGAGCATCGAAGAATCTCCATTTGGAGATGTCTGCATTAGTGGCAAGCTAGTCACTGGGCAAGAAAAAGCCCCTGCTTCAACTGTAGACAGAATGCTGTCCCAAAAGGACAAAATTCAGAAGCACGTAAGTCAACAGCCTAGCTCTGCCAAGACAGGGTGGGAAAGTCCTTCATAATTTCTGCTTTACAATTAATGTCTGTCAGAGATACTGGGGTCAAAAGGCTGAAGATAGATGATCCAATGTTAAAGAGAGAAATTGGAGACTGTCCAGGCAGCCAGTTGTCAGTCATTTCTTAGTTTTGGAAGCTGCTTGCTCTGCACTTCCTGCATAATCAGATATATTTATCCTTCATAGGTCTCTGATGTGGTTGAAGACTAGATATTTGTAGTCTCACAGGTAAGTTTTAAGTTGTTTAGGAATTAAAAGGATGTTCTAGGTCTAAGAAGGTATTTTTTTTTTAAAGTTGGTAATGCAAGTTAGGATGGAAATTGAGTTAGGTATTGATTTGGGTTTTTTTTGTTTTTAATAATTTATTTTATGTACATTGGTATTTTGCCTGCATGTATGTCTGTGTGAGGGTGTCAGATTTCCTGGAACAGGAGTTTTGATTTGATTTTTATGTGTCCTAGGCATAAAACATCTTTGGCTACCAAGCCAGGCATCAAGCTAGGATGAACAAACACTGCCATCTGCTGTGGCCCTGACTGATATAAGAACAACACCACCACCAAAGGTGTCTGTTTGCCCATTGCTGGGGGCTGGGCGTGATGGTCCATTCTTAGAACTACTGGTTATTGTCCACTCAGAGAGAGGCTCTAGAAGGCTCTGCATCCCTTTCCTTGTCTACCTGTATCTGAATATATGGAAGGTTCTGGTGTTAATCACCTGTGCTGGATAGTTTTATGTCAAATTGGCAGAAGCTAATGTCATCTGAGAGGAGGGAGCCTCCCTGAGAAAATGATCTGGCTGTGGGGAAGCCTGGAGGGCATTTTCTTAATTAGTGATTGATGTGGGAGGGTCCGCCCATGGTGGATGATGTCACCCCGGGACTGGTGGTCCTAAGTTCTATAAGAAAGCAGGCTGAGCAAGCCATGGGGAGCAGTCCAGTAAGAAGAACTCCCCCATGGCCTCTGCATCAGCTTCTGCTTCCAGGTTCCTGCCCTGTTTAAATTTCTGCCCTGACCTCCTTCAGTGATAGACTGTTACCTGAAAGTGTAAGCCAAAGAAAATCTCTCCTCCCCAAGCTGCTTTGGTGATGGTGTTTCATCACAGAAATAGTAACCCTAACCAGAACACTCCACTGTATAGGTTGAGAAATAAAAGCTCATCAAGACGGTTGGCAGCAAGCAAGCAGTGGTGCTAACTCACACACTGGGTGATGCATGGTACCAGGGTTTTCTAAGGAAATGTTTGGGGAAGCAAGTGGTTCTTTCAGTGTTGTCTTGCTGACCTTTCAGACTGGGTGGATATTTGCATGGCTGTGAGAGGTCCCTCCTGCACAGCAGCAGCACCTGGCTGCCCTCCTCCTGATCCCTAACCCCTGCCTGTGGTAGTAAAACATACTGCCAGACATTGTTCAATGTCTCCAAGGGGAAAAAAGTTTCTTCATTAAGTGCCACTCATTTAAATAATATGAACTGCTATGAATTCTTGATATCAATTATTAATAGCACTAATACTGGCTGGTGGGAGAGATGCTAATCCTGAAGTGTGATCAATCATGTAGTTCTTCCGGTGCAGTGGCCTCTGTCCCCTTTTAGCTATGTTTTCTCTGCAGACATTGACTTTGTCCTGCCTGAATCTCCTCTGCCTGCCAGAGAGGAGCCCTGTGTATTGTGAGCCACCCATGCCGGGCAGCATGTGCAGAAAGTATTTTCAGAGTTTTGTTGACAACGAATAAGAGTGGAAAAATAAAGCCCTGCTGATGACAGATGATTTCCAAATGCAGATGTGGTGGTGGGAGGCTTTCCTCATTCATGGCACAAATTCACTAGAATCACATCTGGCACCACCAGCACAGAGCACAGCAGTTCTGTAAATGGATATAGCCGCTCAGTGATCAAGGCCCCTTAGTTTCACATCATTCAGGGTTGTCAAAGGTAATATCCACTTTCAAATTCCAAATGCCAAACAAGATCTAGACTGGTTTAGGACAGTGTCACTCACCTGGCCAACTGAGAGCTTGTATTTTAAAGTAAAAATAGAGTGACTCTCTTCACTCCTATAATGGAAGATGGACGCCCTGCCCCCTCTAGTGGTCCAACCCCAGAGATCCCTTTGAGAGTCCTCCAAAATGCCACAGCTTCCCCTCTGGACAGGAGGATTATTGAGAAATCACTTTGCTTAGCCCCATGTGAAGTTGGGAGCCTTGATGTGGCAGATGTCACCTCAACATCTAAGTGTCCCTGTTGGGTAAACCATGTGGCACATTCTAGGGCAGCACAAATTGTGTTTAGTAACTGTTTCTTTGTTTTATAGAGCCAGAGATTTGAACCTGGAGCTTCACACATGTTGAACAAACGCTTTACTACTGAGCCATACTCCCAAGCCCTTCTGGTCATTTTTCATAGGGCTCATTCTAACCTTCTAGGCTTCATTGTCACCTGTCCTACTTCTTCTTGGACCTTTTAGCTCACCCTCCAGCCCTGTGGAACAGACTGAGAGCATCAGCAAATCTGGGGCTCCTAAAAATCTGGGGCAGCCCTGGGCCACCTTCTTATTTTCCGAGGTCCCTTCATTCTGATGCAGGTATAGGAGGTCTCTCCAAGTAAGGCCATGAAGTGAGCTCAGAAAACAACGGGAAAGTATACTAAGTGGAACAGTGTCCTGTGGTTGTCACCTCTCTGTGCCCTATATGTGTTCTCTGGGTTCTTGTTGTCAGGATAGGTACACTCAGACATAGAGGGAGAGTGAGGTGTGCAGCAGAGCTCAACCACCCCCTGCTGAGGATACAGAGCTCTATTTATGGCTAGCAATAACACAATGTCCCACCATCCTGTTCAATATTCAGCTGGGCGTCCCTTCTGCTGGCCTTGTCTACATAAACAGTTACTGGGAAGGTGAGGCAGCTAGGTGGCATCAGTAGAGACAGCCTAGAAGGGCCAAGGCTCATTGAGGCTGACTGCAGGCACCGCCGCCATGGACAGTGTGTTGTGGGGTACCTGTTTCCTCTGCTCGCTGAACCTATGGGGAGTTGTAAGTAGTCAGCTCAGACCTCCTTCTCAGTTCTCCTCAAGGGTTGGTGGCAGGCTGTGACTGGGGAGCTTCTGAGTCTGGTGGCTCCCTCCTTCCTCCTCCAAACTAATGTTAAATCCTTCCTGGAACTGTGCTGCCTCTTGGTTCCCTCACCCAGGTCCTATCAGCATTCCCTGGGGACTCCAGAGACCCTGTGTTCTGAGACTCTGCCTTGAAATGGCTGAGGCCAGACAGGGCATCCCTGTCACACCTGAGCCTGCCCCTTCTCTAAGTGATACATCCCAGGCTACCTCCTGTTCCTTCTCAAAAACAACCAATGCTGTCCTGTCTCTTGTTTTCTCAGTCATCTCCAGCATGGCTGTTTCTTTGAAGGGAGTGTGGCCAGGGACCTGTGGGGACTGAGGAGGTTGTGGATGCCAGCTCTTCCAGCTGTGGCATTTGGGGCCTCTTCTTTCCATGAAACCAGGATTGGAGAAGCTTCAGAGACCAGCTACTGTTCCCTGGCCTGTTCACTGAGGTGTTGAGAAACCAAGAGAGGAATAGGCTGCAACTTCGCAGCAGACTTTCTGGGTTGCTAACAGTAGCATCAAGGGGTAGGAGGGAAGGAGTCACAAGGCACTAAGTGGGAGCACATGGGACCTGAGGCTACCTTCTTCTTCTACTGCCTTGTCATGGGTGACCACCCATCTTAAGACCTCACTGCCCTTCATCAAAGATTCTGGTATCTGCGGACCACAGAGTGAACCATGTGACACTTGAGCCTTAATTTGCCTTTTTGTAAAGGGAGAAACTTGAGTGAGGTGTGGTGGCTCACACCTGTAGTCTCAGCATTTGTGAGGAAAGAGGACTATCATGAATTTGATGTTGGTCTGAGCTATACAGAGAATTATAGGCCAGCCTACAGATGGCTGCCATGCCTCAGGGAGGGGGTAGTGGCTGAATGATTTGACCTGTGAAGGGTTAGCATGTGTGTGTCATGCAGGTTAATTCCATGGAGTCCCTATATGGCACAAAGAACTCACATTCTCCTCTGTGTACACACTTCATTTTGGGGAGGGAACCCTAGACCAGTGGGATCATTCAGAAGCTGATGTAGATACCAGATTCAGGGCTAGAGTTGACCATTGTTTCCCAAACTTTGAGGTGAGAAAGACACACACACACACACACACACACACACACACACACACACACACAGAGAGAGAGAGAGAGAGAGAGAGAGA